>LPNX010718346.1:380970-460722 GCA_001517045.1 Pseudotsuga menziesii | reverse complement strand
ATAAAAAAATGTAAATGAAAAAATGGATACATGCAATATATAGTGAAAATAGGGGTTTTTTTAAATTGGGAAAGCATATTGGGAGGGGGTTAAAAAAACTGGTTTTGGGAGGTATTTTCCAATATTTTTTGAAAATAGGGGTATTCTTTCACATGCCACGAACGAACGTGCTATGGCATGGTTTCACTAAGTGAAGACCCCGTGGTGTAACAAGTGATGGGTATTATGACCACTAATGGTCCCTGAACCACAAATGACATCTCTGCCCTATATCTGAAGAGTCTTTAATAATGAAATCAATGGGATTAGATAGGTTTCCACCAGATTATTCCATGCAGACCTATTTAATTAATAACATATTGTCTCATTCAACTATCACTGCAAAGAAGTAAATGTGGTCTACAATTGACAATTCATATTCACAACACCAAATTATGTTTATTGATACTACAACTAGTATCCAATAGCTACAACTAGTCCAAGACTAGCTAAGAACAAGCAGAACACCCAAAAATTTAATTATAGCTAATAAAACCTAAAAAAATTGTTTTAAATATATGTAAAAAACCTAGCTTATTTATGGGGCTTTCTTTATCAAACAAATTTCCTATTTGGGATCTTCTCTTGAAGAAGTTCTGCCAAGGACCTAGTAGATGCCCTCTATGCAAAGCAGGTAACGAGAGTAATGTTCATTTATTCATTTCATGCTCTTATTTATCCTTGATGTGGGATCATGCTTGATAGGTATGTGGTCTCCCTTTCAATTGGTTAGGTAACTCATTAGATGAGGCTTCAACTTTGTGGACTGATAATGGGGCTTTCAAGGGCTTTCTAGCACTGTCTGTCATCTTCACTTGGGGTGTTTGGCTTGCAATGAATCTGGTCACATTTGAGGATAAATGTATCTTTGACATCTAGTTGTTATTGTAGATAAAGGATCAACTATTCTTAGGCATTTCCCATAAGTTGATAAATCTGCTAGAGTGAGAAGTATACTAATTGGAGATATTGATAAATCTCAACCTTGGTTTTTATTATTATGGAATGTCACCTGAGATTCCTCCTCACAGGCCGAGGGGGATGGGCTGAGCTACGAGTATTATTTAGATTAATGAACACCAATGTTATAAGTTTTATGCAGGTATTGGTTTCAATACTAATAATAGAGTGAAAAGTTTAGCTCTAATGATATCACTGATCCTAGCTATTCAAAAGGGTGTTCACTTTCTTAAAGTTTTCGAGAATTCATTCCTTTATATGAAAAGATCAATCTATTGATGAATCGCCTTCAAATATATATATATATAAAAAGAGAGAGGAATTCGATAGCAGCCTCACTCATTAAGACTGGCCTACTGGTGGAGGCGGCACACTAGATTAGGTGGGTCAAGAATGATGAAGGAGAGGTGACCCATTATCTGTCCCTCTTTCCGGGTTTATTACTGTGTATTTTTTCATATGTTTCAGTTTTGTGGAGTGTCATTTATGTATAACGTATTTATTATGGATACTTAGAGGAACGTACTATTGATGGAAGTTATTAGGTACTGTAATTATTTGAACATAGCACGCAAAATATTTATTTGGCCTAGTTGCATGCTCCTCTCCTCGAGATAGTAGAACAATTTGGAAATTGAGGTTTACATGTTTTTTTTGAAATTTTGAGCTTTTGTGTGTTATCGTAGTGGAACTTATATCCAAGATGCCTATACTTTGGGAGGCACATACATTAAAGGACTATTTATATGTTGTGCGACATACAACTTATAAAAAAAGTGCAAATAAAAGTATTATTATAATTTGGAATATTATTATTTTTTATCAAAGAAAAGAAAAAACTTGTATATCTCAAAGCATAATTAATATTAAATGATATGATAAATGGTACATTTACTTTAATTTTACAGTTTTTTCCGCGCTGAACAACCAAAACACAAGCTCCCAGCCAAAGTAAAGGCTAAGGTATGTACCAGCCTCTCCAAAAGAGAAAAAAAAATGCAATCATAACGACTAAGGTTCCAACCCTAGCCGCAGCCAACCACTTCCATAGCGACACACAACAAGCGTGGCCTCCACCAGCAAAACCCAGCACACAGCACAACAGCAGCCGCTGCCTCCACCAAAGCTATGGGCTGCCAACCACACCACCCACCGACACAATCACCACAGCACGAGCCAGAGCAGAACCAGAGCGTCTCCAGACTGCCCACAGAAAAACGAATTCCAAAAATAGGTCGTAGAGATCAGCCGAAATCCCACCAACAGGCTGCAGAATGTACTCAAAGAAAAGAGAAAAAAACAGCTAAGGAAAGAGACCTAGCGGCCAGCAGCCATAGAACAGAACCGGCCGCAACTCTCAAACCCTAGTTTGTTCCCTCAGCTCCGCTCCCGAGCATTGACAAGTTTGCCAAATTTTTAGTCTCCACGGATAAAAGCTCTTAAAAATTCTAACAATTACCTTATGGATGGAGGAGAAACTAGAGCATTGAAGTTCAACGCTTTACACCGTAAAAGCATAAACACGGATTGGAATTGTAGCTAAATCATAAACACAAATTGGAATCTTCAATATAAGGTTGAAGTTTCTCTTAAACCCTAATTGAAGTTTCTCAACCACGACTCATGAAACGAAAGGGATGGAAGGATATAAGTTTAATTTTAATTTGATATTATCTAGTTATGGGTTTTTTTGTTATTTGAAAAAAATCCCATTTTTTTTAACAGTAACCGAGCTTGTAACAGACTGTTTCTTTTATTTGACTCAATTTTGATAGCGTTCATTTTTCCGAGAAAAAATCCAATTATTTTTTGTTATTAAGAACTCGATATTATCAAGTCATGGTTTTTTTTTGTTATTTGAGACGAAAAATCCAATTTTTTTTGACACGATATGTAGAATATCTCCCAAATATTTATGACATACAGTAGATTTGGAATTACAAAAAAATTATAATTAGAATATTATATTTATTACATTTAAAAGAATTAGAATAATAAAAACATTAAGGTGTTAAAGAGGTGTATTTTAGAACTAGATTTTTAATTTTTTTTGGTGTTTATTTTAGAAATTGATAATTATATTTTATAAAAAAATAAAAAATAATATGTTTGTTTATATTAAATTTAAAATATTTAACACAGTATACATATAAAATTGTATAAATTAAATAAATTAAAACTATAAATATTGCATTACTCATTTTCTCAACATTTTTAATTTTAAAAAACTTTGTACTTGAGAGATTTTGATTCCTCTCAACTCTCCGTAAATCCTTGTTAAAATAAATCAAAAACTCTTGGTAAATCCTCGTTAAAATAAATCAAAAACTCTTGTAAATCCTTGTTAAAATAAAATCAAATCTACATTGATAAACAACTTTTCATTATTTTTAATGATGAAGTGTTCACTGAAATTTTAATTGAACTATTAAACTATTTGGCTTTTAAAAGAGTCTAGAAGATTTGAATTTGATAAGTTTTTAGCCAAGGCTAAGAGATCCTTAGAATTTGATAAGTTGAACTTGTTGCTCTCTATCACGCGATTTTTCCTTTGATTATTCTTATGGTTACCGCGGGTTCTGCTTTTCAACACTTATTGTTTTTAATGAAATGGTTTTATATGTTGTATATTTGAATATTATATATTTTAAAATTAAGTGAAGATGTCATGAGCGAGTCTTTAAATCAATGGTAAAAAAGAAAATATTACTGCATGGTCTAAACTCGTTGGAATTGCCCCAATATCATTGGTAGTACCTATCTAAGAATATTTATAAGGATTATCATAATCATTTTTGTGAAGAAATTCAATGTATTCTTTCTAAGCTACACAACAGGCGTTGGATTTCAAGACGCTTGAGATCCAACGGTCTGTTGCGTAGATGCAGTCAGATTAAAGCCTACGCAACAGGCTGATTAATTTTCGCCTTTCTTCAATTTCAAGATTCGGAATTTGTCCAACACAAAAAGAAATGAATGATTCAGGGAAGACATTAGCTAAAATAATATGTGTCAATGCATTAAAGCAAAGTTTGAAGATCCAACGACACCCTCTGAAATGAGGAGAAAGGTGGAAGAACAAGAGACATCTTCTGTGTGAGCCAAAACTTAACCAATTCGTAGTATTAAATTTGAGATGTAGATAACTAGCATACTCTCAAAGCAGGGAAATGAAACGCCAAAAAGAAATTCGATATGTTGTAAAATGAGAGAAAGTTGTGCGTATATAGTTAGTATAATTGTATGTGTTGAAAGTAAGTCTAGCGAATATATAGTAGGTATAGTAGTCAATGAAATTGAAAAGAACTTTGTTCCAAGTACAAATAAGAAATAAATAGAAAAGCTTGTAATTGATGGCAAGTAAAATGAAATGTACATAATTTCTAATATAAGAAAGATACATATCTGGGTAAAAAAATAAATGACTAGGTAGTGATCAAGTTTAACTCTAATTATATTGGCAATCAACATTGCTATTTTCATATGGTAGGGGGAGTGCAAGGATTGAGGGTTGTAATTTTAAGTGTGAAAGGGATAGAGAAAGAATGGGTGCCTCTTCCTTTTTTCGAAGCGAGACATTTGAAGTGTCTTTCATTTTTGCATAGCATTTGAAGGACAACGATAGTGGAATTTGCATTCCTTCTCAGTTTGTAGTGCATGGCATTGTTGTGAGGGTCAAACCTTGGCGCTCATTGTTACCAATGTTAATGGTTGACCTTGTTAATGTCAATCATTGGGATTTATGGATAGTCCATGCACATACCAATTCCTCCCATAAATCAAAGTAAAAAGTAACAAATCCCCCTCAACATGACTTTGTGGATAGTCAATGCAATGTTGTGATCTTACACAAAATGTTCCCCTGCAATTGAATTGTCCAAAATCCAACCCTTATATTTTATTTTCCCTGCAATACAAAATATAAAATATAAACAACAAAAATTTCCCAAAATATAAGGTCTCAATGATCAAGTCAAAATTTCTTTACATTGTCAATTGTAGGTAATTAAAATTACTAAAATACAATTTTAATAATCAAAATTGACTTCATCGTCTATAGCTTGTCAAGTTAGTACAAGATTGGATCATACATCTACATGTTAGGATTATTAATCCTCCCTTGTCCAAATTTGGTCATATGTCTAAATCGGGAGTCATGTCTAAATCGGGAGTCCATCTAGTCTATTTATAGTCATTAACACCATTGGGTCCACTTGACCTAATTGGGGCACATGTTTCAGTTACTAAAGTGTGGGGAACACTAATTAAGGCTCACTACCACTAATTGCACTTGATTGCATCAGTTTAGGAGCCTCCTAGACCAATCCCTACAATTTAGGAAGCCACTGGGAGTGCCGAAACCAACCAAGGTCAGTTCACTTCAGTTAATGACTAGTCAAGCTAAGTTAGGAGTCAGTTACATTCAGTTCTAGTCCTATACATTCAATTAGCGCTAGGTTTACTTGACTGAACACATGTGGGGCGTATTTCTCACCTACCACTGTCAGTTAACCTTAGTCAACACTGAATGTAACACTTGAGTTATGTTTTAGAGCTCCGATTAACTTCGGTTATGGTTTAGACAAGGTTAGTTAACTATTGAGTCCTCTGATAGTGATTTAGAAAAGGTCTTGGTTACCTACAGTCAAGTAGAGTCTAATCAATTCGATCTTTCTCATGTGGATTCAAATTGCTTGTGGCTATTAAAGCCATTGTACTTCATTGTAATTATCTATCTAATTACTCTTTGATTAATGAAAAGCATTCACAGCTGCAAGCCATTTTTGCACTGTTTCATTCTTCAATAATTGAGTAAATTGTGTGATGTATCATGTGAGTTGTGTGTTTGTCCACAGATCTATGTGCTCAATTTAATATGGTATCAGAACCTCAGTGGACAAGGCACTTCTCCTCCTCAAATCTCCTACTGGATCATTTTTTTGTTTTGCAGGTACAACTTCGAAATGATTTCATCTCTGATGAGACAAGGTCTCTGTCGGGTGTCTATTGGACTCAATAAAAAGTGTTTTAGTAAGATTAACTGGCTGAATAAAAGTGACGGAGATTTTGGAACAATAGCAACAGGTCTTTCTCCTAGCTTGCGCTACCTCATTAGATCTATTGAAGACCTGAAGGAACTCTGGACAAGATTGGACAGAACCTTTGGAATGATTTATGAGGATCATAATAGCACTTTGGAGAGCACATCCAGCACCATAAGCATCCTTGATCCAAAAATCTCATCCTCCACTCTCTCTGATGAAGTTGTTCAAGATAAAGAAGAAGCAGAAGCTTCTACACAGTCAATTCGAATTGAAGACAGTCTCCATGTGGTGACTCCTTCTCCTGATGCTCCGGAAGTTCATGAGATTTCTGATATCTCATCTTCTCATATTTCTGAAACAGAAGAAGACATTCGAATATCTGATATTGAAGAAAAATTCTGCTGCACTTCCATGCAAACATTCACCAGTGATTTTCCTTTAAATTCTGTGCAAAATTTACTAGTAATTGCTTCTGAAAGTGAAGAGAAATTTGATTTTTCTCCCTCTAATGTTGTTGCTAGTGTGAAAATATGTGATACCTTGGATATTTTGGAAGAAATATCAGATTACCAGAGTGATCCATTCACTCCTCATGATCTATATTTTCCAGCAAATTCCTGCAGGATTGCATGCACCAAAATTCAGAATTTTGAAAAAGAAGAAAGCTGTGCATCCACCGTCTTGGTTAACCATTTATTTGAATCTGATATTAACCTTATTGGATCTGATATGATCTTATTTAGATATGATCTGATATTGCTTGGTTTAATATATCAAATTCATAATCTTTCAGTACCACTTGTAGCTGTTCTCATCAACGGTGTGAAGAAATAAGTACCACAAGTCTCCTACAAAATTGCTGTTGGGGATTTGATTCCATTTCACAGTTTTGGATCTGTTTTGAACCTATTTAGATCTAATTTACTTTCTGATCTAATATTATTTGGTTCATATTTTAAAATCCAAAATCCTTCAGTCATGCTTGTAGCTGCTCTCACCAATTTCGTTGTGAAAAATCAAGTACCGCGCTTTCTCTTCAAAACTGGTGATGGGGATTTGGTGTTAGTTTCCTCATATGAGGTTGCTGATATTTTATTATGTGATTCATTATCTATTTTAGAAGCTATATCATACTATGGAGCTCAAGCATTCTCTCTCAACAGTCCCAGTGCTTCTCTACCATTGATCACATGCTCATCTCCTCACAGAACTAGTAAAGAGGAAGATTTTCAGCATCCGCCTGGACATCTGCTCCTAACACTTGGGGATTTTCTTACCACTCATGTTTTTCTGTTCATGGATGCAACATATCAGTTTCTTGAGTGTTCCTCACATTCTCTGAATTCTCAAGAACCTTTTCTCACTTTTCAGTTGACTTTAGTTGCTCTACATGGGCCCAGTCTTCATTCGGTAGATGTTTATATTTCTGATTTAGTTGAGCATATCATTCTTCTTCCAAAGAGGAATATTCCTCCAGAAATAATGATGGAGAGGTTCACATGCAAGGCCCCAGGATACCTGTGCACAGAAGAACTAGATTGATCCTGATTCTACCTGCTTAATTAGAGGGGTGGATTTTTTCCCATGTGGTTTTTCCCCAACACCTTGTTTTTGAGCATTTACTTTACTTTACTTGATGTAATGGGTGACCTATGGTCTTAGTTACTAGGGCCCACATATTGTCCAAGTTAGAATTCAGGGGGGGCGTTAGGATTATTAATCCTCCCTTGTCCAAATTTGGTCATATGTCTAAATCGGGAGTCATGTCTAAATCGGGAGTCCATCTAGTCTATTTATAGTCATTAAAACCATTGGGTCCACTTGACCTAATTGGGGCACATGTTTCAGTTACTAAAGTGTGGGGAACACTAATTAAGGCTCACTACCACTGATTGCACTTGATTGCATCAGTTTAGGAGCCTCCTAGACCAATCCCTACAATTTAGGAAGCCACTGGGAGTGCCAAAACCAACCAAGGTCAGTTCACTTCAGTTAATGACTAGTCAAGCTAAGTTAGGAGTTAGTTACATTCAGTTCTAGTCCTATACATTCAGTTAGCGCTAGGTTTACTTGATTGAACACATGTGGGGCACATTTCCCACCTACCACTGTCAGTTAACCTTAGTCAACACTGAATGTAACACTTGAGTTATCTTTTAGAGCTCCGATGAACTCCGGTTATGGTTTAGACAAGGTCAGTTAACTATTGAGTCCTCCAACAGTGATTTAGAAAAGGTCTTGGTTACCTACAATCAAGTAGAGTCTAATCAATTCGAACTTCCTCATGTGGATTCTAATTGCTTGTGGCTATTAAATCCATTGTACTTCATTGTAATTATCTATCTAATTACTCTTTGATTAATGAAAAGCATTCACAGCTGCAAGCCATTTTTGCACTGTTTCATTCTTCAATAATTGAGTAAATTGTGTGATCTATCATGTGAGTTGTGTGTTTGTCCACAGATCTATGTGCTCAATTTAATACTACACCTATACCAACTAAGTTTATTGAGCCTAAACAAAATCCCTAAGAAACTCTAAACATACCCCACACACTAAATTCATCACACTCTACAACAACCCATACATGCATATAATATCCACCATTAATTTGTAAAATCATTGTGTCTAGTGGCACTTTACATAGACCACATGGGTGAGATGTGATAAGACCAACATAGATCACTTTTAAAAGGGATCCACCAAGTGCCGAAAGTGATCAAATTTCTCGAGCTGCAAATCCTTTTTTAGAAGAACAATGTTTGTGGTTTCAATTTATCTAATTTGTGTAATTTCATATATGTCGTTCTAAATATTTCAAATCTGATTTGAGAGGACATGTTATTTTTAATAATATTTTATTATTTTTTACACATGTCAGCTTTAGGATGAGCATGGAAGGAGTTACACATCTCTCCCCTAAACCAATAAAGATCCATCATAACTCGTTATCAACTAAGCATTGAAGGGGATATAAAATATTGCAAAAATTATATGTTAATTTTTATCACTTTGATAAAAAAGAATGTCATGCAAATTAAGTCAAAATAAGTAGTGAATTACCTGAGAGAAAAATACCATCCATTTATTTGGGTATCCATTAAACTCTATATATTTAAAGGATAAGGAAAAAAATATATATTAACAATTACCTCTGAAGGTGCAAAAAGTACGATGCTATAATGTGGGGATGCTAAGATGTTTATTTTTAAATTTAATTGGGGCTTGGAATATAATGCGAAAGAAAAAGTTCAAAACTCACTGATCCCCTTGACATTTTGTAGGGGTAATCTTCATTTTTTTTGTTTGCTAAGCATTTGTCGGAATAAAGCCAATAACCATTGTTTTTTAGGACTGGTTCCTGCACTAACGGGGAGGGTTTGGTCAATTGAGGAGAAGGTACTAATGATATAACAATGATATGGACAATTAATTTTGATGTAGCATGATAGTTTGGGTGAGATCATTATTTATGGGCTTCTTTTCCTTAATCAACATAGTCATAGGTTATCATTAACACCTATATTTGTAGTGATTGACTTATAATTAAAGGGAACACTTATATGTAAAATGTTTGTTTCAATATGAGGGAAAACTTGTAGATTATTTTTAGAATGTGATGAGGAAGATGATTATCCCTATCGGCCTATGCACACTCTCTCATCACAATTGTCAATATTAACCCTAAACCTTCCATTTATTTTATATCTATCATCATCAATGTCATTTAAAAGAGGCATAAGGTACATTAGGGGATTTTCATTTTTATTTCTTCTTGTTAGTGGATAAAATATGATTTTTTGTAGTAGAAAACATTCTTATATTGACTTGACCAAACAACTTTTAAAATTTGTCATTACATGTCTGTTAACAATGGACACAAAATTTGTCATTAAATATTCACTAATAATGGAGTTAGACAATTATCTTTCATTTATACATGTCATTATAGTACGATATATTTTACTCTTCCTTCCCTTATTGCCTTTTTTGACAAAAGTTTTATCCACCAAATACCCCTATGTACTCTACCAAAGACAGATGCAATTTTTCTATCTCATAACCATTGTGCAACATATCTTTAGATAATGGTTGATTTTTTATTTTTACTATTTCCACTATATTTTCTAAGCTTTAGTGGATTTAAAGTGATTTTATTTTAGAAAGTCTTAACAAAAGGAATAAATTATAAATTACATTAAAAATGAAATTCAATTAATCATTAAAGTATGGGAGATTTTTTTCTTCCTTATTGTATTGGATTTTATGACATAAGTTTTATCCACCAATTCCCCTAGGAGCTCCACGAAATAAATCAAATTTATTTTCTTCACACAAATGAAATGAATTTTCCATGTAGTTTCTTATCTCTTCACCATTATACAATATATATCTAGATAATGCTTGACTTTTCATTTTCATTATTTCCACTATATTTTCTAAGCTTTATTGGATCTAAAGTGCTTTTATTTTGCAAAGGCTAAAAAAAGGATAAATTAGATATTACACCAGAAATGAAATTCAATGAATCATTAAGTTTTAAGCTTCTCATTTAACTTTACAATAAAAAAATCTAATTTCTTAATTTTTGTAAAAACACTTTAAATAAAATTGCTAATTAATTATACTTATACAATTAATTGATTTCAATTGCAAGGCATGGCTTGGAAACAATCAACGAATTGTATAGAGATGAAACTTTTTCCAATGCCAAACTTTCAAGAAGGAAATCCTCTAAAGCATTAAGATGCCTCTTCAACTCCCTTGGAAACGTTTCCTCATGTCTCATTAATCTCTCTATCACCTTGCCATAATCAAATGCTATCATCCTTGTAACCTCTAGAAGGAAAACCATAGTAACTATCTTATGAGTTGACAAAACCAACTCTACTTGTTAGGATTAATTAATCCTCCTTTGTCCAATATAATCGAATTGGTCAGGTTTCCCAAATCAGTAAACCATTATCACTGTACTAGAGTATGGGGGACACACCTAGAGGTTATCTTCCACTTAATGAATGTGCATGCATGAGTTTATGTGCCTCTAGGACCAATCCCTACATTATAGGAGCCCACTCTGAGTGCCACCAGTAGCCTCCATCAGTTGGTTGTGGTAGGTAAGCAATTATGTTGAGTTAACCTCCAGTTACAATCAGTTAGATCACTTTCAGTTATCCCAACGACAATTTTTCATGCATGCAAGGAGAGTGGTGTCTTTTTCCCACCTATGTCATCAGTTAACAAATTGTAGTCTGATTTAGACTTGGAGTTAAACTAGTGAGCTCCAACAGATATTTAGACACACTAAGTTAGCTATTTAGTCAGCTTGAGCTAGTAAATTCGAATCCTATCCATAGTATTCAAATTCTATTTATGTATAGTCATTTTATTATTGATTAGTGAATGAGATTAATGTTGTGATTATCTGAGCAATTCTTGTCTTCTTTATCTAAAATTTGTGGCATGAATGTTTTATTTAGTGTACATTCTCTTTTATTATTCCACTGCATAATTCCATTCCTACAACTTTCATATTTTCTTGTAGATCAATGGTTCACAAATTTAACATGGTATTAGATCCTTGTTCAGGCTAAACTCAAACCTTGGAAACCTCCATTGTGTACCAGAAGTAGCTGAGTTTCCACATAATTCCTAGAATCATAGAATTGTTCCCTCTGGATTGTGTCTAGAGAAGTCTATCCAGGTGTGACAGAATCTGAAAAAGTGCACATGTCAAGGTGGAAAGGCATATGATTGTGGATTGGTTTTTTTTGCAGTGATATTTTGCAGGTACCTACGTAGATTCTTGAAATATTTGACTGATCAAAATACAACGAAATTGTAACGACCCTCCACGGGGTCCAAACAAAACCACTAACATGCATACATATTCATAAAACTAGATCTGATAAAAATTCTAATACATCTAAATCTTTTGTTCTACGACATTAAACGAAATCAAATAATTTTAACATACCTACAAATTGCTCCGCTGCTGTTGTAGTTGCTGGATTGCCAATCTTTGATAACCCACCGGTTTCCTCCCTACCATACCCTAACGGGCACTCTCCTTCCCCCGGGACCCTCGAGCTCAACGGGGCTAAAAATATGCGGCTAGCAATGGCAATACAACGCTAGACTGTTATTGGGAGGCTCCCAACCTCGCTCAGGCTGTATTCAACCACACTCTTCTGCAGTCACCTCCGAGTCACAAATCGATTTGTGGTCAAACTATGGAAACCGAAAGAGGAAAACTCCCCCCTCTCTTCCTCATTTTCCTCTTTTTATTAACCCTTTCATTAATAACAATGCATCCATGCATCGCTTTAGTTTAACTGATTCTTTACTTAATTGTTTTATTTGTTTATTTTATTCACTCAACCTTATTTTGTTATCATAGGTTATCTTTTAATTAGTTTTAAGTTCAGTTTAGTTTAGTTTATTTAGTTCATTTATTTCCTTGTGATATTTATTTATTTATTCCCTTATTATTATTATTATTTATTTATTCTATTTATTTATTATTATTATTTATATTAGGTTTATTTATATTTATTTATTTTAATTATTATTATTTATTTGTTTCATTTAACAAATACGGATATGTTTATGTCCTTTAAGACCAATTTTTATTATTCCTCTGTAGTTCATTTAGGTGTTTTATTACCGCCACATTCTCATCACAGCCAAAATTATCAAGGCGTTATGCTCCCAGCATGCCCTTCCAATAATTCCCATAGGTGAGGAGTTGGTTATGATGATTGAGCCAATGTTACCTCAGTTCGCCTACCCTATGAAGAGCCAAGTGGTTCCTGGGGAATAGGGGTGAATCCCTATTGTGCGCCCCTGTGTATAATCCTCATGAGTGACCGACTTGTGGCCTACCCTCATGACACGCGCATATGATGAGATGGATTTTTCCTCACTCTATTCAAAACTCATTGCGTCACCTGTTTATAGAATTACACATATAATTTCTCATCCCCGTCACTTGATGTGGGTCGATTGGCAATCGTCTCCCATCACCTGCACATATAACACCCTGTGCATCAAATCTCATAAAATAAAATTTTAATCATAACATAATTATTCATTGACCTCAATTGTTGAGGTTTCCCGACTCATTCAGAGTCCATGCATGCCAGTTCGTCAAATCATATCAAACTTTAATAACATTACAAACAAGTTTGGTATAACCTCACTCTATTCATGTACCTTCCTTTCCTGTCACACTCAATAGACCATCAGAGTACATGCTACATAATACTTTATTTTTCAATCATTCAAAGATATACAACTTAAACCTTGTTTGATAACTTCACATAATTTCTCATTCATTCACAATAGAATCATTCATATAATCGCATTCGAAACTAACTAAATCTTAATTCATTTATCATGTAATCCATAAGTCATACCATTTTGTTTAGGTCATATCTCATCAGTAGCTAATTGTTTCATTCCTTTCTGGGTCATCCAAAACTGGATGCCCTCCAATAATATGTCCCTACAATAATTTTTAGATATCAAAATCATAACTAGCTGGGTCATTCGTCATAGAACACCCTCAAGGATTATTCATAATAATCTCAAAAGTTAAGGTAAAAACAGGGTGTTATAGAAATGGATAATTCTTCTGCTCATACACCCAGAATCCTTACACCCTTCAATTACATTGATTGGAGGGAATATATGCAGATGGGGCCTTGCACAACAAGGGACAGTATAGGATGACAATGGGAAGAGAAGATGAGCCCTAACAGTATGTTGAGAAATCCATGTTTCTTAATGGGCTTGTTGAAGCCTTCGACTTCACATGCATTCACATCTCCCGAGATATTTTGTTTCACCTTGAGGGACTCAGAACACCAAAGGAATCATGGGACAATCTTGAATCTTTGTTTGGAGAATGAACTAATTGCACTACAAACGAACATTTTTGACACTATTCAACAAATCTTTTCAAAATACAAAGCTCTAGTACTTCAATGCAAACAATGTGGAATATAAAGGAAGGATGAGCATCTTGTGTTGTCGATTCTGAGCAAGCTTGGCTCACAATTCTTAGTATTTATCTCTATTTTCCATTCTAGAATAGTTTCCATTCCAAATTAGAAGACTCCTTATCTAGATTCTTTTGTAGAGTCTTTGATCTAGGAACAAGACAAATTGATTCAAATGGGAGTACTTCAAACCTTGAAGAATCTAGCACTCTTGACTGGTGACTCTAGTAATACGCAAGCGAGAGGGAAGCCAATGGAGAAGGAGACCAAAAACATTGATTCTAAGCCAAAAGATAATCATCAATATTCCGATGGAGCCTTGGGTTCCAAGAAAAAGAAGAAATTCAAGAAGGCTAAATGTCCCTACTCTATGAGAGGCTTTCATCCCAAAATTCATTGCATGAATAATACCATTGACCAATAGACAAAAGTCCTTGAACAAAACAATATTTCCCTTCCACAAGGTGTAGAGATGTATGAAACTGGAGAGAATACTGAAGAATATGAGAGGTTCCATGCTTTGAAAGTAGGCTTCACTCAGTCAAATTATTATCTGATTGATTTAGGAGCATCCAACCACATGGTTGCCTCCAAATAATCCTTCACTACTTTGGATCTCTCAAGAGGACCTAGCATTCATATGGGGGATAATTCACAGATCCTAGCTGTTGGGAGAGGTTCTATTAAAATCCAACATGGAGAGTTCAAGAATGTACTCTATGTGCCCTCTCTTGTAGCAAATTAGTTATATGTTTATCAAATGACACCTAATGGCTTGCCAAAGCAAGTTGTATTTGGTCTTGACTCAGTGGAGATATCAAATATCTCAACTGGGAAGATTATAGCGAAGGGTGTTGCAAACAATTCCTCCAAGGCATATGAATTCTCACACTTTCTTCCATACTCAACTCCATTATAATCCCAACAACCACTCGTTAGGGAAGGTAAAAACTCTCTTTCATCTCCATTTGTAGATAATTATATGTTGTCTAATATTTCAATTTCAGAAGATGAGGAACACGATCAACATGATCTTGATATTGAGATTGTACCTCAAGATGATCTAGATCCAGATTCAGGTCCTATTCCAAATTAGAAGCCTAAATGGGATAAAAATCTCATTGAAGCAGCTGGGAATGTTGTTGGGGATCCAGATGATAGAAGAAGAACGAGGTCCCAGTATCATAATTAGCATGTTGCACTCTCTCACACAACTTCGCTACCTACAGAGTGGTGCAACAAACTTCCAGAGAGATGTTACTTGATGATGAAGATTGATCCACAATTTGGCCCACTAATGAACAAAATGGATCATTCCATTCCTTGTCTAGAAAGAAGAGACAAAAGCAACATTCAACATATCGGAAGAAGATGGAAAGGTTTACATGCACAGTCCTGCCACCAAACATTAAAGTTCATAATGTATTTCATATATCTGTATTGAAAAGGTATATTCATGATAACTCTCATGTGATTGATTGGAATGTAATCTAGGTGGAACCCAAAGGAGAGTTCGAAGTGGGACCGAAGCGCATTCTCAACAGGAGAGAGCTTATACTCCAGAAACGTACCATCAGACAAGTCAAGGTGCAATGGAAGCACCTTAGTTTGGAAGAGGCTACTTGGGAGCTGGAAAGTAATATGCGGGAGGCATATCCATATTTATTCCAAGGAAATGAAATGGAAGAATAAACAAATTTATAACATTGAGAATGATGTTATCTTCTAAGGAGAGGTGTATGTAACACCTCCAGAATTTATTATTATTATTAATTCTGCAGAAAATACTTTGTTATTATTTTTATTATTTTATTCTTTTTGACAGAAGAATGTCAACAATAAAACATTATGTAACCAAAAACAATTTTATTAAATAAAATATGCTGAAAGGGGGACAAGAGTGGAGATAACTGTTGAAGAGGGCTTGTTGACCTATAATAGGGAATGAACAAGTGGAAAACACCACTGAGTGAGAACTCATGATGCAGGAAGCATCATCCCCTAAAATCAGGTCATCACTCCTAGTTGAGTGCTAAAGAGCAGGAGGCTCATAAATTACCAAGTCCTAGGAAAAATGCTATAAATTAGTATGTCCATGAGCAACAGGAGGCTATCATTGGACTGGGTATTAATATCTATGAAATATGCTAGAGATGGTGCATTAAGAATTCTCTCTTGTGGTTCAGCAAGCAGGCTCGGGGGTTCTGGAGCAAGTGATTTGACTGCTATGGGAGATTGGTAGGGAGGAACGAAATTTCCACTCTTGTTTTCCGAAAGCGTTGGTGCTAGGTTTATACCTCACTTTTATTTACCATAGACTTTTAACTCTGTTTAAACTCTGTAGACTTGAAGTAGTTGAATTTTGAACCCTCGACTATTCCAATGCTGAAATTTTGTGTATGTTTTATTATCTGAGTAGAATGTAGCTAAGACATGGAGATAATGATTTCTTTTATTTTGTAAAATTCTTAAATATAACATTGTTAAATATTCTACCTCTGCGGTTGAATATCATGTTAACTAATGGATTTTTCCAGTAATTTATGTTATGCATTCCCTTATAAGATTCACAATTATAATTCGTATTTTTTTAGCATATATTAGATTTATAGTTATCAGTTCTCTATACAGTTCCTCTGATAATCTTTATTTCTACTTCGTAGAGATATTTGTTTTAAAAAAATTTGTCTTTTATAGGTTGTAACACTTGGATTTACTATTTCCTATATAAGATTTTCATTTCCTACATTAGGATTTGAGGAAACCCTTAGTATAGGATTAGTAATAAGATAGGGTAATCGTAAATCCTAGACCGAAGTTATCCTTAAAACAATAAGTTATTTTATAACCCAGTGGATAGGTAGTTTTTTTTCTTTACCTACAACTATTCTGTAGACTAAGTGATTATGGGTCGAATACCCTTAAGAAAATATTATCTTTACACAACTTAGAATCGATTTTCCCTTACAAAGAGAAGTATGGAGGTAATTATATAACCTCTTTATCAGCTACAGATCCATTCTTTAGCTTTACATTTTTAAAACCCTTAATTGTACACGAAACCCTCTTCTCAGACAAATGTTTAATTAAAGACAAAATAGGAAAACGATTCTAACAACCAACCGATCAGATCGAAGATCTATTTGGTTACGGTTGTCGCTAAATTTAATTATTAACAATACAGCAACAAACAGTAAACTATTAAATATCATATCTGCTGAGATACTGAACAAAATGTAGAATCTTTTTAAAACTGTAATCACATTCTAAAAATCTCTTTAACCTTTGCACCAGGAGGGCGTATGCAGTAGTTGGGATTAATATCTTTTAATTTATGCCCTCAAACGTTAAGTAGTATCCATCACAAAATCACGAGATCGAACCCCAAGCTGGGATAAAAACATAAATAACCACTCTGAATTAGAGTTCAACACAGAATGTTTATTTTAGCCTAATACTCAACGCATGCCCAGAAATTGAAGGACTTAATTGTTTCACGTCTTGGAGTCGAGTACATTCCCAGTATATCAAAGAATAAATAAATAAAGTAATAAAATGGATTAACTAGTAAGTATCAAGACATAATTCATATCTCCTGAAGAGCTAGAATTTTATACTCTGGTTATGGGATCAAATCTCGTACCATAAAGATACATATGGGAACCTTAACCAAAAACATTGTATCTAGCAGCAATTTTACAAGTCATCCTCTTATACAAGTTGAAACCATAAAATGAAAATACTACAGCAGTAAAAAACATCACTTGGTAGCCTTTTTATACAGGTGAAAACCATTAAAATTGTTGCAGTAAATTATAACTTATCTCTGAATCATTGCGTAGGTGGACATCCTACGACTCTGCTGTATGGGTTCTGCAAACCATGCGATGGGTGTTGGATTAAAATTTTAATAATTCAGAAACACTCAAAGGTAATTTTTTCATGCTTTTAATTTGGGTCACTCACCAAGGCGTCTTACGACGCAGGCCTAGGAGAAGGAGACCCCGTCACCTTCCTCCCAGTGCCAACACCTGTAGCATTTTAACAGAAGTTAAGTCTTTCTATCCACCATGAAAACCCTCACAAAACATTTCGAAATGATGGAAATCCAATGATCCTGGACGTTGGTCGAGGGTGGCCAAGGGTCAGCTCCTCCGAGTGTCCTTATCCCTCCTGATCTGTAATTTAATTTCAAAGCTTAAATAGACAAAGCTAGATGCTAAAAATTTGGCTCTTACCTGTTCATAACAGACCACGATCCTTTTGGCAAAGTTGTGAAGATCTGGTTTAACATGTTAAGCCACCTGCGAAGTTAAGACTGGAGTATCCATTCTCTTAAGGAAAAAACAACACCTTCAGCACCTGTAAAACCCCAGGACTAGCACTGGAAGAGGAGGAAAACTAATTTTAGAGTTCATACCTCCAACAAAGAAAGGAAAACCTTGTTGCAGAGTTCGACCCTTAGCCAAAATGCAAACTAATAATGAAAGACTAAGCATATTACTGATGCCTCTGAAAATTATTTTCCCTTTCAAAAACCCTACCAAGAACCACGTGATCGGCCTCCAGGTGTATGGCCATATTTGTTTCCATATCATGAAGTGGTCTTGGATGTACTGTCAACTCGTAGCCAGGTCACTCTGTTTTTTATTATAAACCAAAAGGGCCTTTGAAGGTGCATGGTCATCATTATTACAATCAATAACTGCGGATCTTTCCTTGGTCGATGTGAAAAACAAGCCACATAAAGACTTTAAACGACTGTTGATCAAAACTTAGATATTACAAGTCAACCCTGGCATTTCCATTGTGGTTTTGGAGCAGAGATTTACATTCAAAATTTTCAACCTAAGTACATTTCCTTTGTAATCCAGACTAACCTTATACCCTCCTTAGAGTCAGAGAAATCCTTAGGATCAAATGTTAGGTTAAAGACTTAACAACCTTTAATCATGCGCCAACAAGGGGCTACCTTCGAAACCTTACTATGAGATAATTAAACTTGATAAGAGGTTCATGTGGAAAGCATGGTCTTTATTTTTAAAAACAATCATGACAATACATTAACCAAAGTGAGATAAGGTCCCTCACTCTTTTCAGTAAACCATATGTGTTTTATGATCTTTTAAATCAATGACAATTGCAGCACCTTATTTGTCGGCATGACTAGCATGTCTATACAAAACCTTAAGTCTTATACTTAAGGTTAGATCTTAATGCTGGTTTAAGGCCAAGCTTAGTAAATGGTACAGTTAGTTTACTCCTCAGGCTGGATTAAGTCAAGTTACTTCATGCCTTAGGCTGAGCCAGTATTTTTAAAAGGTAAATCTCATAAACAAACAAGGTTAACTAATGCACTTCACCTGAAATATTTTATAATTGAAAGTTCTCAGTAGAGCTAGCCACTTCTCACCAACTCTCCTATGAAAAGCAGCATAACTTCAGACTTTAGAATCAACAGTATTTAAAATAAAAATCAAGAAAGGATCAAAATAACACATGTAAATTTTTTTCTATGAGCAATTTTTGGGTGTGTTACATTCTCCCACAATAAGAAGAGAAGTCTCACAGATTTGGTGTCTGTAGTAGACAGAAAATTGATGGAGAAGATACTTAGTTTGTCACAAGAAATGAAATATGTCGAAGGAGGAATACATGTTGCAAGGAGTGCGATGCTTTCGGAAGCAATATGGGAATCACAAATATGACAGCTAGAGGGAATTAATTTTAAAATCATGAGAGAATTTGGCAGCATACGTTTATGCCACTTCTGTCATGATTGCAATGACGTCACAGTGAAAAGTGGCAGGGTACATAGCAGTTTATGTGTGATGATTTGCACAAGCTAATCCACGTGAAAGATCGTGTTGTCACAGTTCCATTCAATATTCACAGGTGTGAAGATTGGACAAAGCAAATGTGTAGGTATAATCTGCATTCACCCTTCACCTTGAATTCATTCTGATGCATTTGAATGAGGAATTTCTCTTTGCAACTGCCAAGGCCGTAGTAAGTAAGTTGGTCACAGAGATATGGCTACTTTGAATCCTAGTGACACTGCACTCATAGACTCCACCATTGAATCTATGATACCTACGCTAATCATTGAAGATGATGCCTTATATGTTCCACCGCAGGAAGGGATGGGATTGGAAACTTAGAAAGTTATAGTCATCCCTGAGATAAGTATACGAACCAACCTACTGGGTTCATCAATGAAGAAGCGTTCTGGTTCTCGCAAGAGTAAAGTTGTCTTAGCACTAGGGATGGATGATGAAGAAGCGACAGCTGAAACTTGGTTACCATATGACATTCCACCTAAATCGTTGGATCATCTTGCAGAAATTGACTAGAAGAGCAGAGCACAGAGGCTCCTGTTTTACATGGTTCTTCCACCAGACGTCGACTTCCTCACTACAGGGTCACGCTCACTCAGGAATTAGTGGCTCCTTCCATAGTGGATACAGACAACCTCTCTCCAATACATTGTGAGCTCCTTTTTACCCTAGCAATTTCTCCCACAGTAAAAAGAGAAGTCTCGTAGACAACACTCAACGCTCATGCTACACATAGACAATAGTACTCCTCTCTCTCATATTCATGAGAACTCATGTAAGGGATTCATGATCAGTCCTTCTTTGATACCAATTTATAAATGGAGAGAGGAGACATTGTTACAAACAATATAAATATATTACTATTGCAATACAATATGTACAAATGACATCTCTAATATATAGAGATGAGAGATCTGTTAACCACTTATACTATGAAACAAGAACTTTATACTAAGAATGAGAACTCTAGCCATAAAAATGATGTTTTTTGCATTAAAAACACAAAAAACAACCCCCAAATAAAAAAGTGTTGATACCAGTATACATGTTTTTTTTTTCGGGGCAAAAAATTGAGCCATGGCCTAAACATCACATACTCTTGTTTATAAAACTTTGAAATCAACCCCTAAATTGGGAAAATATTTTTTTCTTCAAGAGATAAATTGCAACTTTTTTGAAACTTGAATATTAAACCAAAAAAAAAAATCATAAACAATTTTACTATTCTTACCATAGAAAATCAAATAAATTATAATACCATATGAAATCATATATATATATATATGATTTCAACCCATATATATATATATAATTTTAACCCATTTTTTTTAAAATAAAATAAAATAAAATGACAATTATGAAAAACTTATAACAAATTTTAATTTTTTTATTTAAAAAAAACAAACTTAAAAAAAACATTTTAACTATGTTTCTAAGAAATTTATGTTAAAACCTATGTTTTAAAACTTTATAAAAAGAAATTTAAAAGAAAATTGTATTTAAGAAAAACAAAGTAATACAAAATACAAAGAAACAAAAATAAAATATAAAAAAACAAAATATGTTACACATCCCTACTTATGTCTACGTACTCCCCACGCTACCCTTATACCTCCCCTCCACTCTACGAACATATTATATGTTATATATTATATTATATAACATATAATATGTTCGTGGAGTGGAGGGGAGGTATAAGGGTTGAGTGGGATGGTGTGCAGAGGTAAGGTGTGGTGGCGGTGGAGTGTGGAGCGGCAGCGGAGGTATAACATATAATATGTTCGTGGAGTGGAGGGGAGGTATAAGGGTTGAGTGGGAGGGTGTGTGGAGGTAAGGTGTGGTGGCGGTGGAGTGTGGAGTGGCGACGGAGATAAGGTGTGGTGGCGGTGGAGTGTAAAGTGGTGGCGGAGGTTGTGTGTAAAAGGGGTAGGGAGAGGTATGTTTTTTTTTTAATTTGGTTTTTTTATTGTTTTTTTTGTTTATGGTGTGTTATTTGTTTTTTTTTAATGTTTTGTTTATTTTATTTATTACTTGTGTTGTTTATTTTTGTTTTTCTTGTTTTATTTGTTTTTTTTAATATTTGTTTTGTTTATTTTAAATATGTTTACTTAATTTGTTTTGTTTATTTTTTTTTTAATGAAAACCATTTTTATATTTTTGTTTTTAATTTTTTTTAAATATTAGTTTTTTAATATTATCTTGTTTGTTTGTTTTGTGTTTTAATATTTTTATATATTTTAGTTATGTGTAAATGTCTAATATTTTTATTTTGATCAATAATCTTTATGAATATGTTTTAATAAATGAAAATAGTGAAGGCAACCATAGTTAGATATTGATTTATAATGGAGTAGTTAAAAAAATAAAATATGAAGACAGATATTTAAAAAGAGTGACATAAAAGACCCAATGGAAGAAGACATTGATGTCCGTGAAGAAATCCAAGCTCCATCAAATTCCAATTTAGATGAAGAATTTATCCTACATGATATTGTTGATTAGTTTCATTTCTTGAAGAAAATGTTAAATTTGACAACTTTTTGATAAGATATATTAGTAATGTTTTGACTTTCAGAATTTATTTTAGAAATAAAATTTCTCTATATAATGTTTTTAATATGTCATTTACAAATATATGGTATAGTTTTTTTGAATTTATGTGAATAGTCACATTTTGGAAAATAATATGAAATAATATCATTTAAAAAAAATAAATCTGTGAAAATTCATTGAAAATGGTTTTAATGTATTTATTTTCTGGTTTCTTTTACAATTTTGTCAATAAAAATATCTTATTGTGTCCATAAAAATGTTTTATTTTAAAGAAAAGATTGCAAAATGTACATGTTTTTCATTATAACTTGCTTCTAAATGCATGTTATTTTGTTAAATTTGTAAAAACACACTTGAAAATAGAAATTAAAAATATTTTACCACAAAGATGATTCAAAGGCCCAAAAAAATGCCTCAAAATGAAAATGTGTGATACTGGTATCGACCATTTTTGAAACAGAGGTAAAAATGACTACTAAAATTAGGAGAGAGAAAAACGAGAACTGTGTCGAGTTCTCGTTTCATAGTATAAGTGGTTTGTTATTAGATCTAACCATTTCTAAATATAGTTGAGATAGGTTGAGATAATATCTCAACCACACACTAAATTAGGAAAGAATCTCTCATCTATCAACAACTCAACACTCAAGATAAACATTATCTCTAACAACAGATTTATATAGACACGGTTTTATATCTGATTATCAAAAAATAGTCCAGGACAAGATATAACGATGGAAGTTTATTTTATTGACAATTTTAAACAACAACAAGGCATGGAACTTTTAGAAAACAAGATCAGTACACACTGTTTTACATGTAGCAATAAAAAATGAGTGCAAAACCCCAGAAAGTTGGTGCCAATAACCCAACGTATCTCACAACAGTCCTCAAACTATCCTCACAACGGATACACAAATAGTAAAGAAAACTGGAAACATCAAATACACAACGATCCAAAAAAAAAATAGTCCTTGCAATAAGTTCCTTGAAGATGCTTTTCTCACGTCAAAGAGAAACCATGAGGCATTAAATGCAGATCGTTTTTGGTTGAACACCAACTTTGCGAGAGTTGTTATAGTTGGCTCGACAACATCCACTCTCGCCATCTTACACAAATAATAATACACAACTGTTTGACCAAAAGAGTTCGACCACAGGCCCTTTCACAACCCTGCTATTTTCTCTCGGGAGATCTTTTTCAAGATAAAAAAATGAGAACCCACACAGATATTTGGTAAGAGCCCATGATACCCACGGATCTTTTTAACGTTTGAAGGTTATAAACATTATTAGATTTTGAGAATTGCATACCTTTTATTCATGGCTTATTGGAAATTTGAGATGTTTGTTTCTTCTTTATGAGTTTAAGAAAAAATCATGTCAACTATATTGAATATTAAAATAAAACATATACTTTCAATTTCGAAGCTCATGAATAAAGTTAAAAAATAATAAGAAAATTATCTTATCATTTATTTATATAGTTAAATAATGTTTTTTTTTCCATAATTTTGTGGTGAGTACATAAGTATTGTTTATTAAATAAAAAGATCAAATAAACGTAAAATAAAAGTACTTAAAATTAAAATTTCAACAATTTACAAGCATAGTAATATTTAGATGGTATTACAATAATTTCGACAATTTTCAACAATTTACAATCTTCCATGTGAAAGCAACAAAGAAGGTCGCAATAATACTTAGACTCAGAAAGAAAGAATCCTTCTTTGGTTTGAAGCACTTGAAGGCCTAGAAAATAGTGCAAATGACCTAAGTTTGTCATTTCAAATTTCTATCTAAGGATATATTTCACATGGGTTAAAAGGTTATGGTCACTACCAACACGAATAAAATTATCTACATTAAGAATAAGGATAATGAGATTGTTTTCTACTTTCTTGTTATAGACATTGGGGTTATAATGACATCTAGAAAAACCCGTGTCAAGGAGAAAGCTATCCATTTTGGCATACCAAGCTCGAGGAGCTTGATTAAGGCTATATCAATATTTCTTAAGGTGACAGGCAAGGATAAAGTCATTTTGAACATAGCGAGGATGTTGTTCCATGTAAATTTTCTCCTACAAATCCCCATGCAAGAAGGTAGACTTAGCATCCATTTGATGGACCTCCCATTTAGGTGAGGCGACAAGAGAAGGAACGGGGCAAATGGAGTTTTGTTTGGTGGCAAGGGAAAATGTTTCATTTTATTCAAGTCCTTCACCTTGGAAAAATCCTTTGGAAACTATCATTTCCTTAAGTCTTTCAAAACTTCCATCAGGTGCATACTTAGTTTCATATGTACCCATTTACATATGACAATTTTTCTTCCTTTCGGAACAGGTATAAGATCCCAAGTAGCATTCACCATTAAGGAACATTATTCTCATCCATAGTTGCATCCCAATTTGGATGGCCTGAAGCTTCTACAAATGTCTCTAAATTGTGATTCTCTAAAACTTGATCCAAAAGAGAAGAGGTTTGTTTGAACTGAGAACTTGTTTGATGATGATATCTAAGAACATCGACAAGATTACCAGTTGCTTCACATGTTGTAGGGACCCATCAAGGATGCAGTTGTGTTGGTGGAACTAGAGGAAAATGAGCAGGTGGAGGTGGATTTTCATCTTCACTGTCATCATAAGAATAAGAAGTTGGAGTATGAACATTACCAAGGAATTTGGGAGTCGAAGATGGATTACAGACTATATATGGAATATACATTGAGTTAGGCCTGCACAAAAAGATATTTTCATCAAATTTAACATCTCTTCTAATAATTGTATCATTGGAATGTGATTAAAGAAGTCTAAAACCTTTTTCATATTCAAAATATCCAACAAATATGCAATTTTCACTTTTAGTCTACAATGCTTTTCATTTTTCATTAGGAATATGAGTCCATGGTTCACTACCAAACACACATAAATGGATGACATCTAGTTTAATGTTACTCCATGCTTATTTTGGTGTTATATATTTGAGAGCCTTGGAGGGAGTGTGATTAACTATGTAATTTGTACATTTAATGGCTTCATCCCCAATTGAAGACTTACCCCTTAAACTTGGAGCATACAATTAATAATTTATTTTAATATGCAATTCTTTCCCTCAACAACACCATTTTTGTGTGTGTATGGAACCGTTTGTTGCATTTGAATTTCATGTGCATTGTAGTAAGTAATAAATTTGTTGTTTGCATATGTGTATCCATTATCTATTCATAAATTATGTATATGATGTCCGGATTGTTTCTCTACAAGGGATTTATAGGCTAAAAACTTGTCAAAAAATTCACTCTTAAGTTATAAGAAGTAAACCCAAGTGCATATGGATAAGTCATAATTAAAGTTAAGAAATACTTGAAGCCATGGAAATAACCAGAAGGAAGCGAACCACACAAATCATCGTGGAAAAGTTGTAAGGGGTCTGAGGCATGTTGAGAACACACCTAATACAAACGCCATCTTTGCAAGAGAGAAGATGAATACCAATCACCATTTTTTGATTACATATTTTATACAATGAGTGATAGTTTAAATATCCAAATCACTCATGCAATAGTTTGGTCAATTCATCGCTATGAGCAATAAATATTAAAGGAAAAGGTGATTAACTAAATTTGTTGAATATGTACAATATGGTGATGCCATCAACAATTATATTAGCTAGGACATGCTTAGGATCTTTGAAATCCTTGATTACAACTTGGCGAGGTGTAAATGTTGTATAGTATTAAATAATTCACTTGAACGAGAAACTTGATAGGATGACAACCAATTACAAGAAATTATTGGAACACATAATAAATCATTGAATTGATCATTATCTACTTGAATTGTTCCAAATCCCAATACATTATGATATCTATCATCCCCAACAAATATTTGTTTGTTGTTACATTCATTTAGAGCAATTAAAATGGTTTTATCCTTATCCATATGATAAGATTCTCCAGAATCAAAGAGTCACTCATTATAACAAGAGGAAGAAGATGCAATGAAGGGGAAACTTAGTAAAAGCACAAAGTGTTGTTAGGATTTATAATCTTCCCTTCATTAAATTGTCTATTAGATTATTTTAGCCTAACTTGGGAGTATTTTATTAATTATTGGGTCCACTTGGCCTAATGGGGCCACATGAAGGGGAAACTTAGTAAAAGCACAAAGTGTTGTTAGGATTTATAATCTTCCCTTCACCAAATTGTCTATTAGATTATTTTAGCCTAACTTGGGAGTATTTTATTAATTATTGGGTCCACTAGTACCATTGGGTCCACTTGGCCTAATGAGGCCACATGTACCAATCACTAGAGTATGGGGAACATCGATAGAGCCTAATTGAGACTGACTGCACTTGCATGCATTAGTTTAGGTGCCTCCTAGGCCAATCCCTACATTTTAGGAGCCCTTGGGAGTCCCGACACCAACCTCCTTCAGTTGTTGGGAGTTGGTAACTAGTTAAGCTTAGTTACTCTTCAGTTACATTCACTTAGCTCTACTCCAGTTCAGTTAGTGCTAGTTATGCATGGATGCACATGGGAAGGCTCTAGTTCTCACCTACCAGTGCGGTTAGACCGGTTTAACTGATTATAATTGATGGATTATCTGGATTAGACATCTAGAGTTAACCAATTAGACTCCGATAGTTATTTAGACACTCTTAGTTAGCCATGCAGTCAGATACAGTTAGAGTCAGTTGGTAGATTCGAATTCATCCTTATGTAACACTATTGTAACACCGGATTCTTTAATGAACATGATATTGTAATTATTTGAGCTATACTTATCTGTTTCTTGTGAGATTTGATTTGTTAAGTGTGTGTTGTCATTCCTCTTTAATTGCATAATAATTTGGACTCATTGCTTGATGATATAATGGCACAAATTTTTTAACATGGTATCAGAACCATATCAAGCAAGATTCAAGTCTTTCTTCTCTCCATTGTACACAAGAAGTAGCTAGGTTTCCACATAAGTCCAGCAATCTTTGCATTGCTAACTATGGACTAGTCCAGATAAGTCTCTACGGGCGTGAAAGACATTGAGAAAGTGTACGTGTCAAGAGGGAAGGCTTGAATCTAACATAGTTTGAATGTTTTTATTTTTTGCAGTGCTACGTAGCTTAATTGGATATATTGTCTGATCCATAGGAGAATTATGGATTCTCAACCTTCCACACCTTGGATCCTAACACCCTTCAATTATGTGAATTGGAGGGCATATATGCAGTTGTCCTTACGCATACAAGGTTAATACAGGATAATATTGGGAAGGGAGGTTGAGCCCCCCCATCATCTAGCTGAGAAAAAAACGTTTCTGAACCTCTTAGATGAAGCTTTTGGTTATCAATGTACTCATATCTCTAGAGATATCCTCTTCCAACTTGAAGGTTTGAGGACTCCCAAAGAAGCTTGGGAGAAGTTGAAGTCTTGTTTGGAAAGAAAGATGAGATTCAGGGACACATTTTGGAGAACAAGTTGATAGCCTTACATCCCAGCAGTTTCGAGACATCCTATCATTCTATGCAAAAATTATCCAATGATTCTTCTATTATAAATTCTGTGCATAGTTTACTAGTGATTGCTCTAGGAAAGGGAGAGGAATTTCATTTCTCTGTCTCTAATGATGTTGCTGGTGTTCAGATAAGTAATTATTTGGATATTTTGGAAATAATATCAGATTGTAAGAGTGATCCATTCACTCTCATTGATCTAGATCTTCCAACAAATTCCTACATGATTGCATGCACCAATACTTAGAATTTTGAAGAAGGATAAAATTGTGCATCTACCATCTCGGTGGAGCACACCCTTGGATATGATATGAACCTATTTTTATATGATATAATATTATTTGGATATTATATGATATTACTTGGTTCAAGCTTTTAGTTTCAAGAGATTCTAGTGTTTCTTGTAGCTGGTCTCGTCAATTTTGGTGTGAAAAATCAAGTATCAAAAGTCTCTTTCAAAATTACTGCTGGGGAATAATGCCATTTTTCTCTCATAAGTTTGTTGATATTATATTTTGTGAATCTTTGGATATTTTGAAAATAATATTAGATTGCAGGAGTGATCCATTCACTCTCACTGATCTAGATATTCCAACAAATTCCTACATGATTGCATGCACAAATACTAAAGGTTTTGAAGAAGGAGAAAATTGTGCATCTACCATCTTGGTGGAGCACACCCTTGGATATGATATGAACCTATTTGGATATGATATAATATTATTTGGATCTGATCTGATATTAATTGGTTAAAGTTTTAAGTTTCAAGAGCTTCCAGTGTTGCTTGTAGCTGGTCTCATCAATATCGGTGTGAAAAATCAAGTACCGTAATTCCCCTTCGAATTTGCTGCTGGTGTTTTGATGTCAGTATTATTTTATGAGTTTGTTGATATTATATTTTATGCATCTCTGGATATTTTGGAAATAATGTCATGATTGAGGAGAGATCCATTTATCCTTATTAATCTTGAGCTTTCAGAAAATTCCTACATGATTGCATGCACCAATACTCGGGGTTTTGAAGAAGGAGAAAATTGTGCATCTACCATCTCCGTGGAGCACACTCTTGGATATGATATGAACCTATTTGGATATTATATGATCTTATTTGGATCTCATCTGATATTATTTGGTTCAGGTTTTAAGTTTCAAGAGCTTTCAGTAATGCTTGTAGTTGCTCTCATCAATTTTGGTGTGAAAAATCAAGTACCACAAGTCTTCTTCAAACTTGTTGCTGGGGATTTGATGTTAGTTTCCTCTTATGAGTTTGCTGATATTATATTTTGTGAATCATTGGTTATTTATGAAGCTATATAAGATTAATAGATCAAGCATTCTCTCTCCACATTCCCAGTGCTTCTCTACCTATCTATTTGATCACATGCTCATCTCCTCACAGAATTAGTAAAGATGGATACATTCTTCGTTCTCCTAGAAACTTTCTCCTAACACTTGGGGATGATTTTACCTCACATGGGTCGATGTGAAAGGCTGAAATATATCATTTTCTTGGGTGTTTGTCACATGGTTCAAATTATCAAGAACTTTTTCTCTCTTATCAGTTGATTTCAGTTGCTTTACATGGGTCTAGTTTTCATCTTGCAACTGTCTATATTCCTGATTCAGTTGAGCACATTCTTCTTATTCCAAAGAGGAAAATTCCTCCAGAGACATTCATTTAGTTTGGATTCAGAGGTTCACATGCACAGTCTCAGGATGCTGCTGCACAGAAGAACCAAGATACTGCATAGTGCTGCAAAATTTTCCCAAAGTTTTATTCAAAACTTGTTTTCCTGTTTCACTGCTTATCTTGAGTGGGGGTTTTTCCCATGAGGTTTTCCCCTATTTCCTCGATTTAATAAGCAACATTTTTATCTTTTATATTGTATATGGGTGACTTATGGCCTTGTTTCCAAGGCCCACAGTTGTCCAAGTTAGGATTTAGGGGGGGGTGTTAGGATTTATAATCCTCCCTTTACCAAACTGTCTATTAGATTATCTTAGCCTAAATTAGGAGTCTTTTATTAATGATTGGGTCCACTAGTACCATTGGGTCCACTTGAACTAATGGGGCCACATGTACCAGTCACTAGAGTATGGGGAACAACGATAAAGGCTAACTGAGAGTGACTACACTTGCATGCATCAGTTTAGGCACCTCCTAGGCCAATCCCTACATTTTAGGAGCCACTGGGAGTCCCAGAACCAGTCTCCTTTAGTTGTTGGGAGTTGGTAACTAGTTAATATTAGTTACTCTTCAGTTAGTTCTACTCTAGTTCAATTAGCGCTAGTTATGCATGGCTGCATGTGGGAAGGCGCTAGTTCTCACCTACTTCTCACCTACCACCGCAGTTAGACTGGTTTAAACGATTATAACTGATGGATTGACTGGATTAGACATCTGGAGTTAACCACTTAGAATCTGTTCAAGAGTCCATCATTTCTTTATGTTATGGCTATGTTGGGTCATAGAAAAAGAAAATACTAATGTCAACATTAATTTCATTAGCAAAGAGGCATCTCAAGATGTGAATTTTTTTTTCCAATTTGTGGTTTTGTTGATGAGATTTTTTCATTCTCAATACACTAACTTGCCATGTGCATTGCACCTGACTAAGTCGGATATATGTGAGAACTTATTTAGCAAATTTGGTGGCATGGTTGGAGTAGAGAGGCATATGATTTCACTAACTTACTTCATGCTATTGGAACCCTTAATAGAGTTGTTGAAGAAGAATCAAATCCCCAAGGGCTTTGTTTCAACAAATATCATAAGAAACAAATGAGTATCTGGAATAAATTGCATCAACAAACAATAGAGGAAGGTGATTTATTGTCACAATATGATTCAATATCTACAAATAATGAAATTATAGAATCTCTCAAAATAGGATTGGAGGATGCACAAGGAATTTTACTAGGTCTTGGCATGCAAAATAAATAAACACATAAGATTCTTGGTGGTTTAAACCATGGATAGAGGATCACACTTATCCAACATTCGAATTTGTGGATGAAGTAGTTGATAATTCTCCACCAAGTTATTCCACATTCATAATCCAATCTTCATCTTTTATGGTACCCAGTGATAGTGAATTGCAAATGATGGAAATTGAGTGGAGGCATGAGTTGGATAGAATTTTAGATTTTGGTGATGAAAATGTAAACATGACTACCAAACCAATGGTGGAGATCCATGGAAAGGACATGTACAAATCTTGTTTGGTTAGTCAATTGAATGGAAATCCGACATTATCGAAAGATATATTGACTAAAGTGAGGAATGGACTATACTTCAGGAGAGATGAGAGGGCCCAAAAAAAGGGTGTTGCGATTGGTTTTGGAATTGGATCAGATTATGTGGTGTTGTTTGAGAGCGAGTCTATAGCTGTAGCTGAACGTACTAAAATAAAAGGTGCATCTCAAAGTACAAAGCACGGCATTTCTTGTGGGACTTGGTACATTGGAAGAGTTCAAAGAATAAGAAAGAAGGATGGTAATAGGGTGTTTGATTACCATAATGACATTGCTATATTGGATATGCCTAAAGGTGTTGAGCTTAAATGTTGTTGGTACAATAGAATAAAGGGGCACCACATGTACAAGTATGATTCGACAGATCATCTATTCATACAACTTGAATATGTTATAGCAACGACAAACCTATCATACAATATCAAGAATGACACATACGAGTTAGAAGAAAGTGACCGCATAATTGATGAGGATTTCATAAAAAAATTAAATAGGGTGGATTTTTCAAAACATTTTAGTTTCTCTTATATTTTCACTACTAGGCTTATAGCTTATTTATAAAATATTATTTTTTGTATTATCGTTGATTTGTTTGTATCAATATCATACTCATTTTGTACTCGTTGGCTTCAAGTGCGATGCATGGTTCGGATGGAAAATGGTTGGGATAACTCAATGTGAAGTTATCGATTGTCAAATATTTCTTTATGCTTTCTTGAAGCATGGTTCTTGAGTGTTCTTGAACTTTTGCTAGCCATGCTCATATTAGAGTTTTTATCATTGACAGTACATGATGCTTCATTCTTCATGTTGTTCATGTTCTTTATGTACATACTATTCAATGTATGAGAATTAATAATTGATTTGCTTCTCAACATCTGTGTTGTAAATGTTTACATTTTGTTTGAGTGGGATTCATATATATGTTATTATAGTGGTAGAACTGCTGAAGCAAGTGTTTTTCGAATAATGCAAGCAATGCTCAAACTTGTGACCAATTTAACTAGCGGATCAATTCGTTCACCTTTAGCTCAATGTCGTTTTATCCGTTACACCAGTGAGGTTGGATGTATCTCCCTTTAAATACACCCGAGTTTGAATAGAAGGTAAATGATAAAAATCTAATGTCACTTTAATGTAGATCCTGATTTCATATCAAAACCGGAGCATAGCCACTATGGCTATTACTACACTGCTGAAAACAAGGAATGAGTTGAGTGTAGATCCTTTGATGAAGCAAATCACAAATTTTATGTTAGATATATCATGTGAGTTCAATATTGTTGTTGTGGAAATGATTCTATCTCTATGTTTGAAGTTCCCACAGAAGCATTGAACATTGATTAATTGGCATATTTTTTGTTCTTCTATTTAAATGTGTTATCTTTGCTCTCTTTCCTTTGGAGGAGAGTTGATAACTATGTTGTTTGTCTAATGATTTTCCAGAATGAACTTTCTAAGTAATATACTTAGAGAATAAGGGGGATTTGGATATAAGAAATATATTGTGGACTCTATTCGTATTCTCATATGAGATATCTCAGAGGAAAAAGAAAGTGGCTTGTCTCATCTTTGTGAATTCATTAAAGATTGTGAATTTACTTATATTTCTACACAGATAAGATCTAGTTACTGCATAAAATATTAGCACTGTTTCATCAATGTTAATCATTCATTTTCATTGTTTATACTATAACATTCTATTCCTCCAACTGATAACAGAGTTAGTGTGCTTTTCTACTCCGTAATCTCATCATATCATTAAACCATATTGGCATGATAGCTAAATATGTTGAACTGGTAAGAAGTGTGAAAATTTGACCTTCTGAGATGGAAATGAATTTAGAGAAATATTATGGAGAGAAATATTGAAATTGCAGTCCATTTATGGCTATGTTTTGTACACGCCAATTATAATGCAGTATATAAAGAATCAAATATTTCTATTTCGGACTTGCTTAACTTACTATATTAGATAATTGTGTGGTTATTATTGATATGGTATTTTTATTGCAGATCCTTCATTTTCTTAGTAATGAAATACCAAAGACCGTAGACCCTATCATGACCCTAACAACTATATTCATTATATTTATGATCGATTTATTTTTGAAAATGCAACAGTTAGAGCAAGTGTTGTAATTCCTGAGTTGAAAACATTTAAATGTTAACTTTGGCTACTTAAGGTGACAGGTGTGACAAAAGAGACTAATTGAACAGGATGATGTTTTCACATAAATTTCATATCTGAAACTTACACATGCTTTGGACTCAATCTCATTCATTTTGCCTCTGTTTCAAGATACAACACAAATTATACAATCATTGTATTTGGGGGGGTTTTGTCAAGTGCATTGGTAAACAAAAAATTTCTTCAATATTGACTGAGTGATACATCAAATTGTGCAAAATCACATTATCATCGTCAAACCATCAGAATTTGCATAAATTAAAATCAAGTGATGAAAATACATACCTATCATTTTGAAATAGCGATTGTTACTATATCTTTATTGTTACACCATATTTTTGATTTTGTAGAAATTTTAAGTTAAAGGATAAGCTGGACACATTTTGAAGGAACTGGAAAAATTTCTCTTCTCATGAGGAGCTAGCCGAAAAGATTGTAATGTGAACAAGGGCACCAACAAAAAGTTCTAGCAGATAGTAGGTGCAGGGTATGCACGTGCTCATGGGACCCAGATGTGATGTCAAGGAGCAAGTGAATGAAGACGAATGGTGGAGATTTGATCGTGATTGGATCGGTGGTGGATAGGTGACTCAGAGTGCGGAGTAGCATGGGAAATAAAAGAATGAAGTAGTAGCAGATTACAAACCACTCTCGACGTGGTGCAATGTGATGAACTCCACTGGGAAAAGTGGTAAGAGAAAAGCCATTGTCTACAGCCTTCAAAATCGGTCTTTTGAAACTTAATATAAAGGGTCGTCGGCTAAGTTAAAAGGGATCTTTTGTCAGGGTGCAAGCAGAAAGGTGGATACAAGGACAACACGTGAATTCACGCTCCATGTTGTGGTACAAAGGTCAACTGTAAGCTTCGCCTCTCACCAGGTAGATTTAGTACCTTTTTATTCACTGAGTTTACTGTTATGGAAGGGTTTCATTTTTTAGAAATGTTCAATTAAGCTAAGGGGTTCCATATTTTTCATTTTGTAGAAATGTTAAGTTAAACGATAAGTTGGACACATTTTAAAGGAATTGGAAAAATATTGAGGTGTATTAAGGTTAGAGATTTCTATTAGCTAGGCTTGGAATTTCAAATTCCCCTCTCCTGTCAAATGGAAATTTGTTGACGGTTTGGTATTTTCATTCCCTATAACTTTACGTTATTACCAATTTATAGTGTCAATATTTTATATCAAATTTACTTAATTTTTTTCAAGTATTTTTTTTAAATGTCATATTAAAATTCATTATTGCAATTGCTAAACTCAAGTTATTTGGATTAGGTATTTGGAAATAGAAAGCTATGGATCTTCCCAATCGAACAAGAAGGGAGAAACCTATATCCCAATCATCCAAAGATAGAAAATAATTATATCCATTTCTCATTTTATCTAAGGAAAGCGACCCTAAAAAATCTATGGTTTATTGATCCTTCTGCTGAATAAAATAGGCCAAGATACTAAGTATCCTAATTCTACCTTAAATTGATTTTTACTTAAAAGAAAATGAAATACACCTTCAAACATTTTAAAATAATAAAAAATATTAAAATTAAAAAAAACTTGACTATATACAAAAATCCTTGGACATATGCATATATAATCATTGCATGGACAAAGCGAAGGGTTGCAGATGAAACCCATTCACCCTCCCTTCTTGTACTGTATCCTTGTGGCAAATGAAGTGAGATTTTTTATGCTCGTGATCACAATCCTGTTGAATCCTTTTTTCCCATACTCAAATGTATTGCTAGTTGGATGAGATTTTGTATAAGAAGGAGACCCATACTATTATACCAACCAATAATATTAATCTATTGAATATATTTAAAAAATACAATATTAAAATATATTTAAAAATTACAATGCATAAATATATTAAAAGGATTACTCTTGAAGTCGACCATATCCTACTTTGCTTCGCTGTTCAAAGACTTTTAGGATTGGAAATGAGTATGCTCCTTCTTGTTTCCCAAAATGAAGTAACAAAACCAACATGTTCCCATTTTCCAATATTGAGAGCAATGAATCTGCATGTTGCGAAGTAGATTCATGAAATTTGAACTATGCGAGCACTAGGCAGCCAAGGGTGATAATAAATGAGTTAACCTGCTCATTTATCCCAGAGAGTTCAAAGAATGTGTACTCGAGCTATCATATTTCCACATAACGTGTATGATTTAATGAACATGACTCCTAAATCATTTTCCAAAACCAACGTAACCACCAAGTTACCAACTCAGAACTTAGCGAAAGGGTACTAGTAATTATGACGGGTAAATAAATTCAATGAGCATCCAATCTACGGGTTTCAATTTTTCAAAAATGTCAAGGTTGACATGCTGTGTATGCATGTGGTCATGGGACCTATATATGATGTCGTGGATCGGGACGACATGATCGGATGACAAAGATGTGGTTGTGATAAGATCAACTGTTTGCAAGTGATCCAGAGCACGGAGTAGCATGAGAGATAAAGGAGATAAGTGGTAGCAAATTATAAACCGTCTGCCACGTGACATGATGTGGTGATATCCGCTAGGGAGTATGGTAAAGGGAAAACCACTTTGCGTAGCTTCCGAAACCGGTCCCATTACCTAATATAAAGATCATTGGTCATTGTGAAAAGGTTTATTTTGTCGCGACATTGAGGAAAAAGTGAAGACATTGACAACGCATGGGTTTGTGGTTCAGGTTGTTGTCCGAAGGTCAACCATAGTGTTTTCACCACCTCCCAGGTAGTTCTAATATGTTATTTCTTACTGAGCTTGTGTTATGGAAGAAGCTTCAAGTTTAGTTTCCCTCTGCAAGTTCCTAGATAGAAAAGAGGAGGTTATAGTTGATAGAGATGGAAATATATTCGACCCAATTCTCTCTGTATGCAACATTTCTTAGTCCAAAGAACATCAACGGAGTTTTAAATCACAAGGAAGAGATGTTTTGAATGTGTGGAATTCTTTTATGTATTATTTCTCTATGGAGCAAACCCTGTATTACCCTAAGTTTGTAGAGTGGTGTGTAAATAATTATTCTCACACTAAGAGAGTAATTATGAACAAAAACGCTACTAGGATCCTTTTTCAGGTTAATGAAAAAGTCATCTGCGAGGTTTTGAATGTGCCCAATATTTTTCCTTAAAATACTAAATCCCTTAGTGAAGAAACCTTGGTCCAAGTGTATAGGGAATGTAATTCTGAGATTAAAAATTACTTTTTGACAGATATTATAAAACATGGTCATGTGGTAGAGAGTCTTTCCTTTCCCATGGATGTTCATCTTTTTCGAGAAGAGGTCCAACTAGTGTTTTCAATATTGAGTCAAATATTGGTATATGATGATGAAAATTCAGTGTTTGAATTTATCATTTGTTTTTTGTTGAAGACAAATTTACCGGAACCAGAGACAAACAAAGTTGGTTGTTTTGGTTTTGATGAATTCTTAGCCACTGCAATTCATTTTCAACTATCGTATTTTCCCAACATGAGACACTTTAGGTATCAACCGTACTTACTAAATAGGTTCCTATGCTCAAATGTCTCTGAGTTTCATTTCATCAATACATTTTTTTTCCTGGGCTACCTAGGCAGATAAATATGTTTGAGTTTGTGAATAAAATCATGGCGGAAGTATACATAATAATTTTTGATGAAAAGTTTCCCAGAGTGTTAGATGAAATTAAAAATACTTTGCAACCCTCGATGGATAGTTGTACAGGAGACTGGTTTTTATATAAGGAATTCATTGTTGTTCGTGTTTATGGTACACATGACCACCTTACAAATTACCTACCCTTTCGACTCCTAGAATGTTTGAGTTAGAATTTATCAGGAAGAGGTTGCGTTCATCAGAAGAACACTTTGGTACTTTTAAGAAGTCTTCTAATGTAAAGTTCCCATTTAAGATCGACCCTTTCATTTTAAAAAACAAAGCTGCTTTGAATATTGTTGAAATTTTTTTAGAGGCTGTGGAATTCCAGAAAATGGAGAGGCTAAACTAAGATCCAAGGCAAATCATATTGCAAAGAAGACAGAAAATTAAAAACAAGGGCTTCAAACATCAATCAGTGGAAGGCATGGATAAAATAGTTAATTTGTTGGCATTTAAGGAGGATTATGAAGGAGTCGAAGAAGAAATAATAGAGGCAGGTGAAGAGAAAGGAAATGACTTAGCTATAATTGTACAAACACCATCTAACTCTAATTCATTAAATAAAAGGGACCTTTTAGAAATTGACATAATGGATGTCGATGATGAGAAATAAAACAAGAGACTAAAGACGCAACCTAAAAGGGAAATGGTGATGCAAGATGAGCAGAGTGCAGATGATGAAAAAAATGTCTTATTTTGCAGCAACAACATGTACAAATAAGAGAATATTCTTTTCATGAAGAATGTAGTGTAGGATCTGACTCTAGATATAGATCTAAGTTTGAACTTGTTTCTATCTACATAGAACAAAGGAAGCAAGCTTTAAACTAGACACAAAATCTATTTCCCCAGGTGAAAAAGTTAGCAAACCAACAATTGTTGCTAATTTCCACCAGGGATTTAGAGAGGAACACCCTTAAATTTTATATGATAGATGATGAGAAAGTTTCTGAAGTCGAGTCCAGTATAGAGAAAATCAGCGTACCTGATAAAATCCATCTCCATCAACACACCGATGATGTTTTATATTCTAATTTACTAAAGGCCACATTGAAGATTACAAAGATGCAGTCGGTTATTGATAAGTTGGAGAACCAACTACAAAATGAGAAAGTGGAGAACAAAGCTAATTTATTTTAGTTTAAAAAATTATAGACAGACCTTATAACTTCGGGGACTAAACTGGCTAATGCTCAAGCAACTAAAATATTGCTAGAATAAAAAGAAAAAACTATTCAAGTCTTTAAGAAAAAACTAAAAATTCCAGGTACGCAGCATGTTCAGTTATCTGAGTTCATAGTTTTACAACAAGAGAAGAATAAAATTTACCAGGAATCTATGGAATTTAATGGGCTAATGTTAAATCTACATAAGGATAAAGAGGCCTAAAAAATTGAACGATCTGGATTTATGTCCCAGATTTAAGCTCTTAATTCCAATAAAAAAGAAGAAGAGGAAGTGTTGGAGGACTTGATGAGCCAACCCTTGATTTAGAATGAATATCAAGTAAACGAATCTCCTGCTAATGAATTATCTATTCCCATGTGATAGATAAATTTGAGAGAGGGAGAAATCAAAGAGTTGAAAGAAGGCAATGGCAGTTTGAAGCATGAATTGGCTCAATTTATTGAAGAAAGAAACCAAATTTCAGGTGAAAAGAAACAACTTCAGAAGAAGATCAATGAATTGAATGAGAAGACGATAGAAAAACTACCCCTACAAGGATCTAAACATCTTATTTGGGATACTTCAACTATAGAAATCACCAACTTTAGATCCTATTTAAATTTTGTGAACGGCAAGAATGCAATAGTGGATTTATCTCTTCAAATATGTAAGTTGGTAAATGAAAATCTAGACAAAAAGCCACTGGACACTGCCCAAAATGTTGTTAATTTTTTAAATTTTTTGACATATGAAGACATGCAAGAGGTGGCAATCGGGGATAGGCTAGCCATCATTCTATTGGCTAGAAAGTTTATTAATAAACATAATTGGGTCAAATTTGTACAAGAGAAAGCAAATAAGATGCTTTTGGAGGTTAAGGATTTCAAGAAAATGTTTGAAGAAAACTTTGATGAAGGACTTCCTCCATTCTGGGATGATAATGGCAAGTTATTTTCTCAAGAACAATATCATAAATTGCTAGTGCATGAATGCATGGACCACACCAAATCTGAAAAATTGATAAAGGGACTAATAGGAAAAGTCATTATAGAGACATTGAATGATGACTTTGAGATAATTGAACGGTTCCTGATCACTCAAAGAATTCTACCACCTATTTCTTACACCCAATACGTGGAGTTAGAGGTGGTGATTAAATAAATGATGGATTGTGACCTCTCGAATCATGAACAATAGAAGGATGTGGAAAAATTTGGGAAAACCAAATTTAGACTACAACAATGATGATCAAGTGTCACAATGCAAGGGAGCAATTCATATATCTTTTTGTCCTACCACATGGATTTTCTATGAAATTTGTTTTTATAAAAAAAATTCAGTTACTAGATTCCTAGGAGTTAGGGATTTAGTTAAAAGAACATTGATTTACAAAAAGTTTGTTAAACATTTGCTCATGGAGCCATTTTGTATATAATTTGTATTTTATGATGTTTGGGGGTTGGATCCCAAAGAAAAGAAGCATATTGTTCATGGAAAATATTTTCTGAATACAATTTTGTAGAGAATAGAAAAAATGAACTATTTTTTGAGATGTAAATTATTGTGGTAATGGTTTTAAGTTTGCGATCTCCTCTATCTATGTGTAAATATTTACCTTTGTTTCCATTATGCAATTTTATTCTTAAGTATTCGGTTGAGAAAAAATGATTTGGAATTCATCTATGATGCTCCAAATGCATGCAACTGGATACTCATTATTTTATGTCTAACATTGCATTCAACCATTTATGAGACCAAGAAGTCGTTTGAGCCTGAAACGAAAAAAATGGGTGGGAGCCCATCATCAATTATACTAAGCCAACTATTGACATATGGGGACTAGACAAAAATGACAGTCTGCCCGATACAGGAGTGATCCCTACCGCCACATGATATTGTGTGGGCCAGTTGGTCCTTTCCTTAAAGCTGTGATACTTAGAATTAATTTTGATGTGCTCGTTATTTAGCATGCCTTACAGTTTTGCTTTTTCTTTTAAATATTATTAGTTGACTATGTGTTATTAACTCATGGAAGCTACATAGCACAATCCAAGTTTTGTATGATTACTAAAAGAAAACGTATCTCTTTTTCAGTCTCGTGCTTTATAGGAATTCACAAAAATGTATTTTCAGATATTACATCTTTATCTTGAAAAAATTCAATTGGAGCATGAATTGGCATCAAATACAAAATCTTATTTTTGTGCCACGAAAATTACAAATAAGGCCACACTGACAAAATCATATTTTGAGCCTATTGGTTCAGACTTTACCTCAGGTGCAACTCTTGCTATAGGTGGAAATGATGTTAACTTGTTTAATACCTCTATGCATGATGCTATGAAGGTAAGGAACACTGGGTGTGTATATTCAAATAACATTGTATATTAAGGGAATAACAATGCTGATGGTAATAGTTCAGAAGTTGACAACAAAGTTGAGGAATCAAATAAATTTTCAGGTTTAAATCTTGATAGTCCATTTGATGTTTATGGTTTAAAATCTTAAAATTTTCCAGTGGAAGTGTTTTTTAATTTTGTCATGTTTGTGTGGAGTGCATATTAACTTATTAGGAAATTGTGACTATTGTTGATTCGAAAGATGGCTATGGTGTGGAAATATCTTGTTATAAAACTCACTATTGTGGTATGGGCCTTCCTTAGATGGTGATGATAAAATTTATTGTTGTGGTATGGAACACTTATGGACTATATACTTTGAGAGAGAACACATCAGTTTGACACCTTCGTCCTATGGTTAAAAGGGTTGTGTCCCACCTTGATGGTACACCTTGATCCTATGGGTAAAAGGGCTACTCTCCCACCTTGATTGACACACCTTGGTCTTGTTGGTGTAGGGGTTATTTTCCAACTTTTTCATGACCCAGGCTTGTGGACTCTTGATCTTATGTTGGCCCTTGATTGGTCCTTATGCTAGCACCCCCTCATAGTGTAGCACCTTAACCATTTTGTTATGTTTGTAATGGGTGTGACCTCTTGGCAGCTCGAAACAACTCATATCCTACTCAAGCAAGTTAAGACACGTCACATTTTAGTCCAACCATCCCCAACAAGGTCATAGTTCAGTTCAAGCAGACCGAGGAATGTTACTGTTCATTTCAAGAAGCACCAAGAAGGTCACATCCCATCTTAGCAGGTCATGGTTCAAAGTTGAGTAGACTAATATATTTGTTGCATGGTTTGAGTGTGCTAAGTTGTAAGAAAACCATGGGATTTGTATGGGCTACAAACTAAGCTCTGATTTATGTGTGGAATGTCATCATTACCTGATATTTTATGGACTGTTGTTTCTTGATCTATTGCTTTAGTAATTGGGGTTTCCTTATGATTCACTTCAAGCAAACCCAAACAGTCAAATAGTGCAAAAAATATCTTAGTCCACTCACACAGGGTTATGGTTTCTTCTAGTATCCCCAAACAACTCACAACCTGCTCAAGAAAGCCATGGGATTTGTATGGGCTACAAACCGGGCTATGGTTTGTGTATGGAATGTCATCATTACCTGATATTTTATGGACTATTCTTTCTTGGCACATGGTAAACTATTGGATTTGGTACTTCCCACAGTCAACCCAGCTAAGGCTGCTTGAAATGTCTCCTCAATATCACCAGCTAGGTTTCAATCTATTGAGCTTGTAATAAGCCAAGGACTCATATATCTATCCATCCATTCTATGGGCCTTTCTATCGAGCAAGGTATTATGTGGGTAGTCTCGGTATTTTGTGGATAGTATCGGCAACCAAACCCCAATGCTCCCCCGCTCGCCTTGCTTCTCCACACCCCACTCGTGCTGCTTCTCCCCGCACCCCCTTTTATAATAAAACCCCTTAAATATTACATATTTTTTTAACCCATATAATAAACCATGAATAAACCCCTCAACCCTAAATATGATCCCAATATAATTCTTTTTTATTTATAATTATTAAGCCCCCAACATGAACGGATGTGATATGGTATTGGTCCGTCAGTGACACCCCTGTGGTTTCATATCTTAGTGGACTAATATCTCTGTTGCACTGTTGGAGTGTGTTAAGTTGTAAGAAAGACATGGGATTTGTATGGGCTACAAAATAAGCTCTGGTTTGTGTGTGGAATGTCATCATCACCTAATATTTTATGTACTGTTGTTTATGGGTCTGCTGGTCCAGTAATTGGGGTTTCCTTACAGCTCACTTCAAGCAGAACCAAACACTAAAACAATGTAGCAAAGATCTTAGTCCACTCAAACCTTTCTAAAAAAGGGTTATGGTTTATTTTAGCAGCCCCAAACAACTCACAAACTGCTCAAGAAATCCATGGGCTTTGTATGGGATACAACCTGAGCTCTGTTTTGTGTCTAGAATGTCATCATTACCTGATATTCTATGGATTGTTGTTTCTTGGTTTATTTCTCTAGTAATTGGGGTTTCCTTGCTTATCGACTGGGTTAGTTAAATAACCTACAATAATTGAATTCATTATCTCTCTTAGGTATGTCCTTTGTTCCTATAGTGACTTGTCTCTTAATAGACAAGATCTGATCTAAAAAAATATTGCCGAGTATAAGGAAGGTTTCAACTCTCCTAGTGGGTTATCTTATTTGTTTTCTTTTTACTTTGAGTTAGATTTACTACTGATGTTATTTATTGTATTTTTATTCTTTTCAGTTGTAACTATACAAGAGTGAGACAAGATAAGTTTAAAGCATAATTTTCATCTCTTTCAACTTTTACACTCCTAAATGTGGACCTTCGGGAGTGTTAAAGTTGAAAGAGATGAAAATTATGCGTTCAGACTTGCGTGGACTAATATCTTTGCTGCACTGTTTAAGTGTGCTAAGATGTAAGAAATCCATGGGATTTTTATGGGCTACAAACTAAGGTTCGGTTTGTGTGTGGAATTTCATCATTACCTGATATTTTATGGACTGTTGTTTCTTGGTCTGTTGCTCTAGTAATTGGGGTTTCCTTGCTTATCGACTCAGTTACCTTGACTGTTACTATAGTTGAATAACCCACTATAATTGAATTTATTATCTCTCTCAGGTATGTCCTTTGTTTCTATAGTGACTTTCCTCTTAATAGACAAAATCTAATCTAATAAACTATTGCTGAGTATAAGGAAGGTTTCAACTCTCATAGTGGGTTATCTTATTTGTTTTCTTTATACTTTGAGTTAGATTTACTACTGCTGTTATTTATTGTCTTTGTATGCTTTTCAGCTTTAATAGAGGGACCTTAGGAAGTGTTAAAGTTGAAAGAGATGAAAATTATGCTTTAAATTTATCTTGTCTAGTTACAATGATACTATTTTGTTTCTAGTATTGTTTTGTCATCGTTTGTCATGGTTTATGTTTGTTTGAGATGGTTTGTCATGGTTTATGTCCTTTTCCTTATCAGATATATGTTTCTGAGTTTAAATATCAAAATCTAGTTGGAAGTTTCCAAAATTTGCAGTTGCATTGATGCCTATTTATGGATTTCAATTGCAGTTGCAATTTCCAAGCTACCTACTTTTTATGGATTTCATTTCTCTTCCTTGTATAAGTTGTTTATTTGGTTATACTTTCTATAACTAATGAATCTTATACAATGATGACAAAAATATATAAAACAATGTACCCTAAGAGAGAGAAAATATTACGGGTCTTGTTGGTCCTATAAAGGAGTTGTTTTCCCACCTTATATAGTTCACCTTGACCTTGTGGGTTTGTGGTTTGTTTTGTTGTGCCCCCCTTGGTTGAATCATGATCCTTTATCTTAATTGGTACATAGGTTATGTTTATTAATTTTTTGATACCCTATATCAAGGAGTATCTAGATTATAAATTAAAATTTTAATTTGACATGAGAGACGGATCGAGTTTGTGGTCTGCTGCTCCAGTGTGATTGAGCTCTCTCCCTCTGCGTGATCTTTTTTATTGCTCCATGTGATATCTTGCTGCACCATTGGTGTGGTTTACTTTTCCTACGTGACTGGTCTTTCCTTGTTAGACCTTCCACATGGTCACTTTGCACCAGTGTGAACATGAGTCTGTTGGATTGTGGGTCCTTCCCCAACGTGACCATGGCCTATTTCTTGGGTGAACTGTGGGTTCTTCCACAGCGTAACCGTGAGTATGTTTCTTGGTGGACTGTGGGTCCTTCACCAGCATGACTGTGATCTATTTCTTGGCACTTTCTTGGTGGACTGTCGGTCCTTCACCAACATGACCATGATCTGTTTTCTTGAGTGGACTGTGGGTCCTTCCCCAGTGTGACCATGATCTATTTTCTTGGTGGAATGTGGGTCCTTCTATAGCATGACCATGATCTATTTTCTTGAGTGGAATGTGGGTCCTTTCCCAGCGTTACTGTGAGCCTGTTTTCTTGTGTGGACTGTGGGTTATTCCCGAACGTGACAGTGATTTTACCTTTATGGGTGGACTATGGTTTTTTAACCATGAATGTGCAAAGTATGCTTGTGTGTCTCTACACTATGTGACTGCATCCTTACCCAGCATGACTGTGTGTCCTTTGTTAGCATGACTGTACCAGGTATAACTTTGCCTTTTCAATAATAAGTCTGGTTCAGTATGCTTATGCTTTAACCCTCTCAGGCTCTCTCTCAAGGTACACAAATTGTTTTCCTAGATTGACTTGTCCCTTCGGTGACAAGATCAAATCTGAAATATCTGGGTATATGGTTGATTCAAATATTGGTTATGATTGTTTGTTTATTACAGTTCAAATTTTATTAGAGTAGTATTGTTCTAAACCTGATTTTATGTGTTCATGCATTAAAGTTTACTTCTTGAATTAAAAAATACTCTAACCCTTAAAATTCAACACCAAGTACTTTGGAGACATGTACATGGCATATTCCATGCTTGGTTTTTATAGTTTTGTTATTTGGCTTTCATTTTTATCCTTGTCTGGTCTTCTTGAAAAGTATAGGAATCTTACTTTATAATTTTCTCTTTGCCTTTAATGACACATCTAATTCTCATGTCCCTGATCTATGAATTAGTGCTATATTTCCTTTTATGTCAGATATTATTTGTTTATCATATGGCACTTATGTAGGTTTTGAGTTGGATTTACCAGAACACAAATAGGATATGGATAAGAATACGTATTCCAGTTTTTAGATTTCTTTTTGGATATGATACATCTGGATATGGCATATATAATAGTACATATAAAAATATTGATATATATCTATATATTTATGAAATTAGTATATGCTCATATCTATATGTACATATAAATATATGGAGATATGTATGAGAATAGGAAGAGGCAGGAAGTCCCATTTCAAAAATACATACTCACATTTCTAAATGTGTTTTCCTATACTCAAGTTTGTTTTTCTTCTGATTTTTGGGGTTGTTTTTGTTCAATCTCTGGACTTTGTGGTCTTTGAAGCCCACAAGTATGGTCTCAGACTCATACTTAGGCTGACAAATAATTATGATAGATTTGGAGGAAAGGCTCAATATGTACAATGGGCTCACAATGCTGGACATAATCTCAACTATGTTGATGATTTCTGTGACCAATCCCACTATAAAAGGATACTATAAGAACCATGTTAAAGTAACTAACTCTATAAATGTTTGTTTATGTTTCATTATATGCTTAAGTTTCTTTCGTTATGCATATAGACATACATAGACCTATTTGCATGCAATACATATACACACAAAAGCTATTCAAATATGCATTGGGCAATGCATTTTCTTGTAGACATTATTGACTAGAGTGAAAAAAATCACTGGAATAGCCTACAGGGATGACCCTAAAATATTTGCATGGGAGCTAAAAAATGAGCCTCGTTGTTAAAGTGATCCCTCTGGGAGGACCATCGAGGTTAGCTACCACCTTTTGTCTTTGAACCAGAACTGGAGAATAGAAAACAATTGTAACCAGAAATTCAAACAAGGATGTTGTGTTTAAGGGCTTGTTTCTATTGATGAACAACACAGTTATCATATCTTGTATATTGATAGTTTTCTAGGGTTCTCTTTATAATTATGCTTTCTAGTAATTAATTATTTTGGTAATGATTGTGTGTGAGCATTATGAGTAAACATGGTAGTTCTTTGGATGTGATGATCAAACAGGTATGGATTGAGGAGATAACTAGCCATGTGAAATCCATTGATGGAAACCATCTTCTGGAGTTTGGTTTGGAAGGATTTTATGGAGAATACAAAACCGATATCAATCCATGCTTCTCTCTGGGGACATATTTCATCACCAACAACCAAATAAAAGGATTTGATTTTGCAAGTGTTCATTCCTATCCTTACATTTGGTAAATCTCTATATTTTCGACCAATATTTATATTGTATTGGAGCGATTAAAAGTTTGAGAATGATATGTTTTTACAAAGTTAGATCTGTTTTATAGACTTTTATGTATTGTTAAATGATAATCTGTAATATTAGTAATTGTAATAAATAGTAAATTGTAATTGAGCAACTACTACTATTTTATTTTTTGAATTTTAAAATTTGAAGTTAAAAATTTAGAGTCTTATTTAAAACTTAAAATTTCCCTTTGTGAAATGCATGTCTATCTTATTTTATATATTTATTTATATGTGGTATTAGGATATAGATATACTCTCGTGCTTGCATCCCCCGTTTTTGGGGATCATGTTGCATACTCACTGCACTCTTACTCAACGTATCCCTGCAACCACGAATTCATGCAACCTTGGAGTTGATGTTTAAACTTTGTAGACCTTTGAAAGAATGCCTATTTAGTTATTATGAAAGGAATGTGATCTTTGTGATGTTGATCATTGTGGGTGAAGTAATGTGCATCCACAATATACATCGAAAGAAGCAAGTTTCATTGTAGAATGCATGTGGGGTTATAAGAGGGGTATCATGCAATATACTAGGTAGAAATAAAAAGGGGTATAAAAAATGTAAATGAAAAAATGGATACATACAATATATAGTGAAAATAGGTTTTTTTTTTTTAAATTGGGAAGGCATATTAGGAAGGGGTTAAAAAAACGATTTTGGGAGGTATTTTCCAATATTTACTAAAATTTGGGGTATTGTTTCATATGCCACAAACGAACGTTCTATGTTAGAGCTTCATTGAGTGAAGCCCTCATGAACTAATGCTCAAAAATACAATATGAAATCAACAGCTCTTGAGAGAGATTTTGTTTTAGTTGATACAACAACTATGATATTTTGTGATAATCAAAGTGCAATACAAGTTCCTAACAAACCATTTGTACACCTCAATATGAAGCATGTGGAGCTCCATGATCACTAATTAAGACAATTGATATGAGATTTTTTTCTTAAACTTGTTTATTGTAGAATGATGATTATATTGTTGATATATTTATGAAGCATTTACCATAGGCTAATTTTTTCAAACTTTAGGCTATGCTTGTCCTTTCAGAAGTTGAAATTATGGGGGAGGGGGGTGCATAAGTAATTTCCCCTCTTGAATATCTAGAGTATTGTGATAATTCGTGGGGGTGGAACAATAGGATTTTCTACTTCATGACACCAATGGATCTTTTGGAGATAGACAATAAAAAATTAATATTCCACTAGAAGAGTCAATTGACAGGCTGACTAGGCTCTTAACTAGTTAGACTAACTAATCGACCAAGGAGTTGACTAACCAAATGATTGGTCGAGTAGTTAGAATAGAATCGTCGAATTTGGTATAAATAGGGCATAAATCAAGGAGATAGTTAAATCTTCTATGACCCAATAATGCAGACATAAACTTTCTCACCTCAAAGGATTTTATTACATCTTGGTGCTATAAAAATATGACCTGATAACTTGTTAATGAATATCATGTAATTGTGACTAATGAGCAATGCATTTTAATGCATTATTGATTGTGATATATGGTTTCCTTAAGTGCTAAAATGGTTTCTATCAACAACATCTATTTTAAAAATAATTAACTTAGTAAACCTATTGTAAGGCTACAATGATGTAAGCAAATATGAGTGAATCTCGTTGATTGTTTAGTGGATTGAGTGAGGGCTTGAAAAATGAAATTATCTAGTTATTTTCCATGAATTGGAAAATATTGGTACTTTATATGATGGAGTTAAATAATTGGTATTTCACTTAATTTCAAATGACTAAAAATATGTAGATTGGATATGGCTTGGAAGAAAAGGTTGAAGACAAAAACATATGTTTGTGCCATGGGTAGTCATTAAGGGGAGGAAATTTAGTGTTGATAAAGTTAGTCCTAGAAAGCATTTCAGTTTATTGGCTCTTAAATGCACATGTTCCAAGGATAATGTAAGGAAAACATTATTTTAGCTTTGATTGGATAGCAAAAATGGTTTTTGAAGGAGTTCCTCTAATAAATGATTAAATATTTCCAAACCTAAGGAAGAAGGTGGTTGAGGCATTTAAAGAACAATTTGTCTCTCGTTAAGCCCTGGAAACAAAAAGTTCTTGGAGAATCTTATTTAATGATGTATTGTGAGGAAGAGTAATAAAGAGAAAATATGTAAAGGGTATGGCTCCATAAGATTGGAAAAGATAAAATGTAACCCCAATTGAAGGAGTTTCAAATGTACACAAATGTATGGATTAACCTTGTAAGGGCCTTCCCTTTTTTATGTGGCTAGACTGCATGGAAAATTAGTCCTTGGATTGGAAAAAGTGGAAAGTACAAATTGTTAAATTCTCTAATTGAAGCCTTACAAAAGAAAGGGATAAAAAGTTTATGTGATGCTTTGACAATTCAAAGGGTTCGGGAGGGATGGTTTCAAATTTGGGAATTTATAGAGGTTTTGGTCCGCTTTAGAATATACAGTTCACTTCTTGAACATGGTGATATTATCTTCAAAGATCAGGATAATGAAATAAAATGATCAATAAATAGATCTACAAGTGTGCTAATTTCTAATCTAGGTTATGAAGATAAAATGGAGGAGGAATTAGATGAAGAAAGGCTATGGTTGTGGGGACTAGTTTGGAACTTAAAATGTCTTGATCTTGAAATTAAGATCTTCTTGTGGCTAGCCTTGGCCAACAAGATAGTATCTTGGGATATTTTTACTCATTTCCCTTTTACAAAGTTTATGTTCAGTAGTTTTTAAGGCTCCCTTTATAATAGGACAATCCCTCTCTATTGAAATGTTGTGAAGATTGACTTGTTATAATAGAGTTGTCAATAAATTATCACAACACTTTACCTTGTTACTATTTTAGGGGGGTTTGGTTAACAAAAAACAAGATGCTTGTTTTTTAATGGAAGGAGCTTACTTATGGTGTGTTATCTCATCAAATAACGCTCTCATATGGAGAAGGTTGGAATTCTCCAAAGAAGAAGAAATCTAGAACCCTAAAGTATCTAGGTAATTAATTGATAAAAAACCACAGTGGATGTGGTTGTACTTTTTTAAACTAATAAACATTATTTTTTTCAAATATATGGTAGATGGATATTGATGAAATTAGTTGTCGACAAAGGTATAAATAAGTTACTTATTAAGAGACTCAAATATTTTGATGGAATGGACAAATGCAAAAAGTCAATTGACAATTTATATGGCCCTAGTTTGTGACAAAATCTTTGGAGGTAAAAATGAAGTTTGAATAGGGAATTCAATTCCAAAGTAGACAATCTTAAAAGAAAAAACTTTTAATGTAGAAACAATCTTTAGATAGTAATTTAAAGAAAATCTCATTTTTTTTATGAATATGTTAGGTCACTATTTTAATGGTTTTGATTGGTTGGTTAATTTGTTTCTTATATTCAATTTTATTTAGTAATGTTTTTTATTGTTAGAGAAGTTTATAACATGTATAAGTCTTTCTTTCTTCTGAGAGCTTTAGGTATGAAGAAAAGACTAATATGCCTTAGAAATCTATATTCAAAAATTGTCTAAAAATCATGTTTATTTTGATTTGAATCTTACATAAAAAAAACTATATATATATATATATATAAAATAATGATTTATTATTATTAGATATTTATATATAAAATATATTTCTTTAGTTAATAATTTTCAAATCATATAAATTGAAATTCAATTATAATAATGAAAAAAAACGTTTAAAAATTAAAATTCATTTAATAATCATAAATCATTATTACAATAAGTTTAAATTCATTATTATAATTGATGATACTCAATTATATATCATATGAATATATATCATCGAGTATAATAAAGAAGAAAATGTATAAATTAAAATTCATGATAAATCATTATCATATGCTTAACTTATTATCACGTTCTATATTAAATTAAATCTAAAACCTATATGACAAACTAACTTCATATATATATATATATATATGCCTAGCTTTCTCTTTTTAATTTAATCATTAAGAACATGCGTATGTAATCCAATTGGTTGAATAACATATTCATATTCGGCCACTCTTTACATATAATAAGATGGAAGGAGAAGACACTACATGAATCATCATTATCATATGCTTAACTTATGATGATGTATATTAAATTAAATCTCATACTATAATATATATATATATATATATATATATATATATATATATACCTGCTAGCTTTCTCTTTTTAATTATCAAGAACATGTATGTGTAATTCAATTCGTCGAATACCATATTCAGGGCCACGCTTGAGATCTATTATTATGGGAGGAAAAGAAAGGTTAGAAGGCCTTCCGGTATTCGTATGTTATAGAAACAAGCCTTGCAGCAGCTATATAAGATGTTATCTTTTCTGTAGGCAAAATCCAGTAATATATTGCAAATTCATATAAAATACATAGTTCAAACATCAATCTCAATAAAGAAAAGTTAGTTCAAACATCAATCTCAATAATAATTATTTAAGGGTAATTGTATTATTTAAGGGTAATTGTATTGAGAAAAGTTAGTTATGTATGGGAAGATTTTGTATGGTTAATTACATTATGTTAGTTGACATAAAAAAATATTAAAAAAATGGAAAATATAAATTAAATATTTACTTAAATAAAATAAAAATTAAATTAACATAGATCCATTTTAAACCCACTTCTATTAAGTACAGAGGAATCTAAATGGTAAAAAAATATACACCTAAACAAATTAAATCCTTATGAATACTTGATAAATCCAAGTTTAAAATAAATCTATACTAATATTTAACAAGAGAACATTCATCTTCAACTATCCTAATGAGATGACTAGCTTGGAGAAGGAATGGTTCTCTTACACTAACTCCCTAGTCGCCGCCTTGACTGAGACCCTGACATAATTGTATGGAATTGTAATAAACTGAAAGGTTCTGTCACTGTGCATAAGATGTATTGCCATCTTGTTTCTTAGCAGACACCTATTACGATGGAAAGCCTTCTTAAAACAGTTTATGGAGTGGACGATTTCCATTGAAGATGAAATCTTTGCCTGGCTCTGCTTAAACCAGAAAATTCTCACATGGGAGACATTGCAGAAGCGTGGATTCATAGGCCCAGATTGGTGTTGTCTTTGCTCATCAGAGTTGGAATCTATCTATCACTTATTTGGAGGCTGTGTTTTTTTCTCATACTGTGGGCTTATATATGTAATCACTATGCATTCACTGTTAGCTGGGACAAGCCATGTCTGCACAGCAATTTCAGGTACATATTAAAGAACTCCACTATGTCGACAGACGTTATGTTATCAACTCTTTGGTATGTTTGGAGGATGCGCAATCATGTCATTTTCCAGAACGGAAGGCCAGATCCTTGTCTTGCTGGTTCGAAAGCAATAGGTTGGTTCTAATCATATGCCAATATGAATCAAAAGGCCGAAAGGAGGTTAGTTTATCCATTGGTGGATCAGCAAGGCATTGCGGGTTATTTCGATGGAGCTGAGCAAGGAGGCTTTTGTGGAGCTAGAATGGTGATCAAGTTCAACTAGCCGTTATCTTACAGAGTAAAGCTAAGTATTGGCTTCAGATCTAACACCAAAGCAGAGCTTCTTGAGATCTAGGGTTTAATGTTTTTTTTCCAAGGAAAAATAAATAAAGCCCACTACGGTTTTTGGGGACTCTAAAGCGATAGTGGAATGGGCAAAAGGCAATCGTAACTTACACGCAATCAAGCTTCATCATTGGATCAGACGAACCAAGGACGGACCAAGGACCTCATTAATTATTTTCAGCAAACCACTTTCTCTCATATCTTTTGGGAGCTAAACTGTGAAGCAGACTCACTATCCAAACAAGCCATTGGCGTCAGAATGGAGTCCATTGATTGGGCATTGTTCCGTGAGGGAACTAGATTAGAGCACGACTATCTAAACATTAGTTAGCTTTGAAACACTTTGCATAAATATTTTGAAACGTCTTAGAATGCTAGCCTAGTCATATGATTTGCAAGCAGGGATGGAATTTGACGGGTAAATGCCCGTCATGAGTTAACTTACCCGTTAAATACAGCTAAGATTTTGCTGAGACTGTCAAAATATGGCTTAGAATACAGAAAACGTTTCAGATCTTGTTTGTTACCGGCAATTTTGACGGGTGTCTGTCATTTGAAATTCCAACCCTGTTTGCAAGTTATGTTTTAAGATAGTAGAATAAAGAGATCTGAATATAAGTTCCTAGGAGGAGATTTGAAAAAAAAAACTGTGGTAATCATCATGTGAGTTGAGTTATAGAGTAGTGGAGGGTGAACAATACTCAACCTACTGTACGTCATTTAATGCGGCCCCAAATCAAGCCTGCTACAATCACATTAAATAACCTGCAAGAGACTAAGTATTGCTGGCCCTACTGGAGTTGGATTATTTATGGCAAATGTTAGATTCCTATCATGCCCCGAGTCACATTCCACTGCCCTAGTGGAGTTGGATTATTTACGGCAAATGTTAGATTCCTATCATGCCCCGAGTCGCATTCCACTGCCCTAGTGGAGTTGGATTATTTACGGCAAATGTTAGATTCCTATCATGGCCGAGTCACATTCCACTGCGGACATAAAACTGAAATGAAATGTCGAATCAAGGTTCACTGGGCACCAAAATAAAATATGAATAAAATGTGAAAGTAAGGCTGCCACGAGCTATAAGATTCCATTTCAATCCAAATATATATAAATTCAAACCAATCTCATCGTCGGATTCCTTTAAAAACCGTCAAACGGCCGTCGAAAACGTGCTTGCTCTCATTGAAAATGCCATAGCCATGAAAGCACAACAAATGTGTTGTTTGCGCCTCCATTTTTCTACATATCCATAGTCCGGCTTTACACAGGCAGTAGACAATATGAGGTAATTCTTCATTGAAATTTCATGGCTCATATTCATTTATTGATAACGAAGATTATCTCTGATGCCTGTTTTTGTTTTTGTTGGATTTAATGTTGTAGGTTGGATGGTAAGGTCGCTGTGATCACAGGAGGAGCCAGCGGGATCGGAGAGGCGAGCGTCAAGTTATTCGCGGAGAATGGAGCCCAAGTTGTTATTGCAGACGTTCAGGACGATCTTGGAAGCCGACTGGCCCAATCCATCGCTCCCAAAGCCTGCTTTTTCCACTGCGATGTGTCGAAGGAAACAGACGTATCGGCCCTCGTCGACTACGCGCTGGAGAAACACGGGCGTTTAGATATAATGTTCAGCAACGCCGGGATCCCGGGCGAGCTATTCTCTTCCATGGCAGACGTGACTCTGGAAGATCTGGAGAGGGTCATGTCGGTGAACGTGCGGGGGGCGTATCTGTGCACGAAACACGCCGCCCGGGCGATGATAGGCGCCAAAACCAGAGGTTCCGTGCTTATGACATCCAGTATTGCGTCGGTGATGGCGATGCCCCACGGGCCTTCTTACGCCGCTTCCAAGCACGCCGTTTTGGGGATTATGAAATCCGCAGCCATAGATCTGGCTCGGCATGGCATCAGGGTGAACTGCGTTTCTCCCGCGGGAGTGCCGACGCCCATGTTGATGGACGCCATGACAAAGAGCTTTCCCACATTCGACAAACGATGCGCAGAAGATATGCTGGAGAGGACCATGGAGCTCAAGGGTCTCACTCTCGAAGCCGTTGATGTTGCCAAATCCGCCCTGTTTCTGTGCAGCGATGACGCTCGCTACATCAGCGGCCATAATCTGGTCATCGACGGGGCGTTCACCTCTTGCAAAGCTTTTTCCACTGCAAATCCTATGGATTTTCTTCCGCTTAAGTCGTTCTTCGATCAGTTCGCTGCCAGAAGTGAAAGCAAATCCCAAAACGAAACAAACGGGCACCTAGCCCCTCACTAATCTCCCATGGTCTGTTACTTCAGCAGCACTGAGTGTGCCTTTGTTCAGCTTTTTCAACAATTTTTCTTTCACGAATTCCATTCTTTGGAACCCTAATATTCAGGAATTCCATTCTCTTAACTCTGGAACCCTAATATTGGCTGTGGATGAGAAGATATGATGGATGAAGGCTCTGTGTAAAAGAAAGATCGTGTATCATAATTATAATATCGTAAATCATGGATTCCATTCTCTTAACTTTGGAATCCTAAAATATTGAGTGTGTAAGAGAAGATATGATGGATGGAGCCTGTTTGTAAAAGAAAGATCGTGTATCATAGTAATATCATGAATCAAGAATGTGTATGAAGTCCTAAACATAACCCGTGCAATAGAATCTATGTTACTTGTATTTGTATCTTAAAAAGTTCAAGTGCATTAATGTAGGCTTTGTTTACAGATCATTTGACAGTGGTTCTTCAAATGGACTCAGGTTCGGAGTTGTCTGCGATGGATACTCTGGTGATAGAAGTTGAAAGGCATTACAGGAAGAATTACTTGACATTGAAGGGGGAATTAAGGATAAATCATTGCTGATGAAATTAGACGAGAGGAAGTAGATGAAGGAGGAGGCGTGGAGATTAAAGGGTCATCCTTAACAAACATGTACGTTCGGTCCATCCAATGGACCAACGTTGGTTGACTTTGCTGTTGGTCCGTTGGATAGACCAAACATACATGTTTTTTAAGCTCAGGCAGATTAAAGAGAAGAGCCATTTGGTTATCACAAAGGGACCAGAATATTTCCTTCTTTCACAGATATGTTGAACACACAAGGAATGTAAATTCAATATGGGAATTAAGAGGTTTTGATGGAAGGCTTTTAAATTCTCAAAAGAATCTTGAAGAAGGTGTAACACGTCATTTTCAGAATTTGTTTAAATCCCTTAGCAATAATTATGTCATAGGCGTATATATGTTAGAATTTTGGGGTGGACTACCATCTATGCCTTTTCATCTACCCACGAGAATGAGACAAGTGTACTGTCCAGATTGATTCTATAGTAGTCGTCCAAGATTAAATGAGAATGAGACAAGTGTACTCTCCAGATTGATTATATGAGTGTCGTCCAAAATTAATAATTAATAATTTCAAAAAATTAAAAAATAATTTAATTAACATGTGATAAGTAGAGTTAGTGATAGTTGTAAACATTAAAATTAATCTTCAACTATTCGATTATTAGGTACAACTACTAGCTTAACTCCATCTATTATTAGATACAACTATTAGCTTAACATAAATGTGTTGGAACTATTACCTTAACTTCAACTCTAATCAAAGTTATATTGGATAACTATTAGCTTAACTATTATATGCAACTATTATGTTAACTCTATTGATTCTACAACTATTAGCTTAACTACAACTCTAATTACTTATGGCTTAGTCCAAGTGCATTTGGAATCTAGGAGTGTAGCTAATGTGCAGTCATGTAAGAATCGAACTCCAAATAAAATAGTTCGAACTCTTAATAAATTCCTCTGAACTCGTGTGATAACTACATTTAGTGGCATGGTATTGTGCAACTCATGTGACTCTCGAACTCCTCCTACCAATTGGGACTCCACTTAATGTGCATAAGGCTTAGTGGAACTCCATTTGAAGCTAGAAGTCACGATAACTCATAGCTCTTTTAATAACTACAATAGATTTATATTAGCTTAACTATTCAATACAACTATTGGCTTAACTTCAATGATTCTACAACTATTAGCTTAACTTCAACTCTAATTACTTACGGCTTAGTCCAACTGCATTTGGCATCTAGGAGTCTAGCTAATGTGCAGTCATGTAAGAGTCGAACTCCTAATAAAATAGTTCGAACTCCTAATAAATTCCTCTGAAGTCATGTGATAACTACACTTACTCATGTGATAACTACACTTAGTAGCATGGTATTGTGCAACTCATGTGACACTCGAACTCCACCTACCAACTCGGAGTTTAGTTAATGTGTATAAGGCTTAGTCACGATAACTCAGAGCTCTTTTATTAACCACAATAGATTTATATTAACTTTTAAATTAACTATTAATCGTTCAAGCTCCTTATAAACAATTATAAACTAGCACCTCGAAGTCGAGTTAATTAGTCAAACTGCATTTTACAGTTGGGAGTTGAAGTAAATTGCAGTTCGTGTGATAGTATAATTCCTAATAAAATCCTCTGAACTTCTAATAAATTCCTCTTAACTCATGTGATAAGTGCACTTAGTGGCATGGTAATGTGCAACTGGTGTGATGCTCGAACTCCACCTACCAATTGGGAGTCCAGTTAATGTGCATACGGCTTTGTCCAACTCCATTTGGAAGCTAGAATTCAAGATAACTCAAAGCTCTTTTATTAACTACAATAGATTTATATTAACTTTTAAATTAACTATTAAATACAACTATTAGCTTAACTCACGGGGGCGTCACCTAGGGACCAATATGATATCACATCCATTCATATTGTGGGGGTTAAAATAAAAAAATTAAAAATCAATATATTGGGGGTATATTAGGGGTAACTAGGGTTTTTATTATTATTATTATTTAAATATCCAATATGTTGGGGTATGTTTTATTCAACATTTTCGCCTGAGCTGTTCACCAGTCCTCCAAGCCTTACCTGCTAGGTGCCTGCGAGCTCCTTTGCTTGTGGTGTGAGTGCACCTGCACCAAGCCGAGGTGCCTGCGAGCTGGGTTTAGGGCGTTTTTTCCATCGTGTGGTTGTTAACAGGGCGTTTTTTCAAATCCTCGCAGTGTTTTCTGGAAAATGAGGGTGTTTTACTCCTTGGGTTTTCTGAGGCACATTTTCTCCATCGTGTTTACAGGATAACAGGGCGTTTTTTCCAGCAGCATTGCAGTGGTAGCAGTGTTTTCTGGAAAACGAGGGTGTTTATTCACCGTTTTGTGGTGGGTTTCTCTGGTGCTGGAGGAGGCACATTGGAGAGCACTTGCATATCATTCTTGGAGGTACACTGTAGTGTGTTTAATCTTTGATGAAAAATGCCTGTACTTCTTTTTGTGAGATAGCAGAGACAGTTGCTTACCCATCAGTAGTTCCAGAATCAATAGCATGGTCAAAATAGTAATTCCTAGAATCACGAACTAGATCTTATACCTATGCTTTTTCCACTAATGAATAAACTCCTGTTTATAGGTCAACTACAATGAGATCTGCATCTCTAACTATTGCTACCTTTTCCACTGCTGATGTTGCTCTCTTTATGCGGCCTATACCCCTGCATATGATGAATCAATGGGTTATGTATGGCTTTCGAATTGGAATAAATGCCAATGGTCTGGGAACAGATCCAATTGACCGAGTTTACTCCAACATTGACCCATATTCCATTGCAGGACCAACTTACCTTCACTCTGTTCCAGATTCATTCTATTTAGGCCCAGTTCCAGTAGCATATGTTTAATACAGGGTAGTCCCTCCCCTGGAACATTCGGTACCTTATTGAAAGAGAAAGATAAGCATTCTCCTATAGAGGATTGTATCCATAAAGATAGTCAAGGGCCGTTTAGTGGGTGTTTTTATTGTTCAATATTTTGTAGTTTTTGGTGTCAACTGCTTTAGCATGCCCTGCATTTTTTTGGTAAATGGTTTTAGTTGTCACACGGGTTTTCCCACTTAATCTGCTCGAACTGACTCAGATGCAGCTAGCATTGCCGTTGGTGGTTTTCTGGGCTGCCCGTGGAGTGGATACGCCTTTTCCAAAGTATAAACCCAATTGATGGCTACTATTGTCCTGAGCCAGTTCAAAATAACTGTGTCTCCTTTGGAAGTCATGATAATCCTTGAGCACGGGGAAAGAGCATTTAAGTTTTTTGGTAAATGGTTTTAGTTGTCAGTTCCATGATGTTTACGAAATCAGGCTTGAAAATCAAAGATTCTTACAAACTAAAGTTAGTAGGAATATTCACACCCTGGATTACAAAGCCCTTAGCATTTGTATGTGATATTTTGCAGTGCTTTTTTGAAATATTGTTAGGCATTGGCTGCCAGGCTGGGGATCTGCTGGAAAATCTGGTTAAGGGTCAAAGGTCAATGTGGCCAGCAGATTTCTTCTAGGAAAATACATAATCCTTACGCTGCTTTTCAGTCGCTGATATGGTCACTCCCAAGTTTGCGATCTCATCCAATTCACCACTATAATTTTTCCCTTGTCGTCACTCATTCTGTGGATTTTCAGTAGCTACCATTGACAGGTGTGAAGAGCAATGTACACAGATTTTCCTGATGCTGGGTGAGAACGTAGGAAGGCCTCAACCTTTAATGCTAATTTAGAAATTCCACCTCAACCTTGAGGTTTCTTAGATGAATTTGCAATGTTAAATTACATCAGCATATACTTCACTTCTTTTATTTGCTATAGCCATACTTGTATTTGTAGCTGCATACTAGTACTTCAGAGATCTCTATCATATCTAGATGACATGCTTTCATTCTCTTATTGTTGCATTTCCTAATAATCCAGACAAAATTATTGCTCTTCCTTTACTGTTGTGAAAGAGACCCCAGTCTATTTATAAAAGTAGTCATATTAGCAGTTTGAAAAATAATGCCCTAGGGTGTTTTTATTGTTCAATATTTTGTAGTTTTTGGTGTCAACTGCTTTAGGATGCCCTACAGTTTTTTGGTAAATGGTTTTAGTTGTCAGTTCCATGATGTTTACGAAATCAGGCTTGAAAATCAAATATTCTTACAAACTAAAGTTAGTAGGAATATTCACACCCTGGTAATTGATTCTGGTAACCTTAGAATGATAATAGTCTGTGATCCTTGTACACACATCCGAGGTCACAAAGAAGCCTATTTTGTGCTTCAAACTTCTTAACGAGTTGAGCCCAAAAAGATACTATAACCCATGCAATTCATTTGTAATTTTTAAGAAAATAAGTTTCTTCCAACAATTGTAATGTCGTTTGCAAATGAAATCAGCCAGATTTGAAATGTAACATCAGATAAATTTTCCATCTGATATGTCATATACCCATTCTGTAAAGTCCACCCACAATAGCAATTCAAGTGAAGTGTCTCCAGAGTGGAAACTTAACATTTATCTCCCTTTCCATGCCAAATTTTTTGTTTTTTTTAGCCAAATACACTTCTTCAGTACCACTACAATTGCATGTTAAAAAAAATAATAAAAACGAAGAATACACCATACAATCAGGTATTAACTTAAGACTTTCAAACCTAGCCTGGAAGAATGAAATGAATGGAGAGACTCTTTAAGTTCATCCTCTCTACTTTCCCCAGAATTTCCCAGTATCCTTTCTTATTTCCTACTCTAGTGTTTACCTTTTGTCACCTGCCCCCAATTCCATTACATATGAAACACATACTTTCAATATCCTTGCATTTTTCTCTGTTTCTGATTTGTGTAAAACCATTATGAATGTGTCCACATTTAAGTGATAGGCTAATGATATAGCAAGGGACATGATTACATTTAAAATGCAATAGAAAATGATACTCCGCAAACTGCTCATAAAGTTAAGCCCAAATGATTTTCATCTGTTGTGCAGCTGCTTGTTTATGGCTATTAACATGGTGATGGTTCATAGGGCATTTATTTTTGGCACCATATTTATTCATTTAGTTATGATAATAGCATGCATATTTTATCACTACTTGCATAGTACCAAAAACCAAGTGTGCTTTGAATTTGAAATCCACCATGGACAGGGATTGAACACAGTGAGGTCCATGCTAGTTACATGGGCACTTGGTATGACATTGGGATGAACCAATTATTTTTGGTTTGTGGTTTGTCTCCCACTATGAATGTATTGGTTATGCCAAGGCTTGTCTATGGTTTATTTTGTGTTATATCCTATGTTGCTAAGGTGTATGCACCCATTCTTAAGGTATAGTTCTCTGGTGCAGTATGCAATTTCCATACGCAGTGCAGGTTCAACACCAGTGTGGGATGTTCACCCAATATTTTCTGGGAGCACACCCCAGGGCCTGCATCATGGGACATCCCCAGCAGCCGAAATTTGTTGGGGACTGTAGCCATTGTCCCCATCATAAAACTTAAATAGGGGAAAGGGGGTGACGTCCCCACAAATAACCTGAAAAAAGAACCAAAAAAAAACCTAAGCTTCCAAAAGAGGAGGGAAGAGTAAATTATTTATCAATCATTATTTAAAATTATGACTCGGTATAATGGGAATTATTCGAAATGAAAACATGGGTGTCTCAGCCATGTATCACAAAGCCCTTTTGGTTGATTTAAGTACACCTCTTCCTCAATAACACAATTTAAATTAAAAAATGTTTTTTCCATACATCTGATATAAAGATCAATCAAAACAAAAAGGCAGGACATAATGGTTTTGATAGTGGTAAACTTGGCAACTCAAATCTTGTCAAAATCAACTCCCTCTTTCTTGGAGAACCCTCTAGCATCTGTAAAGTTTCCTTTAATATTCAAACTAGGGCTAAACAGTGCATTCAAATGGAAAAACCTGGTAAGTACAGTCTGTACCTGTGTTGCATGGGTACCTGTACCCAGCGGTCGGGTACATGTATCGGGTACTTGGGTACGACAATGGTACGTACCCAGACGTACCCTCATGTACCATGAACAGTGTTGCCGTACCGGGTACTTCATAAAAAAAATTGGGTACGTTTGGTGAAAATGGTATGGCGTACCTCGATTTTGGGTATGGCTATGGTACGGCCAGTATATAAAACTAAACCAAACTAATACAATTTGTTCCCACAGTTGAAGTCTAGTTCTAGCGATTTATCCTTCTTCAAACAAATATGTAGGAGCTATGATAGGATTGGTGGGAATTTTCAACCCCAATATTTACATGGAAAGGTTGTAGGAGCATTTTAACTCAACATGGATAATGCCTCACTGCTATTTTGATTTGAATTTTTGTTTGAATAATGTATCACTGCTTGAACATAGAATTTAATGGAAATTCTTCACATAACATGCTCATAAATTATAGCAAGGAGCTAACATTAACAATGATTTAAATGGCTAATAAACAGACACCCAAAAACATAGTAAGAAGGTGCTTTTTACATGCCTATAGCAGCCCGTTGACAGATCTGGAAATGAACGTTGAGATACCCAAGTAATGTGGCCATACAATGTGATAGTAGTGAGAAAATCTTATAATGGCTGAGATCTAAAATGTGTTGTAGATGACTATTGGGAAAACTTCATCTTTTACTTAAATATTCAGATCTCGAAATGAGAGTTATTTGACTCACAATACAGAGTTATAAAAGTACTATAGCATCCTTAGAATGTGCTGGGACTGACAATCAATGGATGAAGAAGTAGACTCTGGTATAACAAATCCTGTAGTAGCTTTATTCTTCCCAATGCGCCCAATGGAAGTATGTAAGCAAAATATAAGAGTGAAGATTTTACCACATTGATATTTCAATTTATGGCAGCCTGGAAACTACTGGTTACACTCTTCCCATGAATCAATTCATCTACAGCAGAAAAATATTGAACTTCTTCTCCACATGAAGACCCATGACTATATACTGTTAGCGGGCATTAACACTATTGACGTGGGTGCTGTATATACAAATTGACTTAATGCTTCTGGTGATTAATTGTACATTTTCTATTGTGAAAATGACTATGTTCCTTCATATTTTTAGATATGGAATTTTACAATAAATCATAATTTTTGCCATAGAGCATATTAAATTACTTTGAATAACAAAATATGATAGCTATTTTAAGTTTTTTGAAGATTCTTTTAGAAGTGAAGTAGCTACAAATGATTCAACATAGAGATGACTGGCGTAGCATTCTTTTAGTGCAATTGTTTATACCTTAACTTCATATGCAATTGAAAAAACTTTTCCTATCTTTTTCAAAGCTGCTAATTGTTGGTTGTAAAATGGCTATGTGATATTGTTTTACCTCCTAATCATATACTTATTGTAGACTAGTCATATAGTTGTTGATGACATGGCTTGAAGAAGCCAAATTTACTATTTTGTTCATTGTTCAGTTTCACTGTTTTGATCTTTCTATTTCATGACTGAAAAATGCCATTAGGCAAATTTTGAATGTAGTTTGACAATGTTGAAAGGACTCAGACATGCTTTCATTCTCTTATTGTTGCATTTCCTAATAATCCAGACAAAATTAATGCTCTTCCTTTACTGTTGTGAAAGAGACCACGGTCTATTTATAAAAGTAGTCATATTAGCAGTTTGAAAAATAATGCCCTCGGGTGTTTTTTGTCACATACCCCAATTTTGTAAAATAATGTTAAATTGTTTTAATTATATTCTTGAGACATTATGTTAAATTAAATGCTAAGTAGGAACTAATGACTCAGCAGAGTCAACAGAAGTGGAATGTAATTCAGAATATTTTATTATTAATAAATAAATTGTGGTGGATGGAACTAGGTGGAGGGAAAAAGACAAGTGGCAGCATCCTCAGACACTTCCTAAGTTGCAGGTGGCAACTTCCCTATATTTGGGGTCATGATCCCCCAAGAAAGTGGGATCAGAGCAGGTGGCTCATTAAATGACAACTAACCCAAAAAAGACCTAGGCAATCTTTTAAAAGTACCCAATGAATAGAGCTGAGGCTGCTCAGATATTTTCCAGAGAAGAAACATTCAGGTGGAATGCTATTCAGGAAATTCATTTGGGGAAAAAGGGAAAACAGTAAGGAAGTTGTTTTAAGAGGATTCCTGCAGTAACTTGGTTTATTACAGCTTGTTAGCTGGGAGAACTTATTGATAAGTTCTGGATTAATACTGAGTTTGAAGACTGGTATCTAACTATTGCTGCACCTAGTTCCAGCCAGGGAAACCAGAGCAAGCTCAGGGGTCCTGAGGAGTTGTTGTTTGAGCACTCTCCAGGAATTGGTAGGGAGGAACGGCCTCCCATTGCTGTTGTTGTCCCAGTTCGAATAGGTTCTGTCACTTAACTGTCCTTATTTTAATAACCGTGAATGGTTGAATATTATGTTTGTAGTTATGATATAAAGATTTAACTGGTTTAATGATGTAGATGCTGTCAGTTTATTAGTAATAGAATCAATTGATGACAATTAAGAACCCACTGTGTTTTTCCACATCTGGGTTTACCAGACCGTACCCCAGCACAGGGGTAAAATTTAAATAAGGATAGCATGATGAGATTGCAGAATAGTAGATTGTTTCTTTACCTATTTTCAGAAAAGATGTTTACTGACAGTTGTATGATTTTATAGTTAAAACTATTTTTCCTTGTACAGTATTTTAGTTTCAGTAATTCTATTATTGTAAAGAAAAAATTAAAGAGTAGGACTAGACTATATGTATCTACTGATATACCTTACAGTTTCTTTCTTCCATAATAGAATGAATTCCCTATTATATGTCGAATAATACACTGAAGGTACGAGTAGTTATATAAATTAAATCCTACTGTCAAACCAATCTGGTCTAGATTCTATGTAAGTTTAGTGATGAAATCATTTCATTATTTTCTATCTTTTAATCTGGACTGAGCTCGAACAGTTTCCAGAGCTGTTATTCTTTTCATATGAATGAATGTTAATATCTTTGCTTATAAGATAGACTCTAGATAGAGTTAATTTAATTCTTGTTATATAAATAAATATCATAATTAATAAAACAAACTAATTACAAAAGAACATAGATAGTATAGCATAAGTTACACAAGAGTTAAATAACAAAGTGCTATCTTTCGATATGCATATAAGATAAACTAGGAATATTAACAGAGAGGATTTAGTAATCTCAGAAGGATAATATAGCTATTATATTAGTAATAATGTACTTTATTTATGCAATATAGGAATATTATTACTATTAATGTAAAGTAGTGTTCTTATTACTGTAAGTATATTCTAGAACTAATTATACTATCTGAGCTACAAGTATATTGACAGTACTTAAAATTATTGTAAAAAGAAAGACATAAAAACCCATTAGAGAGAATTTGAGGTAAAAAATGGGCCTCCTAAGAGATGTACTACAAAAATATAAGATATATTAAAATATTATGAGTTAGGGGTTTTATGGGGTAGGTATATATGACAACTCATCTCCTACACTACTTTTTATGCACAATATAAACAACCATGGTTGAGTTACTTTTTTAAATTTACTATAAATAAAATTAATAAAATAACTCTACAATGATGTGACTAAGATTCATTGTAAATTCCCAAAAAATTATTGTCCTTTAGCATTTATTTGTATTGAACTTGTAAATAAAATTAAACAAAAAAAAAATTTAATTTATATGCATAACTAACATATTTTTGTCATATAAATATCATTCATGAATTTAATTTATTTTAAAAGTACAAGATTTAATATATATTAGTTTGGCATTATGATATTAAATACAATTGAGTGAATATATAATTTAAAAAACATGAAAATGACAATATATTATTTTATAAAAAAATGTGAAAAGACATTTTTATGAATTATGAGTACTTTACTTGAAAATAACAATAATATTATTTTATGAGAAAGTGTGAAATGACTTTTATTGTGAGTACTTCACTTTATGACTTAAAAGTACTTGTACCACTACCTTGGTTAACTATGGGTTTTCATCCACCATAGAAAATGTGACAAATAAGCATTCTTAACTCATGCAATGCCACCTCAACCATGGGGGATGATGTCATCTACTAGAATGTAATTGGTTGATTTTTATAGTACATTTTGGTCCTTTTGAGACCCATTTTTGACCTATACATTAATAATTATAAATTCTTATTAACAAGAAAGTCAAATTATAAACCAGGTACAAAAACTCTAATAATATTATTTTAACAGTAAACAAATTAAATGCATTTTGTGTAGAAAATAAATAACAGAAGTGCAGGATGCTCTTTTATCGAGCTTATTTACATATTATAAAAATATCTAGTAACCCTTACATTGCGGAAGCACAGTACAACTAAACAGTAAGTTTAAAGAGGAATGGAGTTATTTTTCTTCACTGTCAAAATTAGGGTAAAAACCCTATTCTTTCTCAATATACAAACGTAATCACTGTAAAACCCAGTTCAGTAATAATAACTCACAGCCGTATTGAGAAATTACATAAGGAGGCTTATAGCCTATTCTTTACGTAAACACAGTAATATATTCAAAACAAAATGTACACTCACGGCAGAAGCCAGAGAGCCCTGCAGTAAAGCTAGGGTCTTATCAAACTATGAAAAACAACGAAGTAATAAACCAAAAGCACCAAAAATCAATGAGGGTCTAACAGGCCGCAACGACCAACCCTTTTTACCCCATAAGGGTTTGCGCAAGGTGGAAGAGCCATGGAAAAACCAGGGCTTACCGTGGCCTCTTATTGTCGTAACCTCGAACTCATTGCGTAGAAAGAGAAGAGAGGTAAGTTGTACTTGCAAAACCATTATACAACCGGCTGTTAGCTTTATATCAAAGGCAAAGAGTTATAAACAAGAAATTATGCATTATCATTAAAAGAAACAATTAATATATTTCTTACCTCGACTTTTAAACATAGCTAACCAGCAGCGACCAGCGACCAGCACGAGCAAGAAGTCTGTCATTCAGCTGCAGAAGGAAACGGCGTTACAATACTTCATCACTTCATCAACCACTGACAACAGAGAACCCTAGTTATTCAGCGGACAAGGTAAAACCCTAAAAAGCCGTGATGTTATTCTATCCAAATAACACACAGTTTACTGTGCAACTCAAGCCACGATACTCTGAAAGAGGAACCACCCCCGTAGTGGTAAACTGAAGGAGAATGGTAAGGACTGATACAGTCAAGGGTTCGAGTTTAAGCAATGGAGGCAGCGAAAAACTAAAAGGAGAATGAGTAACGCATGGCATAGAGAAACACTAGGAAACGGCCTTCACTTTGGTACATTTGCACAAGCGAACCAGGGAGTAATAAGTCGAAGACAATCACAGCACTACACAGGTGACAGAGCAGCCATATTTTTCGTAGAAGATGGACGAGTGCCTGAAGGCGAGGGAAGACAATGAGCTGGGTTTAGAAATGATTCTTTTAAATCCCATGATGCTTGGCTCACACGAAGCCATGTCGCCATGCAAATAATTCACTCACGGTGGGTTTTCTTTCTATAGTTTTCAATGAGCTAATCATGAGGATCCAGTATTGACAATCATTTGGCTGTCTCCAAGGTTATACCTTAGTCCCGGCCGAGTCAACCTATCATTGGAGCATTATAACAAGAATCATGTTAATACGTAAAACTATACCTTGGAACTTATCACCGATGCAATTCATTACAATACGTTATGTTATATTATCACCCATGCAACGCAATCGGGATATAACCCTAAATTCATCGTGGATATAATTGACTTTGTAATATAGAACTTTGTAGCATGATTTTTTTTACTTAATAACATTAGATCAAGAGCATACTATATCTAGAGTAGGAAGTGCATAACATGATCTTATGTATAAACTTGGAATGTATAAAATGAAGGTTTATAAGAGTCTTCCTTTGGAGTAAAATCATTTATGATTTGGTTTTATGCATAATTTTTCCATTAGGTGAATGACTATGTTGTCTTTTGACTCTTACAATCTTAAAAGAAATAAGTTTTGTAAATTGCTGTAGAAAGAAAGTATAGTACATATGTTTGGGTAGGAATAATACTCACAAAAGTAAATACTCAACCTCTATATTTTTAATTATAAAATATACTAATGGATGATATCAAGGATGTTGCAAAATCAACCATGGTAAGTATACAGATAGTGATGTTAACCCCTTGGTTTCATCATAATTTCCTAAGAATAGAAACTGGTAAGTAATACAAAGAAAATAATAACATTTACTTTGATATTGTTTTGTCTAGAATAAAGACTCTTAACCAAGCAATGGTGACATATAAGAGTTAAGCTTTTAAAACTCTTCATTTAAGAATTATCATCGTAAATGTTGGAATAATGATTCAGTTCTGCAGTCCTTTAAAAATAGTAGCCACTAAGTACAGGTCCACTTATTTGATACGAAAGGTTTAGGAATCAAAACCTATTATAGTAAGTCATCTATCTGACTAAGAAATAAACTTAGTTTTGGAAACAGTGGTACATAACCCCTTATAAATGAACATTACAATGTAAGTGTATGTGTGCACTTGGAAGGTAAACTGTAAATTCTATAACTCTACCTTTTTCTACTTTATGTTGCAAAGAGTTTAATTGGAGTCTTTTAATACTGGGCATTTATGATAAATCTCAAATAGCACAGTAATCTTTAAAGAATCATAAAGTTACTTCCACTAGAATGATGGATAGTTATGGAACTTTACCTCAGTAAGTATTGAAAATGGTTTAGCATTTATCTTCCTATTTGAACTTTTATTTTTGCAACGTACTGGCATTTATAAACACTTTAGAATTTCGACAAGCTACCAATCGAACTTCTTACCTGTAGTCTGTAAGAACAGGAAAATGTCTGCATTAGCTTGAAAGCTAAGTAAGCTCAGTTTTGCATGGCAGTCTCACCTTGTGGATGAAAAGAAAACAAAGTTAGTAAACTGAAAAGAACTGTTCTACTACTAAACATAACCAACAGATAAATTCAGATAAGGAATGTGGTAGTTTATAACTAAATAAAGGTTTAGTTAACTACATTTATGTTAATGATATGCAAATTTAAAAATTTTAAATTTTTCGGAAATTTTGGGGTTTTGACATGTGGTATCAGATCATGGTTCAAATACTAGACCTTGATGCGGCCCAACTAGTTCCCACAGAATAGTAAAAAAATAATGTACTAACCTGTATTTTGTTTTATGTAAAGAACAGAAAATTTCTTTTTTCTGAATCTAATAGGCAGGTATGGAGAAGCTAGGAGAATATGCTCAGGAGGAGTCTCCATACACCAAGACAAGACAATTGTCCAGAGAACCTGTGTTAGAAGAGGTAACTACTCACTCCTCAGAGCTGATGCAGACTATAAAGGATTTGAAGACTGAAATGGAATCAGTCAAGAAGGACAATGAGAGAATTTTGAAGACTTAAGAAGAGTTGAACCAAATTTTGATGGAAAAATTTCAGACTGAAGGGAGGATCAAAAGATCCGAATCTAAGGAAGCTAGCTATTAGAAAGGATCTAAAAAGATGAAGCTGTCTAAAGTTGAAAGCAGTTCATCATCTAAAGGGTTCAAGGAAAAACGAAGTTATTACACTACTTGTGATAGTAGTGAGGCTGAGTTGTATGACAGAAAGAAGAAGTACAGACCATATGAAGAGATTTCTGGGGATTTTAAAAAAATAAAGCCCCCAACTTTCAACGGAGAGACTGAAAAAGGGGAGGAAGAAGAGTCATGGTTATTCGGGATGAGAAAATATTTTCAGATATACAACTATTCAAATCAGCTGAAGGCAAGAATGGCAATTTATAATCTCTCTGGAAAAGCAGACATATGGTGGCAAGATCTGAAAAGAGTCAAGGGGATCAAAGAAAAAGAAGTTAATTGGAGTACCTTTAAAAGGTACTTCAAGAAGAAATTTATGTCCGAACAATATTATGAGGAAAGAGCTAAAGAATTTTATGAATTGAAGTTAGGATCCATGACTATGAAGGATTTACACAGTAAATTATTAAGCTTGTTGAGGTATGTACCTTATTTAGTTGATGAGAAACCTAAAGTGCAGCGGTTTCTCAGCTGTCTGCCATATCACATAAAGGACAGAATCGAGTATGATAACCTGAAGACTCTGAAGGAAGCTATGCGGAAGGCTAATTTCTGTTTTGAACAGAACAAGAAGAAAGAAGGCATAGCTAACTGGAAGGCTAGGAAAAACAATAGTCAGCCTGAGTTCAAGAAAAAGGAATTTGTACCCCAGAAGAATTTCAAGAATAATAAGAACAGAAATTATTCTAACAGTAAGAACTTCCAGGGAAATAGAAATGGTGCTTCTAATAATTCTAATAATTCCAGTAACTTTAAAGGCAAGGAAGCTACAAACAATCATGGGAATTTCACTAAGAATTTTGAACGAAAGGATCTTGTTAAGTGCTGGGAATGTAATGGCCTGCACTATGCCTCGGTCTTCCCAAATCGACAAAAAGTCAAATAGCAATATTCACACTGTGCAGGATGAAATGATTGTTGGAGAAATTGCAAGGACTATGCCCAGAATAAATGCAGCGTTGGAGAACCGCCAAGCTGATTATCAGACTTCCATGGTGGAATTAGAAGGTATGGTTAACCAAACCCCAGTAACCATTTTAATTGATCCAGGGGCTAGTCTTAGTTACATTTCACCTCAGATAGTGGAAAAGTGTAAATTAACTGTTGAAAAGTTTGATAGTTCCTGGTTAGTTCAATTAGCCACAGGGGAAAAAAGGAAAGTAACCTATTATGTGAAAGAATGTGCTTTAATTATGAATGATTTTAAAACTACAGTTAAGCTTAATGTTTTGCCACTTGGCTCGTATGATTTACTGCTTGGTATGGATTGGTTGGAGCAACATAAGGTAGTTTTAAACTGTTATGATAAAACCTTTACTTGCGTAAATGATAATGAATCACCAGTAAAGGTGAAGGGTATTCTTAGGAAAACTGTAATTAGGCAAATTTTTGCTTTACAACTTAAAAGAGCAGTCCGGAAAGGGTGTAAAGCCTATGCTGTAACCATTATAGATGAGGCAAGTAAGTCTGAAAAAGATAAGTTAAAAATAGAAGACATTCCTATTTTAAATGAATTTATTGATGTTTTTCCAGAGGAAATTCTAGGATTACCTCCTAGGAGGGAACTGGATTTCACTATTGAGCTGGTACCAGGTGTTGTACCTAGCTCGAAAGCTCCGTATCGTATGAATATTTTAGAACTTAATGAATTAAAATCACAATTAAAAGAGTTAATAGATAAGAAGTACATTCGACCCAGTGTGTCCCCATGGGGAGCACTAGTCATCTTCATCAAAAAAGAAGGACGAAACTATGCGATTATGCATAGACTACCATCAACTAAATAAGATGACTATTAAAAATAGATATCCGTTTCCCCGTGTAGATGATCTGTTTGATCAGCTACGTGGAGCTACGGTGTTCTCAAAGATAGACCTGAGGTCAGGATATCATCAGGTAAGAATAAAAGACAAAGATATTTTTAAGACAGCCTTCAAAACAAAGTATGGACATTACGAATTTGTTGTAATGCCATTTGGGATTACCAACGCCCCAGCTGTCTTTACGTGTCTAATGAATAATATAATGCATAAATACTTAGATAAATTTGTTGTCATGTTTATCGACGAAATCTTAATTTATTCTAAAAATGAAGTAGAACATAAGGAACACTTACGGATAGTTTTACAAGAGCTGCGAGAGCAACAGCTCTTTGCGAAGTTCAGCAAGTGTGATTTCTTTAAGGATGAAATTCAGTACTTAGGTCACGTAGTGACTAAGGAAGGGATTTCAGTTGATCCTGAAAAGATTCAGGCAATTGAAGATTGGACGGTTGCAAAAGACGTAACATACATTAGGTCATTCATGGGAATTACCGGTTATTACCGGAGATTTATTGAAGGCTTTTCAAAAATAGCTAATCCGATCACTTCTTTCCAAAAGAAAGGCAAGAAATTTGATTGGAACTTAAAGTGTGAAGAAAGTTTTAAGAAATTAAAAACCTTATTAACAAGTGCGCCTATTCTAAGAATAGCAGATCCTAATAAGGATTTTGTGGTATGCACAGATGCCTGTAATGATGGTCTAGGTGGTGTGCTGACTCAAGACGGGCATGTCATTGCCTATGAGTCCAGGAAGTTAAAGATCCATGAAAAGAATTATGCAACTTATGACTTAGAGCTTGCTGCTGTTATACACACCTTAAAAATGTGGCGACACCACTTAATAGGTAGAAAGTTTATTTTAATGACTGATAATAAGGGTCTGAAATACCTTTTAGATCAGCCCAACTTAAATGCAAGACAAACAAGGTGGTTGGAATTCTTGAGTGAATATGATTTTGAAATCCAACACATAAAAGGAAAAGAAAATAAGGTGGTTGATGCTTTGAGCATAAATGCAAAGCTGAACTTTACAGCAGCAATTAGCACTTATGCTTCTGATTTAAATGAACAACTTATAGAAGGGGTAAAACATGATGAAATTTATCAAAAATTACAAATTACAGCTAAAGAAGAACCTAGAGAAAGCTTAATAAAAGGTTATAGTCTAAATAAAGATGGATTTTTATTGTTTAAGGACGGACTGTATGTGCCTAATGTGCCTAAGGTTAAATTGCTGATTCTAGATGAAGTTCATAAAACACCTTACTCAGGACATCCAGGCTACCAAAAGACTGTAACCATGTTAAGAAAAGAATATTTCTGGCCTAATATGAAATCTGAAGTAGCTGAATACATAGCTAGATGTTTGGACTGTTAACAAGTGAAAACTAAACACCAGCATCCAGCTAGTTTACTGCAACCTTTGCCTATTCCTAGTTGTAAATGGGAAGTAATCAGCTTGGATTTTATTACTGGATTGCCCAGAAATCAGAATTAGAATGATTCAATTATGGTGGTGGTGGACAAGTTAAGTAAAGCAGCACATTTCATTCCTGTCAAGACTACTAAAAAGGCTGCCAATATAGCTGATATATTTTTAAAGCAAATTTTTAGGTTACATGGAGTACCTAAGCTTATCATTTCAGACAGGGATCCTAAATTCACAGGGAATTTTTGGAGGTCCTTGTTTAAGGGATTAAACACAACACTGAATTTCAACACCTCTTTCCATCCTCAGACAGATGGACAGACTGAAAGAGTGAATCAGGTGCTGGAATATCTGTTAAGGATCAGCCAGGTAAATGGGAGGACTACTTGCATTTAGCATAGTTTGCATATAATAATAATTACCACTCATCAGCTAAGTTTAGTCCATTTGAAATTTTGTATGGGCGTAAATGCAACACTCCTATATCCTGGGATAATCCAGTAGATAGATTAGTGTTAGGACCAGAATTATTGAAGGAAATGGAACAGATTGTGAAACACGTGCAGGAAAATTTGAAGGTAGCACAGGATCGGCAAAAGAGCCAAGAAGATTTAAAAATAACTCCCAAAGAGTTCCAGGTGGGTGAGCATGTATTTATAAAGCTAAGACCAAAGAAAATCTCTCTAAGACTGGGGAGTTGTGCAAAGCTAGCACCACGTTATTGTGGTCCGCTTGAAATTTTATCCAGAATTGGTCAAGTTGTATATCAGCTAGCGTTACCACCTAACTTGAAAGTGCATAATGTTTTTCATATTTCTGTTCTAAAAAAATATGTTCATGATGCTACTCATGTGATCGATTGGAATGTTGTACAGGTGGAACCAGAAGGAGAAGTTCCGGTGGAACCAGACTGTATCCTCAGGAGGAGAGAAATTACTCTCCAGAACTACACAATTGGACAGTTCAAGGTGCAATGGAAGCACCTTAGTCCTGAAGAAGCTACCTGGGAATTGGAAAGTAAGATGCGGGAAGCATACCCGAATCTATTCCAGGAGGTTGCAGAGGATGAAGAATAAGTAACATCGAGGAGGATGTTACATTTTAAGGGGGTGTGTATGTCACATACCCCAATTTTGTAAAATAATGTTAAATTGTTTTAATTATATTCCTAATACATTATGTTAAATTAAATGCTAAGTAGGAACTGATGACTCAGCAAAGTCAACAGAAGTGGAATGTAATTAAGAATATTTTATTATTAATAAATAAATTGTGGAGACAACAGCATGGGAGAGTTGTTAAAAAGAGGTTACTGGTCAAACTGGTGGATGGAACTAGGTGGAGGGAAAAAGACAAGTGGAAGCATCCTTAGACACTTCCTAAGTTGCAGGTGGCAACTTCCCTCTATTTGGGGTCATGATCCCCCAAGAAACTGGGATCAGAGCAGGTGGCTCATTAAATGACAACTAACCCAAAAAAGACCTAGGAAATCTTTTAAAAGTACCAAATGAATAGAGCTGAGGTTGCTCAGATATTTTCCAGAGAAGAAACATTAAGGTGGAATGCTATTCAGGAAATTCATTTGGGGAAAAAGGGAAAAGAGTAAGGAAGTTGTTCTAAGAGGATTGCTGCAGTAACTTGGTTTATTACAGCTTGTTAGCTGGGAGAACTTACTGATAAGTTCTGGATTAATACTGAGTTTGAAGACTGGTATCTGACTATTGCTGCACTTAGTTCCAGCCAGGGAGACCAGATCAAGCTCGGGGGTCCTGAAGAGTCGTTGTTTGAGCGCTCTCCAGGAATTGGTAGGGAGGAACGGCCTCCCATTGCTGTTGTTGTCCCAGTTCGAACAGGTTCTGTCACTTAACTATCCTTATTTTAATAATCGTGAATGGTTGAATATTATGTTTGTAGTTATGACATAAAGATTTAACTGGTTTAATGATGTAGATGTTGTCAGTTTATTAGTAATAGAATCAATTGATGACAATTAAGAACCCACTGTTTTTTTCCACATCTGGGTTTACCAGACCGTACTCCAGCACAGGGGTAAAATTTAAATAAGGATAGCATGATGAGATTGCAGAATAGTAGATTGTTTCCTTACCTATTTTCAGAAAAGATGTTTACTGACAGTTGTATGAGTTTATAGTTAAAACTATTTTTCCTTGTATAGTATTTTAGTTTCAGTAATTCTATTATTGTAAAGAACAAATTAAAGAGTAGGACTAGACTAGATGTATCTACTGATATACCTTACAGTTTCTTTCTTCCATAATAGAAGGACTTCCCTATTATATGTCGAATAATAAACTAAAGGTAGGAGTAGTTATATAAATTAAATCCTACTGTCAAACCAATCTGGTCTAGATTCTATGTAAGTTTAGTGATGAAATCATTTCATTATTTTCTATCTTTTAATCTGGACTGAGCTTGAACAGTTTCCAGAGCTATTATTCTTTTCATATGAATGAATGTTAATATATTTGCTTATAAGATAGACTCTAGATAGAGTTAATTTAATTCTTGTTATATAAAATAAATATCATAATTAATAAAACAAACTAATTACAAAAGAACATAGATAGTATAGCATAAGTTACACAAGAGTTAAATAACAAAGTGCTATCTTTTGATATGCATATAAGATAAACTAGGAATATTAACAGAGAGGCTTTAGTAATCTCAGAAGGATAATATAGTTATTATATTAGTAATAATGTACTTTATTTATGCAATATAGGAATATTATTACTATTAATATAAAGTAGTGTTCTTATTATTGTAAGTATATTCTAGGACTAATTATACTGTCTGAGCTACAAGTATATTGATAGTACTTAAAATTATTGTAAAAAGAAAGACATAAAAACCCTATATCATTAAAGGGTATAAACTATACATAAATAATTACAAATTCTTATTAACAAGAAAGTCAAATTATAAACCAAGTACAGAAACTCTAATAATATTATTTTAATAGTAAACAAATTAAATGCATTTTGTGCAGAAAATAAATAACAGAAGTGTAGGATGCTCTTTTATCGAGCTTATTTACATATTATAAAAATATCTAGTAACCCTTACATTGCGGAAGCACAGTACAACTAAACAGTAATTTTAAAGAGGAATGGAGTTATTTTTCTTTACTGTCAAAATTAGGGTCAAAACCCTATTCTTTCTTAATATACAAAAGTAATCACTGTAAAACCCAGTTCAGTAATAATAACTCACGGTCGTACTGAGAAATTACATAAGGAGGCTTACAGCCTGTTCTTTACTTAAACATAGTAATATATTCAAAACAAAATGTACACTCATGGCCGAAGCCGGAGAGCCCTGCAGTAAAGCTAGGGTCTTATCAAACTATGAAAAACAACGAAGTAATAAACCAAAAGCACCCAAAATCCATGAGGGTCTAATAGGCCGCAACGACCAACCCTTTTTACCCCATAAGGGTTTGCACAAGGTGGAAGAGCCATGGAAAAACCAGGGCTTACTGTGGCCTCTTATTGCCATAACCTCGAACTCACTGCGTAGATAGAGAAGAGAGGTAAGTTGTACCTGCAAAACCATTATACAACCGGCTGTTAGCTTTATATCAAAGGAAAAGAGTTATAAACAAGAAATTATGCATTATCATTAAAAGAAACAATTAATATATTTATTACCTCGACTTTTAAACGTAGCTAACCAGCAGCGACCAGTGACCAGCATGAGCAAGAAGTCTGTCATTCAGCTGCAGAAGGAAACGGCGTTACAATACTTCATCAACCACTGACAGCAGAGAACCCTAGTTATTCGGCAGACAGGGTTAAACCCTAAAAAGCCGTGATGTTATTCTATCCAAATAACACACAGTTTACAGTGCAACTCAAGCCACGATACTCTGAAAGAGGAACCACCCCCGTAGTGGTAAATTGAAGGAGAATGGTAAGGAATGATACAGTCAAGGGTTCGAGTTTAAGCAATGGAGGCAGCGGAAAACTAAAAGGAGAATGAGTAATGCATGGCATAGAGAAACACTAGGAAACAGCCTTCACTTTGGTACGTTTGCACAAGCGAACCAGGGAGTAATAAGCCGAAGACAATCACAGCACTACACAGGTGACAGAGCAGCCATCTTTTTCGCAGAAGATGGACTAGTGCCCGAAGGCGAGGGAAGACAATGAGATAGGTTTAGAAATGATTCTTTTAAATCCCATGATGCTTGGCTCACACGAAGCCACGTCGCCATGCAAATAATTCACTCACGGTGGGTTTTCTTTCTATAGTTTTCAATGAGCTAATCACGAGGATCCAGTATTTACAATCATTTGGCTGTCTCCAAGGTTATACCTTAGTCCTGGCCGAGTCAACCTATCATTGGAGCATTATAACAAGAATCATGTTAATACGTAAAACTATACCTTGGAACTTATCACCGATGCAATTCATTACAATACATTATGTTATATTATCACCCATGCAACACAATCAGGATATAACCCTATATTCATTGTGGATATAATTGACTTTGTAATCTAGAACTTTGTAACATGATTTTTTTTACTTAATAACATTAGATCAAGAGCATACTATATCTAGAGTAGCAAGTGCATAACATGATCTTATGTATAAACTTGGAATGTATAAAATGAAGGTTTATAAGAGTCTTCCTTTGGAGTAAAATCCTTTATGATTTGGTTTTATGCATAATTTTTCCATTAGGTGAATGACTATGTTGTCTTTTGACTCTTACAATCTTAAAAGTAATAAGTTTTGTAAATTGCTGTAGAAAGAAAGTATAGTACATATGTTGGGGTAGGAATAATACTCACACAAGTAAATACTCAACCTCTATATTTTTAATTATAAAATATACTAATGGATGATATCAAGGATGTTGCAAAATCAACCATGGTAAGTATACAGATAGTGATGTTAACCCCTTGGTTTCATCATAATTTCCTAAGAATAGAAACTGGTAAGTAATACAAATAAAATAATAACATTTACTTTGATATTGTTTTGTCTAGAATAAAGACTCTTAACCAAGCAATGGTGACATATAAGAGTTAAGTTTTTAAAACTCTTCATTTAAGAATTATCATCGTAAATGTTAGACTAATGATTCAGTTCTACAGTCCTTTAAAAATAGTAGCCACTAAGTACAGGTCCACTTATTTGATAAGAAAGGTTTAGGAATCAAAACCTATTATAGTAAGTCATCTATCTGACTAAGAAATAAACTTAGTTTTGGAAACAGTGGTACGTAACCCCTTATAAATGAACATTACAATGTATGTGTATGTGTGCACTTGGAAGGTAAACTGTAAATTCTATAACTCTACCTTTTTCTACTTTATGTTGCAAAGAGTTTAATTGGAGTCTTTTAATACTGGGCATTTATGATAAATATCGAATAGCACAGTAATATTTAAAGAATCATAAAGTTACTTCCACTAGAATGATGGATAGTTATGGAACTTTACCTCAGTAAGTATTGAAAATGGTTTAGCATTTATCTTCCTATTTGAACTTTTATTTTTGCAACGTACTGGTATTTATAAACACTTTAGAATTTCGACAAGCTACCAATCGAACTTCTTACCTGTAGTCTGCAAGAACAGGAAAACGTCTGCATTAGCTTGAAAGCTAAGTAAGCCCAGTTTTGCATGACAGTCTCACCTTGTGGACGAAAAGAAAACAAAGTCAGTAAATTGAAAAGATCTGTTCTACTGCTAAACATAACCAACAGATAAATTCAGATAAGGAATGTGGTAGTTTATAACTAAATAAAGGTTTAGTTAACTACATTTACGTTAATGATATGCAAATTTAAAATTTTTAAATTTTTCGGAAATTTTGGGGTTTTGACAATTTTATTGTTCAATATTTTGTAGTTTTTGGTGTCAACTGCTTTAGCATGCCCTGCAGTTTTTTGGTAAATGGTGTTAGTTGTCAGTTCCATGATGTTTACGAAATCATGCTTGAAAATCAAATATTCTTACAAACTAAAGTTAGTAGGAATATTCACATCGTGGATTACAAAGCCCTTAGAGTTTGTATGTGATATTTTGCAGTGATTTTTTGAAATATTTTTAGGCATTGGCTGCCAGGCTGGAGATCTGCTAGAAAATATGGTTAAGGGTCAAAGGTCAATGTGGGCAGAAGATATATTCTAGGAAAATACATAATCCTTACGCTGCTTTTCAATCGCTGATCTGGTCACTCCCAAGTTTGCGATCTCATCCAATTCACCACTGTATTTTTTCCCTTGTCATCACTCATTCTGTGGATTTTGAGTAGCTACCATTGACAGGTGTGAAGAGCAATGTACACAGATTTTCCTGATGCTAGGTGAGAACGTAGGAATGCCTCAACCTTTAATGCAAATTTAGAAATTCCACCTCAACCTTGAGGTTTCTTGGATGAATTTGCAATGTTAAATTACATCAGCATATACTTCACTTCTTTTTAACCAAATACACTAGGCAACCCAGGAAAGGAAATACTGAGCAAGAGTACCTCAATGGAAAAAAATTCCCGCCTTTAGGGCACACTTTCTAAGATAACAGATCTAAAGATAACTTATAACAACATATTTATCACAACAGTAAATTTTCCCCTTTAGCTTATATATTTTTTAACTCACTCAACAAAATCTATTCAATGTTAAGTCAAATCAGCAAGCATAACCAACACTAGTAACTATTCAATTTTCAAGATAAAATATGCTGAAAACCAGATCTTTATGTTCACAAAGTTGGATAGCTTGAACACTATATATAGGACTTCAAAATTTTTGGTTGAATGAACCTTGCAAGTACATTTCTTTGGCACAACATCATCTTCAATCCCCTCATTAATGCTCGTGCAAACTAAAGGGTAACAGTAACACTCCCCAACTCATCCAAAAGCCATAGATGAAGAACTATAACATGTAGTTTTGAGAATGTGTGCCTCACCATGATTGTCTGATAGTTATTCAGATCCGAGTTTGCCCATGATATGAAAACCGAGTGAATAATGTGTCAAGACCATGCCTAGGGAAGTCAAAGAAGACAACATGGTTAAACAGATCAACAACATTCTAATAAGGAGTTTGACTGGTTTTGAAATGATTGTTTTATTAATTTGGTCTGTTGGATGTTATTACAAAATCTATATCTGATGTTGTGCTCAGCATGGTACTTTTTGAACTGTGTCATCTGTTGGACCTTATTATGAGATCTATCTCAGAATAGTGTTCAACATGGTACTTTTTGAACTGTGTCATCTCTTCTGGGGCATTGCCGTTAACAATTTGTTAATTTGGTTATGTGATAGGCTTCTTCATGTTTAAAGGATTTGCAACATCCATTATAGTATTCCATTCTGTACTGATAACCAAATCTTTATTTCATTGGAAATTTATGTCATTCATTCTCTATTTTTTATCTTTTTTTAATCCTGAGAGTGAAATCTATTTTGTTTTGATCACACTGTTGTTTTTGGCATTCCATATTCAATCCAAGCTGGTGTAGCTTGTCAGAATGCCTTCAGTATAGCCTGGAATATGGATGGTGTCAAAATATCAGGAATATTGAATCATCCTTTCTTTCCCTTGATTTTTCTCATGTCTATAGAGAATACAACAAGAAGGCAGATGGCTTATCCAATGAGGCACTCTCTATGGCATCTGGCCTCTTACAGTTCACTGAAATATGTGAAGGTGAAATAGTGGGGAATGGATCGATGAAGCTCTTTTAATTTCAGCCTTTGACATCTTTGATGTCTATTATTTCAAGAGTGACATAATTTAGATTTTTTACATCCTTTGTATGTCTGAGGCAGATGTTGATCGCT
>LPNX010718346.1:339837-380876 GCA_001517045.1 Pseudotsuga menziesii | reverse complement strand
CATGTTATGCCTTCTATAGTATATGTGCCTTGTTTACCAAAAGGTGACCAGTCCAATGTTATGTTAACAAAGGATGTGTCATCACATATCTTCTACATAACTAAAAACTTGTGTAAGAGTAATTCCAGCACTGTCTACATCAGTTTGACTAGGTCTACAATGTTGATGATAAAAGGAGTATGCATATTAAGATTATGATGTGAAATTAAATGCCTCCCTTCCAAAATCTTGCCAATTTCTCTTTGTTACCTGTCATTAGAGCTACAATACCTATTCACAGTAATGTGAGAGATTTAGGTCGCTTAAAGTGTTATGGCTGCAATTTCATTGTGTTGTTGAGCTGTGGAAGCTCTATCAACTACGTAATCTTCACCATTTGGATGCAAAATTGATCTCAAATATTTCAGGAGTGAATTTAAGAGTTGTTGCATTTATGTGGGAAGTTTCCAAAATGGTTTACTTGAGCTTTGTGAGTGACTATTGAACAAATTTATCTCTCCTTGGACCGTTCTTCATTTATTAGGCGAGTTCACTTATTACTAAGTTTTTTTCTTACCCCAAGGCCAAACACCATGTAGAATAGGGATTAGGCTTGCAGGTTGGGAATATTAGTCAATTAATATGTTTTTATCATTTCCTAGAGTGGATTGTAATGCTTGGGGCATTTCCATAAAAAAGAACAAAGACCTTTGATCACCTCTATGTTTTTTCATCTCTTGTTTTGATCACCTTTTGATCTTTTGCAGGTACGTTGAAGTTGACTCTTCAGTTTGGGGAGGGCTATTTGAATAAGCCACTAACAATACATTTTTCTTCAAGGTGTTTCATCTCGATAGTAAGATTTCTTCATCCTTTCTAGATATTTGAATTGAAAGTGCATACTTTGCTTCCTAGCTCTTTGTTTTATTAATGAACTAATATGCATGTGTAAATTTGAATTACTTTTTGTTTTTCATTTATTTATGGATGCACTCACCTCATTTCGTAGCATTATTATATCCAAAATTTTGAAAAAAATGTTATAATTTTATTCATTTCTTATCCAACTAAAAGGTACACATGGATGTAAATGCAGATGGATCCAAGTGATGTTGTGTACTTCGGAATTTTTATTGGTGAAGAGAATTGTCTCGTTGGCACAGTCCAGTGTCAAAAAGGCTGTACATATGCTGATATCTGTTATGAAATTATGAATGATGAATTCATTCAATATCCTTTTGAATTTATTATTGGCTCAGCTAGATGTCCTTTAAATGCATTGCAAGAGGAAAAAAGGAAACCTACAAAAACATATGTAGGCATTAAGAGGAAAGTATGCACGGTGGTTGCTGATACATTGGAATCAAATGTAATAGAGGGAACACCAATCTATGAAAACATTGAAGGGAATGTGGAGGAACCTATGCATAAATAACCAAGAGTTGGTAATGTGTCCGAGTCAGTGGATCAAGTTGTGGTTGATCCTAATGTATTGGCATCTTGGCAACATAAAGTGAATAGATTAATGGAAGATTTTGTCAAGGAGAAGGTAACGCTAAAGGTATATTTATAAAATAGAAAACCTTATATAAAGATCTGTTGTGAAATCTATGGAATTGATTATGGAACGGGGGAAGTATCCTTGGTAGTGCGAACAATTTGTAACTTCAAAAACAATCATATGAAAATAGGGTCCCATCAACGTCAAATTTCAATGTTGGGAATTAATGAAATGTGTGAAATTCCTTCAGGTAACAAAGAAAAGCAGACAACAGTGGCTAGAGATCAACTTGAGATTGATCAAGCAATCAAACTTCTACATGATTTCAACCAAACGCAAGAGCCTAATTTGTTCAAGGTGGTGGAAGCAACACTTGCAAACTACGAGGACAAGAAAAAAGTAAGAGTGGAATGTACACGATGCAATAGATGGTTCTCTTTGGTGCCGGCAAGTGGTAATATTGTCAGTTCTCTAAATGAACACATGAAATCAAAGAAGCACATTACTAATACTACAGTTGAGGCTTCACATGATACAGTTGTGTTGAGGAGTGGAACAGTTGGGAGACCGAAGAATTCTACCAATGAAAAGTCCCAACAAAGTTTGTCTAAGTTCTTGATCCCATCACTATCATCACCATCACATGGGGCTTCTACATGTCCACATCCTTCTACTTCAGGTGTGGAAATTACCCAAGTTTTAATTTAATTTGAATTTGAATATGCACATTACTTTATTTATTATTACTTGTTAGTAGCAGTTAGTAGATCATTAACCAATGTGTTTTTTATGGTCTTATTCTAGGACAAATACCTCCCACAATATTATTATGTTGGGGGTATTGGGATCCCTATCTTGAGAGAAGAGGGGAGAGATTGGACACAAAGGTTCTAATGGATGACCAACGTGGTGGAAAAATGTGGGCCATAGAGAAACATACCAGGAGAACACTAAATTATCATGGTATTGAATGTAGTATTAATGGTACATACAGACATATTCAATGCAAGAGGGTTTCTGAAACAGGAATACCTTTTGATTCATTGCATGCAATTTTTGTAAGATTATACCTAATTGTGAGGACTTTCGAATGCAATTATATCGCTAATCAAGGAGCAACATGAAAAGACATGGGAGAGATACAGGGAAAGGGAGAAGGTTGGACCATTTGACTCAAACTAAACTCAAAATTGTTGCAAGAGAAGCAAATGCTACACATAGGTTAACAATGTGATCTCTTTCGTGGGAGAGGACAAAGGTTGCTACACTGTCTATAAGAACAAGGTCTCTAAGGGAAAAGTTGTTCAAATCTGTAGGAAGGAAGGATGTGTGTGAGGCTCATAAGCAAGGAAAATTACAAGGTAAAGATGCAGTTTGGGAATTTGTTCAAGATATATTTCACAACCTAGTTCATTCAAAGTCGGGTAGAAGGTATAGTGCATCCACTCAATCCATTTATGAGATTATTAAGTTATGGGGAGGTCCTAGATTACATAGTTTTATTAGCTTGAATCTGGATGGCCCTTCGATATCTACGACTTTAAGGCAAGTTAGAAAATCATTGACATATATCCCAGGGGAGCAAGAGTACATTTTTGGGATAATCGAAAAAGTTTATGCTTCCTATAAAGCCAAACATGGTATAGAGGGCCCAATTCCTATATGCCTTGCTGAAGATGAAACTGTTGTGAAAAAATATGTAAGGTGGGTAGAAAAAAGTGATACATTGGTGGGTTTTTGTGGTATGAAAGAAGAACATAAGTGCCAATCACATTTCTTGGTGATAGTTGGTGAGGGCGCTGCAGGCTATGAGATTATTACAGATGCCTTCAAGAATTGTGTGATTGGCCATTATGCACGTGTTATTATTACGAACCCTTTACATGAGAATCTTCCTCATTTGGTTGTGGTTGTTCATCCAACGTGCAACAGGTTTGATGCAAATTTTGTCCATCGACAATGGGAAAAAGTAGAAGACCTATGGAAGAAACATGTGGAATATTTTTTAGGACCTATTATTGGTCATTCCTCAGATGGGGATAGTAGGAGAATAATGCTTATGTTGAAGGATTATTACTCAATGATAGGCATGAGATATCAAATTCCTTGGGAAGGGTGGAGAGTAACTAGGTTTAATGATGGATTTAAAGTAACAGGACTTCATGACCAGAATTACATCCACAATGGCAAAAATCTAGTGAATCCTTTGTTTAGTGGTCGACAAGATCTGATTGTTGGAAAAGAGTTGATTAGTTTTAACCATGTAAGAATGGTTTATAACAATTTTAAAGTGGATGAACACAAGCTTAAAATTGAGGATATAGAGAGGATTGATCGCCAAAAATGGGGTTCAGCACAACACATTGCTTCAAGGAATGTCCAGAGGTGCTTGAAGGAAATGAGATGTACAGGTGGCAAGACAGAGAGGACATCGGGTACAGAGACCTATCTAGCAATCGTTGCTGACTATATTGATATTTTTTTGTCTCCTAGTTTAACTCTTTGGGAAAGAGTGCGAAATTCTTCAAGAGTCCATCATTTCTTCACCTTATGGCTATGTTGGGTCAGAGAACAAGAAAATACTAATGTCAACATTAATTTCATTAGTAGAGAGGCATATCAAGATGTGAAAATTTCTTGCCGCTTTGCGGTTTTGTTGATGAGATTATTTCGTGATCAATACTCTAACTTACCATGTGCATTGCACCTGGCTGGGTCAGATGTATGTGAGAACTTATTCAGCAAAGTCGGTGGCATGGTTGGAGTAGAGAGGGCATATGATTTTGCTGACTTACTTCATGCTATTGGATCCCTTAATAGAGTTTATGAAGAAGAATCGAATCCCAAAGGGCTTCGTTTCAATAAATCTCATAAGAAACAAATGGGTATCTGGAAAAAATTGCATCAACAAATAGTAGAGGAAGGTGATGTCTTGTCACAATATGATTCAATTTGCACCGATAATAAAATTGTAGAAGCTCTCAAGATAGGATTGGAGGATGCACAGGGAATTTTACAAGGTCTTGGCATGCAACCAAAAAGACACACAGAAGATTCTTGGTGGTTTAAACCATGGATAGAGGATCACAATGTTCCAACATTTGAAGATGTGGATGAAGTAGTTGATAATTCTCCACCGGGTCATTCGACATCCATATTCCAATATTCATCTTTTATGTTACTCAATGATAGTGAATTGCAAATGATGGAAAGTGAGTGGAGGCACGAGTTGGATGGAATTTTAGATTCTGTTGACGAAAATGTAAACATATCTACCAAACCAGTGGTGGATCTCGATGGAAAGGACATGTACAAATCTTGTTTGGTTAGTCAATTGAATGGAAACCCGACATTATCGAAAGATATATTGACTAAGGTGAGGAATGGAGTATACTTCAGGAGATATGAGAGGGCCCCCAAAAAGGGTGTTGCAATTGGTTTTGGAATTGGATCAGATTGCGCAGTGTTGTTTGAGAGAAAGTCTATAGCTTTAGTTGAATGTACTACAGGAAAAGGTGTATCTCAAAGTACAAAGCACGGCGTTTCTTCTGGGACTTGGTACATTGGAAGAGTTCAAAGAATAAGAAAGAAGGATGGTTATAGGGTGTTTGATTACCATAATGACATTGATCTTTTGGATAGGCCTGAAGGTGTTGAGCTTCAATGTTGTTGGTACAATAGAATAAAGGGACAACGTATGTACAAGTATGATTCAACAGATCATCTATTCATACAACTTGAATCTGTTATAGCAACGACAAACCTATCATACAATATCAAGAACGAAACATACAAGTTAGAAGAAGGTGACCACATAATTTTTGAGGATTTCATTAAAAATTTAAATAGGGTGAAGTTTTCAAACCATTCTAATTTATCTTATCTTTTGTACTACTATCTTATAACTTATTTATGAAGTAGTATTTTTTGTATTATTGTTGATTCGTTTGTATAAATTTCATATTCATTTTATAATCATTTTAATTTATCTTATCTTCAGGTGCGGTGAATGGTTCGGATGTCGAACGATTGGGATAACTCTATGTGAAGTTATCGATTGCCAAATATTTCTCTATGCGTTCTTGAAGCATGGTTCTTGAGGGTTGCTGAACTGTTCGCTAGTTCAACAATTATGTTTAATATTACTTTCAAAAGGATGAAACTAGTTTTTGTTTGTCAAATTTTGATGCCCATGCCCATATTGCTACTTCAATACTTAAATGGAATATTACTTAATGTGTTTTTCTTGAAATGTGTTTTCTAATTTTTTTCTTAAATGGCATATCATGTTCTTTAATTTTTTCATGTTTGTGTGGAGTGCATATTAACTCATTAGGAAATTGTGATTGTTGTTGATTTGAAAGATGGATATGGTGTGGAAATCTCTTGTTATAAAACTCGTTGTTGTGCACCTGTTGTGGTATGGAGTGGATATGATTGGTTCTACTTTCTATAACCAATGAATCTTATACAATGATGACAAAAATATATAAAACAATGTACCTTGAGAGAGAGAACATATTATTGGTCTTGTTGGTCCTATAAAGGAGTTGCATGTCCACCTTATATGGTTCACCTTGACCTTTTGGGTTTGTTGTTTGTTTTGTTGTGGCCACCTGGGTTGACTCATGACCACCTCATGATCCTTTATCTTACTTTGTCCATAGGTGATGTTTATTAATGTTTTGATACTTTACCTTAAGGAGCGTTACTGAACTCTCTCTCTCTGCGTGATCTTTGCACGATCTTTGTTGATGCTCCATGTGATATCTTGCTGCACCATCCCCGTGACTGGGCTTTCCTTGTTACACCTTCCATGTGGTCACTTTGCACCAGCGTGACCGTGAATCTGTTGGATTTTGGGTCCTCCCACAGTGTGACCATGGCCTGTTTCTTGGGTGGACTATGGGTTCTTCCACAATGTAACCATGAGTCTGTTTCTTAGTGGAATGTGGCTCCTTCATCAGCGTGACTGTGATTTGTTTCTTTTCACTTTCTTGGTGGACTGTGGGTCCTTCAACAAGGCCAAAAAACCTATTCCTTAGTGATACCTTGAGAGGTCCTTCTCCAGCATGACTATGATCTGTTTTATTGGGTGGAATTTGGGTCATTCACCTGTGTGAAAGTGATCTGTATCTTGGTGGACTATGGGTGCTTCACCAGCATGACTGTGATCTGTTTTCTTGAGTGGACTGTGGGTCCTTCCCCAACATGACCATGATTTATTTTCTTGGTGGACTATGTGTCCTTCTCCAGCATGACCATGATCAGTTTTCTCGGGTGGACTATGGGTCCTTCCCACGTCCTTCCCTAGCATGACCATGAAGTGACCATGAGCCTATTTTCTTGTGTGAACTGTGGGGTCTTCCCTAGTGGACTGTGTTTTTTCAAGCATGACTGGGTAAAGTATGCTTGTGTGTCTCTGTAGTATGTGATTGCATCCTTACCCAGCATGACTGTGTTGACAGATTGACTATTCTGGGTATGAATGTGCTTGTTGACTATGAAGTCTGGGTCAGTATGTTTTCCGTATTCTTATGCTTTAATCTTCTATGGATCTCTCGCAAGGTACATAAATTTTTTGTCTATATTGACTTGTCCCTTCGGTGACAAGATCAAATCTGAAAAATCTGAGTATATGCTTGATTCAAATATTGGTTATGATTGTTTACTGTTGATATCTACTATACATTACCTTATCATGTTGTTATTGTACATGGCATTTGATGATTCTCGAGGACCAAATTTAACGCAGTGAATAATGGAGCGTTAAGTTGAAAGAGATGAAAATTATGTTTGTTTGGTTTTATTGAAAAGCATTGGTTTTCTTGAAAAGTATAGGAAGCTTACTTTATCCTTTTACTTTATAATTTTCTTGAAAAGTACTTGCAGGTCTCAAGGAGAACAATGAGGTTCTTTTACGGTGGATATGACCCATGTATTAAAGTATATGAAAATGGATATTTAAACAGGGTTGATGTTCAAGAAGCTCTTCATGCAAATGTTACAAGGATTCCTTTCAAATGGGCAATCTGCAAGTGGGTATCTGTATTCTAATCTCTAACAAGGTCGTGTTATTTGTTATTCTAGATCATTTTAAATCTGGATATATTGGGATACAAAATGTTTGAGGGGAAAATCTCTTCACTCTTTATAATGTCTGGGTAGCATACCTTGGTCATGTGATGTGGTTAGGGAAGGGCAGCTCATTTTCCAAATCCTATGAATTTCTCTGAATTTCTGAAATCCTCTTATTGTGAGGGAATTTGACCCAAATTCATGTACGTGGGCATATGGCATGAATATATTTGACTTGCAAGAATGGAAAAAGCAGGACATGACAAGGATCTATCATAAATGGAAAAACCTGGTAAGTATACATTGACATTTTGCTTTTGTTATCTTGGTGCTTTATGCTCTGGAACCTATGGGTTTGCATTTAAATCTATCATCATTTTTGAATGATATATATGTTTGCAAATACTTTAGTTTCATATCCAGTTTGGATATTAAACTGTATACATGTACTGTACCTGTGATACTTGTTAGACTAAAATTTCCCTTTTATTTAGAGGTTATTAAATGGGACTGAGAAAGTAAGTTGTATTACTTGGGAGATGTTTACAAATGGGATGAGTGAAAGCAATGTCTCAGAAGTCTACTTGAGGGATGATTCCCCTGAAGCATTTTTATCTATGGTGCACTTCATGTACAGTGGGAAGTTGGATATGGATGAAAGACAGGACTTGGGTTCCTTGTTGCTTCCCCTTATTCTACTAGCAGATCAGTTTGGAATTCACCTTCTTCAACAAGAATGCTATGAATGCTTATTTGAGTGCATCTCAAAAGTGTTATACTTTTCCAACCTCTAAATTATTTTTCATGTCATAGGAGGGGTAGTTTAATTGTGTAAAAGTAGGAGTGCTATGATTGTTTCTTTTGAATATTACATCATAAAAACTCTCGCTTGGACTTTGAGGTAGTGAAAAGGTTGCAACTTGCAAGTATTGACGAAATATTCTATAGCCAAAAATTGCCACAGAGGATGAGTATTTTACAAGGCATACCTACCTTGAGCTTCCAAGGGTTACCTGGTGGTTGGGCATCACGAACATCAAAAAAAAGAAGAAAAAAAAGAGTTTTCCTACTTAGGTAGTTACAATTTGGACTTAGTAAGCATGTTACCCCTATCACTAAGGCCATAGAATAAGGAAGCCTATTACCCTTATCACTGCACATTATTTCAGCATTACTACTAAGCACTGGGTATGCAATTTTTTTTAAGGATGTCAGTTCTTTTTTATTTGCAGATCATAGAAGAGGGTCCAATTACAGTTGCTCCACCTAAAACTGTGAAGCAATTAGAGTAGGGTGCATGGAGACTTGCAAAGTGTGTAAACTATATTGGGGCTGCAACTGTTGAGTATCTTTATAGCATGGACTCTGGCAAGTATTATTTTTTAGAACTGAATCCTTGTTTACAGGTATATAGAATTTGGTTCAGTAAGCATTATGATCATGGAACTAATAATGCTGGATTTGAATTTCTAGTTGTCTTGAGGTGAATAGAATGGTAACATGATTTTGACTAAAATAAACTCATTTACTTTTCATGTTCATTGCAGTCAGGAGGAGGAATCCACGAGTTTTCAGATTGTCAGTTTGGTATGTACACATTTATTTTTCAGTGGCTTAAGAATTGCTTCTGTTAAAGGTATGTACTGTTGATAACAAATAGTTATGAGTTTCAAGTCACATTTCACTACACAGTTGACCTTCTCCATGTATGTTAATAATTTTAGATATGCAACATTAACAATACATCATGCTATGAAACTTTCTTAGGTATGGTTCTAAGTAAATCATGTGGGGAAATTTTTACACTATTATATGATAGTATTGTTTAATATAGAGTTGTGTGAAAGATGGGTGTTCATTTTTTTAACATTCATGAATAGTAAAACTCATATTGCTGGCACATGATCTTACCTGATTGTTCGAGGATTGACTACGTCTGGACCAACTCAATAAAGGCATCATGGATTTTCATACAGAGTCCAACTATGCTTTTATGATTCATCCCTCCTGTGGTGTAGATGATTTGAAGAGTATTGATTCATGCCTGCAACTTTGTATTGAGTTTGCAATTAATGATTACCTGTGGAATTGTGTGTATGCTCATACAGAGTCCAACTATGCTTTTATGATTCATCCCTCCTGTGGTGTATGATTCATCCCTCTTCTTCAGGGGAGGCAAAAAGGATCAAGAAGTGCAAAGGCCAAGTCCGTGCTTTAAAGGATGAACCCCATGTGCATAGAGTATGGTTACCAAATGAAAACTCTCTTGGTCTTGCCATGAACCAGGCCTTTGGAGATTTTTGTCTCAAGGACTTTGGTGTTATTGCCGTCCCTAAAATTACACACAGACAGCTAACCAGCAGAGATCAGTTTATCGCGGTTGCAACTGATGGGGTAAAATACTAAAATCTTCTTCCATGTAATCTTTAGTCCAAAAAACTTAAAAAGGAAAAGGACTAATTTCATCTCCATACTCTCTTTCTTATTCAGCATATGCCTTGTTCAACACTACCAATTTTTCATTTGTCAATGCATCCTTTATAAATGTAGCAGTTTTGATTGTTGTTTTAGGTCTGGGAAGTTTTGTCCGATAAAGAAGTTGTGAATATTGTTTCTTCACTATCTTCTCGAGCTGCTGCTACTAGAATAGTAGTGGAATCAGCAGTCAGTGCATGGAAGCATAAATTCCCAACTTCCAAGGTCGATGACTGTGCTGTTGTATGCTTGTACTTAAATGAGCAGAACAACAATGGTGATGTAACTGTGCAACTTTCAGGAGAGGTATCAACTGTTGAACAGTCTGTTACAACTTACTCAGAGACAATAAACCAACTAAGTAAAGTAAGTCATGTGGGGTCTGAAGGTCATAGAAGCTCTTCTGAGGGTATTGCTGTGGAAGAACGATCTGCCCTGCTCAACTTTTCTAGGGCGAAGACCGTTGTGAGTTTTCCTAGATTTTTTGAGGAAGAAAACAAGCGTAATGGTTCAAAAAGGAGAAGGTTATTTTGATGAATAAAAACAGGTGTTCTGTCTCTCCCTTCATTTCAGAAATAATGCATATTGTACATGAGAAACTGTAAAGTGTATTTTTTATTGCTGAAATCTATCTTTTATACCAGGGCAAGATTTTGTAATGGGATTGAGATATGGAACCATGAAGTGAACTGTTTATGACAGGGAAAAATAATCATCTGCGATGATTGGATGGTGGTGTTTTTGTACTCAGTCTGAGTGCTAATATTTTATAAATATATTCACAGCTATGTGTGATCTACAGATTGCAGTATGTCTGATCACCATGGCATATAGAATGAATCTATAAGTGCTTGTGCATTTGATAATAAGATCAAATTCGAAGTCTATTTTCCTCTAAAGATGTTATGTCTACATATGATATGTTGGTTTCTTCTTTTAATATGTTGGATACTTCAATTCTGAATTAACCTCTCTTAGCTCTTGGCCACTACCAAGAAATTTTCCTCCTCAAAATCTATTCATTCTGGATCAAAGTACCTTCAACTGTGAAATTCATCTTCACAGCCTTTTTATGTTGGATACTTCAACTCTAAATTAACCTCATCTTAGCTCTTGTCCATTACCAAGAAATATCTTCAAAATATATTAATTCTTGATCAAATTCATCTGCACAGCCATTTTCAGAATAAAGAGAACCTTTTTGTGCCATGGCCAGTTTGATTGTGTCAACAAAGTCGTAAAACTGGAGAAATTTTTTCATATTTTTCTTAAAAATGCAGAAAATTCAGATTATTTTTAGAGAATGATTAATATTTCAATAGATATATACAAGAGATACTACTAGAATCAGATGGCCTTCACATATACGAAGGCATAAACAAAAATTAACATGTGCCTTTATCTAATTTCACATATCTTAGTGTGTATATGTAAAGCAAGGTTTAAACAGCTGGATTGATATATCTCACATATTTTAGTAAGTGTGTATATATAAAAACAAGGTTTAAATAGCTCACTTGATATATCTCTAAAGAAGGTATACATGGTGAATGATATTCTCAAAGATACCCATTTTTTAATAAAAAAAACTATCCAAAACATGAAGCATGTCATGAAAAGTAGGTCAAGATCTAACAAAATAAGCAAATTTTGAGGTTGTTGATAGAGCATTCCTTGTCATCTTCTGTTAGCATATCTCTAACAAAATAAGTAAATCTGTCAGCATATCTCTAACAAAATAAGTAAATATTGAGGTTGTTGGTAGACCATTCCTTGGCATTTGCTATTAGCATATCTCTAACAAAATAAGTAAATCTTGAGGTTGTTGGTAGAGCATTTATTGGCATCTTTTGTTAGCATATCTCCCTTTGCCTGGAATTAAGAGTCCAAATCACACCATTAAAGAGACCAATTGTACCATCAAAGACACATTTGCAATTAATACACCACAAAATACATAAAGTCATGATCTTGACACATTGCTAGAAGTTAATGTAATGGCTTGAAACTAATGTCTTACCATTGGAATAATGGTTGAAGAGTATAGGGCTATATTCCTTGAATCCTATTGAAAGAAAATTAAATTCAAAGGAAATTAAATGTGATTATATACCTACTAAGTTGGACCTACTTAGTTGTGTCTGGAAGTGTTTTCTATAGTTTGGTATGAAGGAGATGTATAATTCCTTGCTCAATTTTGGTATTTAAAAACAGTAATAAAATATTAACAACAAAAAATTCGTTTCAATGCCGTCTTTATGTTAAAAACAAGTGTGTGTATGTATCTTATTAGTATAATACTCTAATCCCAAGGGAATCTCCACATATTGTTGTTATGATTTAATATTTTTGGACATGAAGTTGTAATAGAGTTGGCTTTCCTATAAAGCAAATGTGTAAATTGTTTTGATTTATTTTAGCAATATATTATTTATATGATTTACAAAATACATGTGTAACTAAATACATACTATATATGCAACATAACCACATTACAACTCACACATTAAGCGTTCTACAACAACTATGGTAAAGAGTTGGAAAATGAAAAAACTCCCATTGTTAGTGCATTAAGACAATATATGTAGACAATCTATGTATTGTGAGATGTCACTAAGTTACATTCTTCTATTGACATTGACATAAAATGTTTACATAAATCAAGAGGAGTGGACATAGAGAGCGCTCATGATAGGGATATACTAGGATGATGTGGATTTGAATCCAATCCTCTATTGACTCCAAAAGAATGCCTGGCCTCTTAATTGATAATTTCAAAGAGTAGGAATTATTAAGGTTTTCAAAATTCATCTCACACTACTATTTTGTATCAAATTACTTAGGAGTCTTAGTCTTATATTTGCAAGTGATGGGAAAGAATATGCAATGTCTTTTGTGACTTCAAAGGATCTATTGTATAATAGAAATAATAAAAATATAGTGTATAGTTACTACTGATATAGTTAATCTTTTAATCTAAAAAGATTAACAGTATGCATTGAAGATTCCAAATCAATTTTGTTTTTGAAGTTGTACAATCTCCTAGATACCAAAATGGTGCTTGGATAAAAAGTCTGTGATGGAAAGAAGCAGTTATAAATGGTGTAAGTTTCATTTTTGAACCCTTCTTGGGGAAAACACACTACTGTTTGATATTGGTACAAATAAACCCTCTCTTATTTGTTTTGACATCATGTGATACATTTTAATTCCTAATAAAGTGATTTGCCTAAGGGCGCCTATCAAGTGTCGCCCTTTCTTGTGTTTAGTTTTTTTTTTCCTTAGGTAGAAATATAAAGGGGTATACAAAATGTAAATGAAAAAATGGATACATGCAATATGTAGGGAAAATAGGGGTCTTTTAAAATCGGCAAGGCATATTGGGAGGGGGTTAAAAAAAATGATTTTGGGAGGTATTTTCCAATATTTTTTGAAAATAGGGGTATTGTTTCATATGCCACGAACGAACGTGCTATGGCATGGTTTCACTAAGTGAAGACCCCATGGCTTAAATCCAACATGATGATACAAATATGAGCTTAACAACCACAACTTAAGTGGTTTTTATGTTAGATTAACTACTAGATACAAGTAATTGACACATTCTTTAGGAAAAAAAATTATAACTATTAGGTTAAGTCCAATGATGATACAACTTTAACTTAACTTCAACTCCAATCACAAATTTTAATTGAACTGTAATAGTTGATATATTAACTTTTAAATTAACTATTAGATACAATTATTAGTTTAAATCCAATGATTCTACAACTATTAGCTTAACTTTAACTCTATTCACAATTATATTGGATAACTATTAGATTAACTATTAGGTTAACTCCAATCATGATACAACTATTAAATTAACTTCACTGGTGACATATTCCTCTTGGTGTATTCCAAACATATTAATCTTATTAATATGGTTTTTGCTAGTTCTATTGTCAGCCATATGGACGTTATATAGTGTTTCCCTCATTTATTGCCTTTACAGGAGGGAAAGAAAGTGGCTGATCCAGTTTCTTTGGAAAAAGTGATGAAGATATTGTGCAAAATCCAAGAGTCTGAGCCTCGATGGGTGAACAATTGAAATCTTCTTACAATTTTTTTATCTCCTAGGTCCTGAATTAGTGGCTCAGCTGTGGAAGAATCTAGATTAAAAGGTTTTGTGAGTGGGACTTTTGAATCTAAATTAAAAGGTTTTGTGAGTGAGGATTTGAATGCAATAGTCATTGCATTAATTCAAAAAATATCTAATCCTATAACTTTCAATGACTTTTTCCTTATATCTTTGTGCAAGTGGATTTATAAGGTTATAACAAAGGTGTTTGAAAATCGTATCAAGCTAGTTCTAGCATAGGAATGCTTGCATTCAATAGGTCTAGCATAGGAAAATCGTAAAAAGCATTCCTATGTTTAGCGCAGGAATGCTTAGGTCTAACGTAGGAATGCGTGCATTCAATAAAAGTAGAGAAATGGAAGGAAGTGGTTTTAAAATTAGACCTTATTAAGGCATATGATATAGCAAATTGGAAATAACTTAGACTTATTTTATTACATATTGGTTTGAACTTGGAAGCTACAAATTAGATAATGGGGTACATTTCTTGTGTAACCTTTGTCGTGTTAGTAAGTGGTGTATCTACAAAAAATTTCAAAATAAATAGAGGAATAAGGAAAGGTTGTCCTATGTATCCTTTGTTATTTGTGTTGATAGTTGAAGGTTTGAGCACATTGATCCAAAAAGTAAAAGTGGAAGTCAAGTTGGTAGGATTACAAATCTTTGTCTGTGAATATCTCACATCTTTTATTGGTAGATGATGTGTTCCTTTTTGGTAAATGATTGATAGGTCATTAAAGGTTTTTAAAAAATGTTTGGATAATTTTTGTGAAGCTACAATAATGCAATCTAGTGCAAAAAAGTATTGTTTCTTGGACTTTGGAGTAGAGGAGGATTTTGTTCAACAAATATTTCATATTCTCCCTTACAAGATAGATCCTATGAAGAAAGGCCTAAAATATTTAGGTTATTTTATGAAACCTAACAATTACATGAAGGTGATTCGTTGTGGATTTAAAAAAAAGGTGGAGAAAATATTGGAGAATTGTTGCTTTTAATGGCTATCTCTGGGTGGCAAATTGATTCTTGTAAAATTTGTATTGGATAACATACTTATCTATCGAGCTATCTTGAGAAAAAATACTAAAATCTATCTTGGGAAAGACAAGGATTGGGTGTTTTAGTTTCTTATGGTTCGGGAATAAAAAATAGAATGGCTATGATCTAGAGAAATGGGAAAGAATCACATAGTCAAAAAGATTGGGTGGTTGGAGGCTTACAAATATATTTGACTTTGGGAAATATTTAGCAACAAAGAGTCTTTGGAGATGTTTATTTTATGGCGGCTTGTGGAGTGTGGTAATGAAGGAAAAATATCTCCAAAACTGTTCAATTGTGGATTGGATGCATAGGCCTCATAACTATTATTTTGGGGGTTTAAATATTTGGTGCTATCATCTTAAATCCTGTGAGGTAGTGGAAGAGTGGTTAGCATGGAAATTTAGGAATAGTTTGAGGATTAAAGTAGATGAGGATCCTTTTATAGGAGGTGCAAATTTGTTCTCATTACTCTTGATTTAGTTAAAGAGCTCAGAAAAAAGGGTATTCATGTGTTAGCTCAAGTATGTGATATGGAGGCAACACATCAAGGGAGCCAAGGATGGAAACAATTTAGGGAACTAAGTCTTCAGGGATCCTTTGAATCTAATGTAATTTATACATTAAGGGATATCTTCAACTCAGAAGTCATATGTCAAATGATGATGATATTATGTATTGGCCTTGGAATGAAAATGATTGTCAAGTGACAATAAAGTTAGTTTATGAATATAACATAGTCTGAAAATTGGATAATGATTAGATATCCCCCAAACAGGTAAACATTTTATGTAATATTTATTTAAGATTTGCTGGTTCACAAAACCTCCAACGGATCCTTGGAGGACAAATGTAACCGAAACATTATGCTGTAATAAAAATATGAATGATGGGGACAACCATGATAAATGAGGAAATTATACGTAAGAGAGTGGGGGACGTGAAGGGTCAATCTTAGGGAGGTTACACCAGGCGTGGGAATGCCAGTATGGCGCTAGACCCACCCTGGGTAAATCAAGGATGTAACAGCAATGAAAATACCTGGAAGAATTGGTCATTAGTTGCAAAAAACCTAGACAAAGCAAGAACGATAAATAAGGAAGCATATGCTAGGAGGCGGACATGTTGAGTATGCTGGAAGAAGGATTCCTTGTTGTGTGAGAACTCTGTGCGAGAAAGTAATTTCTCCGAGGAGAACTAGACTGAGTTTGTTTGTCACCACTCTTGGCATGCATAGTTTAGCTCGAGGGTGATTTTAAATCTGCGCCTAATCTATGGTTGGGTGGAATGTGGTTGTTCCCCTTTCATTGCGGATCGTGTTGTAAACATGTTTCATCATTGCATTTTGTTTCTACAAAACTATTAAGCTTAGGGAAGGTCTATACATGTGCTAATAGGTGTTTCAATGTTAACGAATTGATAAAAGCTAGTTTTAGGCGGTTGATGGAAATGTTGTTTATGAGCTAGTGTATGCTCATACTCTGTTTTGATTGTATGTGAAATTCCTTTGGCACTATGGTTTCTCTATTGTATTAATATGTTTAAGGCTTGCATGCTTGTGAATCCCAGATATACCGATGTACAAGCATAGATGTGGTCTATCGATAGTTATTGCTATGTTCCTTGTGTTTATATCTGGAACATGCATGGTTTCCTGTGTTTGAATATCATGAACATGCATTTTATTTCTATATCTGGAACATGTATGGTTGCATGTGTTTGAATATCATGAACATGCATTTGATTTATATATCTAGAACATGTTGATTTCCTGTGATTGAAGAACTGGGGCATGTATTGTTTCTGGAATGTTTCGTTAGTCGAAGCCATAATGTGTACTTGATAGCTTGCTCCTATCTGCATGAAGGAATTGAAGTATGAAGGATACATTGGATAAGTTAGTATTGCTAGGTTGAAGACTTGAAGTATGAAAAATACAATTTATAGCTTCTTGTATCCTGTGTCAAAGGATTGAAGAATGGGGAATGTATCAGACTAGTTATTGCTACTATAGGGCTTGAAAGTTTCCTTGCTAGCTAGTGCTTGTGGAATGATGCTCATGGACTGGTGCCATCATGTTCTGTTTGATTGATTGTGCCTTGATTTTGGAAAGATTAGTAACTCAAAATGGGGTATTATTTCTCTACACAAAGTTACCTGTATGTTGTATGATTTCCCTTGATTGATGAGTCCAGGGCATATCTGTGTATGTATGAATGTGGGTGATAAAATGATATAGAACAACTCTAGGTCTGTGGATCGGAGCACTACTCAATAACTAGTGTATGATCATGCCCTATTTTAGAATGATTAGGATTATTTTGATTATGTAGATCATTAATGGTATGGAATGCACCTACTATGTCTGTCAATCCCCTAGAACTTGGTGGTGTACTTAGTTTATGGAAATGGATACAACTGATCTATTGAATGATTGTGACTTGTTTGATGATTTTTGGGTTTCGTAATGGTGTTATAACATTTTTCAAAAGTTACCTTCATATTGTATGTTGTCCTTAATTTAGAAACCCAGGATATTTATTTCCTGGGGGGGGCGCTTGAGTTTTGTTTAGGGTTGAACTATCCAAGGATTAATGAAGTTCTTGGTCAATACAAACAGTGTTAGAATAAGATTTGTTGCACTTGCATCCACCCATTTCCCTGCAATAAGGTTCGAGATAGTGAAGGGACGATTAAAGAAAGAAGTGTGAAGATGGACAAAGGGAAGGATAAAAGATTGTAGATGTTTTTCGCCAAAGAGGATGCTCAAACTTACATTTTTCTTGATAATGGTGAAAGGGTTAGTTCACGAGAAGATTTTGCCATTGGATGGACTGAGGAAATCATATCAATGGAAAGAATGGATCCCGCGGATTCAACATGAGTGAATAAACTAAGTTTTTTGAATTTGCAAAATTGGGTACACCCTGCATGTTTCAACGGATGAGATTAGAGGAGGTTGGAGGTCAACAGCAAGAGTGGATTCCGCGAACTCAACAAACTTGGACAAATGAACTCTCCAGATCTGTGAAATCCAGTAGGCCCAAAAAATATGAGCGATAAAGATCAGACCATGGTTTAGATCTACGATGGAGGGTTATTCCATGAACTCAACAAGCACGGATAAATGAACTCACCAGATCTGCGAAATATGGTGGGAACAACAAGGATGAATGAATGATATTGACCCCGCAAGAATCAATGGTGTGTAAAGAGAATGGGTAAAGGTATTGCATTCAGGACTTCCACTACCTGAATTCGGAAGTCGAAAAGCAGTAAGAGTCAAAAAACCTAAGGTAAGTGTCAAGTTTTCTGATTTCCACAGTCCATAGGGAAAGGACGAAAGGTAGAAGGAGAAAGTGTGTATGAACGCTTCTATCGGGTGTTAAGTTTCCAAGTTCCACAGTTCGTAGGGAAAGGAAGAAAGGCGGAAGGAGGAAGGCAGAAGTATGGATGAATGCTTCTGTCGGGTGTTGAATTTCTGAGTATTGCAGTCCACAGTGAAAGGAGGAAAGGCGGAAGGTGAAAGTATGGATGAACGATTCCGTCAGGTGTTAAGTTTTCTGAGTTCCGCAGTTTGCAACGAAAGGCGGAAGGGTGGTCGCACGATTCCATCATGTGTTTAGTTCCTAGTTCCAAAGTCTGCAACGAAGAGAGGAAAGGCAGAAGGCAGAAGGTGGAAGAATGGTTAAAATATTTTGTCGGATGTTAGGTTTCTGATTCTCGAAATCCACAGTGAAGGGTGAAAGGGCGGAATGCGGAGAGAAAAAGTCGGAAAAGTCAATTTCAGTGCAGAAATGACTTTTCTAGTTATGGAAGTGGATTTAATTGTGGAAGGTTGATTTCCTGGCATAATTTCATGTTGGTTATATTCTTAAAAGCTTAAGGATGAATGTGTAGGAAGGTTATAATTCACATGAAATAATTTTTTTTTATATGCATATATATACAACTTTTATTGGGATGTTACATATGGTATCAGACTTATAGGTTTCAACCCTGTCACCTTTTGGGAACATCTAGTTCTGTTGCATTGTGGAAAAACTTTGTTCTAGCCATAAACATTTTTTTGGAATGTTTAAAATAGAGCCACAGGTTCAACCTTGTCTCCTTTTTGGGAACATCTAGGTTTTGTTGGAGCACACCAAGGTAATAGCTTCCTTTTGCTAAATGATAACCACCTTTTAATTGATGAGTCCTGGTAATGTAACCTGGGTGTGTATCAAATTGATGGTTTGAATGATGTACTACAAGGTATGCTTGTGTGGTAATTGAGGTATGTATGGTTGTCTTGGTAGACATTACATGAATGATATAGGACTGGAATAGGTTAAGATATCAAGGATAGATGAACACATATGCATGAGGGTCACTGTATGACTATTTTTTCGTTGATGAATAATGGCTTCTTGAATGATTTCAGAGAAGAATCATGCTTTGTGATGAGGTGAAAGGTGATATGTGGTCATGATTGTTTATCTATTCTTAGTTAAATGGAAATTATTGCATATAACTTAGCTTGGAATGTTGCAGTATTTTAGGTGATCTCTAAAGATAGCTTCCCTATGACCTCCACTAGAAAGGTATCTAGTGGCAATATTGAAGAGGCACGAGTAACGACTAAGTGGTATTTCTATATTGCTATTTAAAAGTAAGTACTAATCATGTAAGTGGTTAAGCATGACTCAGGTAGCCTCTTTGAAGATAAACTTAAGGTATAATTGTCAAATACCAAAGATGTAAAATGTGGTACTAACATCTTCATTAGACAAGATATCCAAGATGTTGTTAAAAAAGGAAAGTATTCTTGGGACCTTGTTAAAAAGTATCTTGCTAGTTAACCTTGAAATGTATCTAATATCTTGTTGTAGGGTTGTGGATCAGCGATCGATCACTGCAAGGGTTGATGATAAACAAGGCCTATTTCGGCATGATCGTTGTGTAAATTCAATTATGTCTGCATGTGTGCTTGCATGAATTGAATTATTGATTAAATCTCTGAGTGATAAGCATGTGCATGAATTCAGGGCCTATGAGAGGGAGAGAAATAGAGATCGATTGATCGATTCTCTGATCAATCGAAGGAGAATTGGACTAATGATCCATTGAGTATTTCATGAATGAAATGTGTGTGCAGAGTAGCCTTATTGCAGGGTTCTGGATACACATCTCGATCACTATGAGGATCGATGATGAACAAGATTTAAGTATGTGCATGCTTAGATAGTTAGATCATAGTAGGAGAAAATCCATGGCTGAAAGTTGATTCACAGATCAAAGTTATGCCTGATATAACTCAACAATGCCTAAGTTAAATCATCCTCACGATTTGAGATTGTGTGGCAGAGATCTAAAGGTGCCAAAGATCAACGACCGAAATGAATTTCACGGAGTAAATAGTGAGGAGGATAAAAGGGTGAATCGACTGCAAAATTGGAAACTAATAATTGCAAAGGAGATCGAGATCAACAAATGAGGTTGATCCCAAAGCATATCAATGGCTATGAGCTATTTTACTGAGAGAAATAGAGCGAGAAAATCCTTACGAGCGCGATATTTGATGAAATCCTTTGTATGATATTTGAGGTCCATTGTCGATTTAGATATGACGGTCCTTCAAACATTTCGCTGACAAACTAGCAAGTGAGTTAATTCCAGGATATGGGAGGTAAATCCTTATGAAATCCAGTTCACCGAAGAATTGAAGTCCACTCTTCATTGAGTGATGCCTAGGATGTGTTCGAGTTGGTTAAAATTTAGCGGTCCTACTAAAGTTAGAATTGACTAAATCATATGACAGTCTACTCTAAAGACTACATACAGGGGAACTTGGCATCAAGCTCGGTAAATTCGGGTAAGAATGGGTGATCAAATTCTTCTGAAGGTCGCGTTCGACAGAACTTGGACAATTGAGTTAAAGGATAAGATAAATTGACGACGGGAAAACAATCACAATGGGAGTGCTTCCATATAGTTGCAAAGGACCATAACTATTATGTTGCAACTGCCTTCCTAGAAAAGCCATGAAATTGGGCCGACTATCATGTGGAATAGGGGAGATCCATGCTATGATAAGTCAACTCCTCTCTTGCAAATATGTTGTCTTCTTAATTCGATGTACATAAACCTTGGCATAAGAATGTTGGAAATGTAAGTGATTTGATAGGTTAGATGCATATGCACTAGTAGGCATATTAATAGATATGGCATAGTGTAAGTAAAGTTTTTTTGCATGCATATAATATTGCATAGTGAGAAAAATTAGTGAAGTTTTACATATGCACAAAACCACCTATGATAATTATTGTTGTCTGTCATATTAGGGTCGATAGAAATGATTGCAGGACCAAGAGCAGAGAAGCATGGTTGGAGATGTTGGTAATACCGTGCAGATGATCAATAGCCTTGTGAAGAAAGGATAGGAAAACAAATCTATGATCAAGAGGTTGGTGTTAGGGTTGTGTAACCCCTGGTAAGAGACCAATCAATCAAGTAAACATCTAAATCAATATGATTTGTTTTATACTACGAAATACTAGCAAGATGTTGTTATTAATGCATTATGATGGACCATAGTAGATAATTGATAACGGCAAGAGCATGCTATGTAGGTATGAGATCCATGATATAAATATTGTGGTTTATTACTGGTGGAATAGTTGTAGATACCAGACCTGGTAATGGAAATGATACAAGAAGGTGATTCTACGTATAAAAGTTGGGAAAATTGGTATAATGAGGAAGGGTGTACTTGGGGTACATAATTTTCCCCTCGGACAGCTAGGAACCAGTATGCATCATTGGGCTCTCCCAAGGTGTAAGAATTCTGGTTAGTCTTCTTTATGCACACATTCACGCCATGTAAGGGGACTATCACGGGAGTGGGGGATCCGTGAAGAGAATAACCCCTAGGTATTATGGTGTCTAGAAATGAATCGCTGGAGCTTGGTAATCCAAAGCTTCCAGTGAGAACCCAAAAGAGGTGTTAGGATCTGGAACATGACTGCCATTGAGCACCCAAAAGAGGTGTTAGGCTCTGGAACAGAACTACCATTAGAGGAATTTTGTGGTCTAAAATGGGCCTCCTAAGGAAAATAATAAAATAATAGTTAAAATAATAAAATAATAGTTAAAATAATATAATAATATTGATTAATTTTGGAGGAAGAAAGAAAAAAACTACTTTTTGTGTTTGTATTTTCGACATATCTCCCTGTGTTTTTACTCAAATTTTGATCGAGAGAGCTCGTTGGATGCGGAATTTGATTCTGCATCCAACGCGTACCCACACTGCATACTTTTGATGGACCCTGCTACCCCAAAAACAAGAAATACCTGAAAAAATGTGATGATGATGTCATCATCACATTTTTTCAGGTATTTCTTGTTTTTGGGGTAGAGGGGTCCATCAAAAGTATGCAGTGTGGGTACTCGTTGGATGCAGAATCAATTTCCGCATCCAACGAGCTCTCCCAATCGAAATTTGAGTAAAAACACAATGAGATATGTCGAAAATATGAACAAAAAAAGTAGTTTTTTTTAATGACAAATATGTCAATTCAACCATTATGGTTGACTTATTTTATTGAAATTCTATTGGTTCTTGAATTCCAACTCACAAAAACTTATTTTGGCACGTTTTCTTATAAGGCCCATTTTAGACCCCAAATTTCCTCTAATGCATTCGACACCCAAAAGAGGTGTTAGGTTCTATAATATCGATTGAGTAATATATATACAGGCTGAGGAAGCCTGCATGTGAACTTGTAGTTCCATGAGGAGATGACCCTGAGGTATATATACTCATGTCAGAACTTCTAAAAAAAGGGATTCATCCAAGGAGCGCTTGGAGATTTGATGCCAAGGTATGTGTGAGTACATACAAGATTCATTGTGTGAATGCATGGTTGTGACATAACTACTTCATTGCAATTTATTTAATAGCTAAAATGATAGAATTATTGGCAGTTATGAGATCATTTCATGAACTGCTATGAATACAAGGTAAATAATTGCATGGAAAAAGGTAGTCATGTTTGATTGAATTCTCTGTTGAAAGTACAAACTTGTATGGAGCATGATTGTGAAATAATGAGTATTGGAAGTTCAAGATTTTAGGTAGTGTGGGTATGTCCTAGAAGATAAAGAAGTAATCTACTATGTACAAAGGCCAAATGTTATCAGAAGGATCTCATGATGGTGAAATTAATTTATGAACAAAACATAGTTGTAAATTTCGGGTTTAAAATTTTGCTATTGTGTTAAGACAACATGTTGTGTGTGGATGTCCAAGTTTTGGGAAGTAAGTGTAAGGGTAAAATATCCCACTTTCCAGAGCCAAACAATATGAGGATGGCCTCATGATTGCGAAATATAATTTTTGTAGGAGACAAAATTGTAAAATTCATCATTTGATTTGATTATCAATGATATTGATTGTTTGATGTTAGGAAACATGTCAGGTAAGGAGATTGCAGAAAACCAGGTATTATGGTCTGCAGGAGACAAACAAAGGACAATGACCTTTTGTTTGGGAAATTTAATTGATGTATGAAATAGATCCGAAAAAAATTAGGATGGAAATTTCCTTATGATGACCTCTCATGTGAATTGCATGCGTGTATGTCATACAGGTGAGATGAGGGAATACATACCCTTCGGGAAAATGTTGACTATTGAGCTAAAAGTGCAAATAATTCTTCGGTTGATTATCATATTCTCGCTGATTTCATGTGATTTTAAAGGCATGATGTTGCAGGTTGCAATTGTTAATTCTGAAAGAGATGCATAAGCCACCTTATGTAGGACACCCTGGTTACCAAAATATGATAGCATCCTCAGAAAGAAATCCTTTTAGCCCAGATTTTGGGTAGATTTAATTGATTATCTATCTAAATTCTTGACGTGTCAACAGGTGAATGATGAATATCAACATCCAACAAATTTGTTGCAAAATTTTCCCATTCACTAATAAAACTGAGAGGTAATATCCTTCGATTTCATCACGGGTTTGCCATTAACAAAAAAGAAAGAGGATCCAATTATGGTTGTAGTAGTAGAATAAGTAAATCAAGTTGCTATTTTAATCCCATAAATTCAACTTATGGAGTTGTTAATATTGCAGCGGTACTTCCTGAAAGAGGTAATCCAACTTCATGGAATACCAAAGAGGGTAAGGTTCTGTCCAGGATGTAAAGTTACATCAAACACTTTGAAATATTTGTCTGCGGGATTAGAGACCAAAATGAAACAATTAGGAAAACAGAATGGGCAAGTCAAGTCATCAAGGACATGCTAAGATAAGAAGCCTGTGCGCAAGGCTGGGCAGGAAGAAATCAGAACTTAGACATATGAGGGAGTTTCTAGAAGCTATGGAAGAAGACTATGAACATTGTGGATAGTGTTCCAATAATGGGGATATGATGTAATATCCCCCAAATAGAAAAACATTTTATGTAATATTTATTTAAGATTGGTTGGTTCACAAAACCGCCAACAGGTCCTTGGAGGACAAATGTAACTGAAACATTATGTTGTAATAAAAATATGAATGATGGGGACAACCATGTTAAATGAGGAAATTATGAATGCAATTGTTAGATGAGTAATCCAACCATTAGTACCTTAGTTTCACTCCTTAGTCAATTTTATTGCATTGTGCATTAATACACTATGGTGGTGGACTTAGGGTGCTTAGTTGGACCAATAGTTAGTCAAATTGAGGCATTTACACCCACATGAGAAATCTAGCTAATTCAACCAGACACATGTGCACCCTCATTATTTCCGGTGTGCTCCAATTCATTGAATGTGGAAATCCTAGGAGTGCTAGAGGTGGATTTTGTCCATTTTTGGCTTGATTTGGTGCATTTAATGCCACATAGAGGCTCTAAACCACCCATATTTCAACATCCACGCATGCCAAGGTGTAATAATTTCCCCACATCATATCTGGCATGTCCACACAGAAATCCATGGCCATTTGGGCTGATTTGGAGCGTGATTGGCCCACCTATGGGGGATTGATGCCAATTTGGAAATTTTCGCTTGTACAGCCACAATGGGCTCCCAAATCCTCAAGAAACTCTTATGATTTAATATAAACCTATTAATAACATTTTTTTATGCTAGACAGTCAAAATATAACCTATTTCTTTTCACATTGTGTGTGTAAATTAGTTCTCAATTAATGGTTTTTTTCTAGTTTTGCACCAAATTTGATTTGTGAGTTTCTCTAACGCTCCTAGATATTCCCGTGGGTAAAATTTCTCATGTGGATTCAAAGCATATTGTATTTTATTGAGTTGCATATCAATTCAGAGTGTGATTGAGCTGCATTTTAGAGAAATTCCATATAAAATCGAGTTGTTTTGTAGGACATTTGGCAATTTCACCACCATTAGTACAGGAAGAAATGGAAGCTACCCACATATTTCTAACACCTTTCAACTTCTTCGATTGGAAGGCATATATGGTGATTCAATTGAGTGCCAAAGGCATTTACAGAGTTACCATGGGCACAGAGGTGGAGCCAAACTCTGTTGTTGAGAAGTCTAAGTACTTCAACAGATTGGATGAATCATATGGATTGTTGTGTCTGAGCATCTCAAGAGAGCTCTTGTTCCACACCCAATGAATTCTAGGTAAAACTAGAGACATTGTTTGGTAAAATAGATGAACTAAGAGGTCACTAGCTTAAGAACGAGCTCATCAGCCTGAGCCCAGTACACTTTGACACTATCCAAGACTTCTTCACCAAGTTTAAGTCACTTGTGTTGTAGATAAAACAATGTGGAATTGAGAAGAAAGAGGATCAGTTGATTTTTTCCATCCTTTCAAAGTTGGGGCTAGAATTCTTAGTCTTTGTCAGCACATTTCATGCTAGGAAGCTTACACTTCGAAATCAGTAGATACCAAGTCTGGCTAGCTTCATGGAGTCACTCACTCAGAAGCAAGACAAGCTAGTACAAATGGGCACCTGTCACATACCCCAATTTTGTAAAATTATGTAAATTGTTTTAATTTTATTCCTGAGACATTATATTAAATTTAATGCTAAGTAGGATTGATGACTCAGCAGAGTCAACAGAATTGGAATGTAATTCAGAATATTTTATTATTAATAAATAAATTGTGGAGACAACAGCATGGGAGAGCTGTTAAAAAGAGGCTACTGGTCAAACTGGTGGATGGAACTAGGTGGAAGGAAAAAGACAAGTGGCAGCATCCTCAAACACTTCCTAAGTTGCAGGTGGCAACTTCCCTACATTTGGGGTCATGGTCCCCCAAGAAAGTGGGATCAGAGCAGGTGGCTCATTAAATGACAGTTAACCCAAAAAAGACCTAGGCAATCTTTTAAAAATACTCAATGAAGAGAGCTGAGGCTGCTCAGATATTTTCCAGAGAGAATTCATTTAGGTGAATGTTATTCAGGAAATTCATTTAGGAAGAGGGAAATACAGTAAGGAAGTTGTTCTAATAGGATTGCTGCAGTAACTTGATTTTTATTACAGCTATTTGGCTGAAGAGAACTGACTGATAGTTCTGAGTTAATACTGAGTTTGAAGACTGGTATCTGACTTTGCTGCACCTAGTTCCAGCCAGGGAGACCAGAGCAAGCTCGGGGGTCCTGAGGAGTCGCTGTCTGAGCGCTCTCCAGGAGTTGGTAGGGAGGAACGGCCTCCCATTGTTATTGTTGTCCCAGTTTAAACAGGTTTTGTCACTTATCTCTTATGCTTAATGAGTATGAATGGATGCATGTTATGTTTATATTATATGACTGAAGAGTTAGTTAGTTTAGTAATGTGAGTATCTCAGGTTATTAGTAGTTAATCTATTGTTGATTTAAAGAATTACTTTGTTTTTCCACATCTAGGTTCACCAGACCGTACTCCAGCACAATATTTCGGTATTGGGAAGTAGCATCCTTCTGAACCGAGCTTCTTACTTAGTTACTTTCAGTAACTACAAGTGTTTCACAAATTCATAAGTTATTTTCTGATAGTATTTTAAAATATATATATATATATACTTCCTAGTACTGTATCTTTGTTTCCAGTAAATGCTATTGTAAAGGACAGATAGTAAAGGTTAGACTAGAATTCCTACCGTTTACTATAGATTTCTTTTCCTGGTATTTTAGATAACTTCATTTGTTAATAATTAACGTAAAGTAGGAGCTAGTTATATAATATATAGACACTATTGTCAACTATTCTGGACTAGAGGCTATGTATTTCCTTCTTTTATTAGCGACTGAGTTCAAATAATAAACAGAGCTATTATTTCTTTAATTCAGATTATGGACACAATGATAATATTGTACTTACAGAGTAAACCCTAGTTAGAGTTAATTTAAAAGTCTGTACATGTGTAGAAATAAATATTATAACTAAGAAAAAATATTTATTTACAAAAGAAAATAAAGTTAATTAAGAAGTACTATGTTCAATAAACTTGCGAAGATAAACTAAGGATATTGATATAAAATCTAAAGTATTCATAGAGAGCTGAATAGCTATATAACAGTAAATTTTTGTGTAATATAAGAATAATAATACTATTAACATAGGTAGCATTTTAATTATGAAAGTAAATCATTTGAGTTATAGTGTAAGTTACTGACAGTACTCAGTTTAAGTGCACAAAGAAGAATTTAAAACCCTATATTATTATTAGGGTATAAACAATGCAGTATTTACAATTTCTTACTATTAAGAAGATTAAATTATAAACTAGATAATAAAACTTATTTTCAGTATACAAATCAAATATTTATCTGTGCAGGAAGAAAAGACAGAAGTACACGATGCTCTGCAGTCGAGATTAATTGCATATTATAAATTTAACCAGTAACCCTAATGTTACAGCCACCTTCTTAACTTACCTTTTAATATTAAAAGAAATAAGAACAGTATTATTATCCTTCATTGTAATTTAGGGTTAAAACCCTGTAAAATCTATTTTATTTACAAGTAAATTAACTAATGGTAAAACTAACAGTAATTTATACTCATAATTATATTTATAAGAATAAAAGTTAAACAGAATAAGCAATCAAAACTTCCATAAGCATAAGCAAGTAAGATTGCAGGAAAAAGATTTCAATAATATTTACGTGTATATTAACCGAGGTTAAACATCCTAATCTTTACAAAATACACAAGTATAATGACTGTAAACAAAAGCCAGGGCCGTAGTATTAACCTATAGCAGTACAAAGAAGATTACACAGTAATGCTTACAGCCTGTTCAGTATTATAACACATTAATAATTACAAACAAAAGATACAGAAGAAGAAAGACAGTATAATACATTATATTGTAGACAGTGGGAAAAACACCCAGTGTTTCCAAAAATATACAGTAAGATAGAAATTTGAGGTCACAACCTCATCTACATGCAGGCTTACAGCCCAGTGCCTTTATACAACATTTCTTTTACAGTATTTTAAGTACAGAAGAAAAACTAATAATTACAACATCGGCCTAAGCCGTAACGCCCTCACATTGCGTGAAGGGTTCACCTATTAATTCTTTTAACCAGCAGTCTTAAGACCGAAGTGAAGCAACAAGGGTTTCAGGCTTCTTAAGCCAACCCTCAAAGGTTCCAACTAAAAACCATAAGGAGGACCGGCCATGGTGTAACCAGGCTTACCAGGTTTGCATCCTACTTGCCCTAGTATTCTTACCAATGGCCGCGCACTTGGAGTCATAAAACCTGCATTCAAAAAGAATGAACCCTACATGAGAATGCCATAACCTGTTAAAATAAATTTAAAGTTTTAAAGTCAAACAGTAAACAAGGATTTAAGCCTTTACCTGTTTCGTGGAGGAGGCACGACCGCTGGCATTTATGTCACAGCCAACAGCGCAGGGAGGTAATACCTGTAAGGAGGTAAAAGGAAGATTATCTCTAAATCTTGCACAGATTTCAAAGACTGTAGGACCAACAATCGAAGCCCTGGAGGGAGGCAATAGCACTGGCGAGGGTTCGGTTCAGTATGGCCAAGAAGAGTTTAATGGAGGAACGAAGGAATGAACCTCAACATGCAACGTATGGAGCAAACCACAACTAGGAAACGACATGGAGGATACTGTACAGAGAAGAGGCCACGCAGAGGTGCACAGCACCGTCGCAGAGTGACCAGCACCGAGGAAGGTGGAGAAAATGAAAGGTAGGGTTAACAAACAATGCTTTTAACCACGCAGTGCATGGCTGGAGTGTTTCCACGACAGTTGTTAAATATATCACGAAGAGTGGGTTTCGTTACATATTCAACCAACGCTTTTGATGGAGGAATTATTTTTCCAAATTATTCATTGCAAGGTTTATCCAAAGTCGTTGAGCGAGGACCTTTAACCTACGCTGCATGCAAATGATTGTATTCATTATTCTTCACTATAATATGTTAAACCTTGAAATCATAAGTAGATTGCATAACGACATCATAGAAATTATGAGCTCGATGGTTAGAAAGTATTCGATGGGAATCTTAACCTTGTTATTATAGTTTATATCCATTGGAGGGTAGTATATAGTATAATATGTTATAATTTATAAAGAGAACCTTGGCACAAAAGCTAGTATAAACTTTCCCCTTATGATACAAGGTGTTTAAGTTCCTTAATAAGTAAAAAGAATATTAGCATAAAGACCATAGATTGTGAATGATGTAAACTATGAAATCTTTGGGTCATATTATTTGAGTTGCCATTAGCCTTGGAAACCATCCTTTATTTTGAAGTAATAACTCTTTAATAGTATAAAAATTGCTTCTGAAACGGATAGTCTTATAGTTAATTCCAAGACTCAAGGATATGATAAATATAATAGAACTAATCAATGATTTCTAGAAATTATAAGCTAAACTTTCCTTTATTTGCTAGCATAGTTTAAAAGTTCATAAAGGAAGGCATGATGGTAGAAAGCTAGGTTATTTTTCCTTCTACTTATCTTTTAAATGATTTATTTACAAAAGATTAAAATAGTACTTATAGTACAAGTCACTTAAGATAAGGAAGTAATAATTACCATGGGAAGACGATGATTTTTACTTAAAGTGATAACCTCAATAATAAGTGAAGACTTAGCAAAAATAGGCCAAACCCTTGCAGTAATACAAGAATCCCTTTATCAGTTTTCACTTGAATTGAAATGTTTGATTTCTTTTGGATCCTTATTATAGATATTATAACTCTGTTTCTCTACTCTATTTTTTTTAAGAGTTAACAAGATATTTTTGTATAATTTGCAACTGTAATAGAATAGAGAAAATGACAGATCAGTAAGAACAAAATTTACTTTGGCTAGCAAGAAACCAGTTTGAATATACCTTAACATAAGTTGAAATGTTTTGTCTCTTACTTTCTTGCGAGTTTGTTAACTTACGACGAACTTATAGTAAATACTCTAGAATTACGAAATGCAGCACCACAACCTCTTACCTGTACATCTGTAAGAAAAGTGGAAACCGTTGCGTTAGCTTGAAAGATAAGTAAGCCCAGTTATGCATAACAATTCACCTTATGGTCACAAAAGGAACAAAAGTTAGTAATTTGAAAAGTATGTTCTATAACTAAACATAACCAACTATTGAATTTCAATAGCAAGTTGTTAACACATAACTAAGTAATGTTAGTTAAACTGCTTACGATAATGTTTTAATAGATTTACAAATTTTATTTTTTTTCGGAATTTTTGGGGTTTTGACAGCACCATCAAGGCTAAGGATCAAGCATTCGAAATGGTAGTTTTGAATGCTTCAAAGGGGAATCCCAAAGCAAAAAATTCGAAGCTTCTAGAGAAGAAGAAACCAGAAAAACCCAAATCCAATGATGGGGGTTTGAATCCTCCCAAGGAGAAGGAAAATAGAGGAAAAGAGAAGACCAAATACACCTATTTCCACAAGGGATGGAATACAAATATCTCATGCATGAAAAAAACAATTGACTAGATGGTGTAGCTACTGGGGAAGAACAACATTCCAGTCCCTGACGGCGCAAGGAAAAAGGATGGCACCTCCAGTTCAGATGGCAAGGAGAAATGTCATGCTTTGGGAGAAGGTACCTCTAACTATTCGTATTTCATCATTGATTTGAGGGCTTCCAGACACATGGTAGCCACAAGAGATCTCTTCTCCTCCATGCATTCAAATGTTGGCTTAGCAATTCGAATGGTGGATGATTCAAAAATCCAGAGCAGGGGGATTGGTAGGATTGGCTTAGAGTATGGTTTCTTCAGTGATGTGTTGTATGTACCAGACCCTGCAGAAAATTTGTTGTTAGTCTATCAAATGACCCATACATGAGAGGAAAAGAGAGTGACCTTCACTCCAGACATGGTCAAGATTGCATAAATCTCATCAGACAAAGTCATTGCAATTGGGTATGCAGGCCATCATGAGAGGATGTACAATTTTTCGAACTTCCTCCCCACTTCCAATGACCAAGCTCTTCTATAACATCCCAATGATAATTCTAAGCTATGGCATGAGAATTTTGGTCACATGAATTACAAATACCTCCAAGCACTACATAGAGATGAGATGGTGGAAGGACTTCCACAAATCAAATCATCAACTGGAGCATGCATTGGGTGTGTAGTTGGGAAGCATCTAGAGCGAAGCTATGAGAAGGGGATGGCAAGGAGATCCACACAAACACTTGGGTTGGTAAACTCATATCTGATTGGTCCATTGCACACTCCATCATATGGTGGATCAAGGTATGTACTTACATTTATTGATGATTACTCAAGATTCTATTGGGTATACTTCCTCAAATTAAAGTCTGAATTTTTTGAACAATTGAAGATTTCGAAGGAATGGGTAGAAAATCAGAGTGGGAATAAGATTAAGGTCCTTAGGACTGATTGTGGGAAGGATTATGTGAATAAGAAACCACAACACCTTTGTGAGGAGTGTGGAATCCAAATGCAACACTCAACTCCCTACACACCACAACAAAATGGTGTGGCAGAGAGGAAGAATAGATCTCTCAAGGAGATTGTCACTTGCATGATTGAAGCAAAGGATATAATCACAAAATATGGGCTAATTCCATTAGTTTTGCTTCACAAATACAAAACATATCCTATCACTTATCAGTAAAAGGAAATACACCTTACGAGGCATGGTTTGGCCATAAACCAAATGTCTCAAATTTCAGGATTTTTGGAACTAGAGCATGGGCTAGAATCCCTTCTAAAAAGAGGAAGGCCTTGAAGACACAAAGAAAGGAGTGCATTATGGTTGGGTATGGTGAGGATACTAAAGGATACAAACTCTTTGACACTTACACACTCAATACATTTCTTGAAAGAAGTGTGAAATTCGAAGAAGATCCAATTCCATATTTCGAGCTTGCACTAGGGGAATGCTCCTCTCCTCAACCATTTGAAGATGTAAGTGATGATACATGCTCTATTTTTTCTGATATTTCTGATATAAATATGTCTGAATATGATATTTTTTTATATGAATCACCATAAAGGCCCAATTGGGCTGAAAAAATATTCAAGTTGCATAGTAATTGGAAGGCAATCCCCATGATCCTAGGAAGACTAGATCACAAACTAGGAATGCTTCCTTTGAAAGTGATAGTGCTCTTGTTGAGAACTGTTATATGCTGATTGAATCTGATCCTTGGACATATAATAAAGCTTTTTATGACCCAATATGGAAAACAATAATGGAAGAAGAGTTCAATTCTCTCCAAGAGAATGAGACATAGGAATTGGTTCCCCTTCCTCCCAAGAGAAAGCTTGTTCAATGCAAGTGGATCTTCCAAAACAAATTTTTTTTTTGACGGTTCATATGTGAAACATAAGGAAATATTAGTTGTTAAGGGCTACTCTCAAGTCCATGGTGTTGATTACGCAGACACCTTTGCACCGGTTGCAAAGATGGACTCCATAAGACTAGTTCTTGCAATTGCAGCTAGTAAGGGTTGGAAAGTGCACCACATAGATGTGAAGAGTGCATTATTTCATGGTGAGATACAGGAGGATATTTATATGCATAAACTTGAAGGTTTCCAAGATTATCCTTCATTGGTATGTAGCTTGAATAAATCATTGTATGGACTCAAGCAAGCCCCCAAGGCTTGGTATGCTAAAATTGATGCTTTCTTGCTCTCTATTGGCTTCACTAGATGCAAATAAGATCCTAATGTATATTTGCAGAAAAATGGTGGTATTTTGTAGGTTATTTTTCTTTATTTTTATGAACTTCTCATTACAGGAAGCTGCACACTTCAATTGGTTCAATTAAGTCATCTTTACACAGTGAATTTTCCATGACCGATCTAGGATTGCTTAGGCAATTTTGGGTTTGGAAATTGAGCAAAGTGAAAAGGGCATCGTGCTAAGTCAACCACAGTATGCTTCAGACATTATAAATAATTTTAACATGGCTTAATTTAATTCATCCAAGTATCCCTTTCTTTCTGGCATCAAATTGTTTGAATTTGGCAAATTCTCCATTGGTAGATATTACACTCTACAGGAAACTAGTGGGAAACTTGCTCTATATTACACACACAATACCCGATTTATCTTATGTTGTAAGTGTGGTAGAAATAAATATACACCAGATACATGATCTCCATTGGAATATTGAAAAAATAATTCTTCATTATGTCCAGGGAACAAAGAATTTCAGGGTGACTACTCAACTAGTTCTTCACTCCAACTAGTTGGATTTTCTGATTTGGATTTGGCTGGAGATCCCACTGACAGAAAATCAAATTTATGTTTTTTCTTTATGCTTCCCGAATGTCCCATTTTCTGTTCAAGTAAGAAACAACACACCATTTCACTTTCATCATCAGAGGCCAAGTATAGAGCAACAATCAATGCAGCTACACAGTGTGTTTGGTTGCAGGGAATTCTTCAGGAATTTGGTGTCACATTTGATTCTCCAAACAAAATTTGGGTGGACAATCAAAGTGCCATCAAAATATCTACTGATACAATTCAGAGGCAAAGGATAAATCACATTGATATCCATATGCACTATATTCTGGGCTTAGTGCATGACATGGTGATTTCACTGTAGTATTGCCCATCCACTGAGAAAACTACTGACATTTTCACCAAGGTTTTCACAGAGAAGACCTTCACTTACTTGAGATATTTTCTTAGGGTGAGTGAAGGATGGTTATTTTATGCTATTTATTGCAGGTTTCAGCCCCATGTCCATTATTGAGGGAAGGTTTTGTTTCGTGAGGTTTTCCTTCTTTCCTCGGTTTATATGGACAAATAAAATTTATGAATTATGTAATTGAGGTGACTTGAGCCATTGTTGCAAAGGCCTCCTTAATTTTTATTGTTGTACTAATATTTTGGATTAAGGGAGGGTTTTAGAACAGTAATCCAGCCATTATTACCTTATTTTCACTCCTTATTCAATTTTATTGCATTGTGTATTAATACACTATGGTGGTGGACGTAGGATGCTTAGTTGGGCCAATAGCTAGTCAAATTGAGGAATTTACATCCACATGAGCACTCCGGGTCAGTAAAATAGCCACATGTGTGTCCTCATCATTGTTGGTGTGTTCCCATTCATTGAATGTGAAAACCTTGGTTGACTAGGAGCGCTAGAGATGGATTTTGTCCATTTTTGGCTTGATTTGGTGCATTTAATGCCACATAGAGGCTCTAAACCACCCATATTTCCACACCCACGCATGCCAAGGTGTAATAATTTCCACACATAATCTAAAACATGTCCACACAATAATTCATGGCCATTTGGGATGATTTGGAGCGTGATTGGACCACCTAGGGGGGATTGATGCCAATTTGGCAATTTTCACTTATACTGTCACAATGGGCTCCCAAAGCCTCAAAAAACTATTATGATGTAATATAAAATTATTAATAAATTTTTTTTTATGTTAAACAGTCAAAATATAACCTGTTTCTGTTCACATTGTGTGTGTAAATTGCTTCTCAATTAATGGTTTTTTGTTGGTTTTGCACCAGATTTTATTTGTGAGTTTCTCTAAGAATCCTAGATATTTCTATGGGTTGAATTTCTCACAGTGAGAGTGGGGTATGTGAAGGGTCAATCTCCGGGAGGTTACATCAGGTGTGGGAATTCCAGTATGGCACTAGAACCACCCTAGGGAAATCGAGGATGTAACAACATAAATTCCTGGAGGAATTGGTCGTTAGCTACAAAAGACCTACACAAAATAAAAATGATAAATAAGGAAGAATATGCTAGGAGGCGGACATGATGAGTATGTTGGAAGAAGGATTCCTTGTTGTGTGAGTACTCTGTGTGAGGAAGTGATTTCTTCCTAGAGAACTGGACTGAGTTTGACTATCATCACTCTCAAGATGCATAGTTTAGATTGATGGTGATTAAGGATGGAGAAATATGTGCCTAATATATGGTTGGATGGAACGTGCATGTTATCCTATCATTGAGTCTCGCATTGTAAACATGTTTCATCACTTTGTTTCGTTTCTGCAAAAATATTAAGCTCGGGGTATGTCTATACATGTGCTAATTGGTGTTTCAATGTTAATGAATTGATAAAAGTCGGTTTTAGGCAATTGATGAAAATGTTGCTTATGAGCCAGTGTATTCTCATACTCTGTTTTGATTTTCTGTGAAATGCCTTCGGCACTATGGTTTCTCTATTGGATGAATATGTTTAAGGCTTGCATGCTAGTGAATCCCAGATATATCGATGCACATGCATAGATGTGGTCTACTGATAGTTATTGCTATGTTTCCTGTGTTTATATCTGGAACATGTATGGTTACCTGTGTTTGAATATCAGGAACATGCATTTTCTTTCTATATTTGGAAGATGTATGGTTTCATGTGTTTGAATATCAGGAACATGCATTTTCTTTCTATATCCGGAACATGTTGATTGCATGTGATTGAAGAACTGGGGAATGTATTGTTTCTGGAATGTTTCGCTAGCCAAGCCAGAATGTGTAATTGATAGATTACTACTTCCTGCATGAAGGAATTGAAGTATGAATAATACCTTGGATGAGTTAGTACTTCTAGGTTGAAGACTTGAAGTATGAAAAATGCAATTTATAGCTTCTTGTAGCCTCTATCAAAGGTTTGAATTATGGGGAATGTATCAGACTAGTTATTGGTGCTATAAGGCTTGGAAGTTGCCTTCATAGATAATGTTGGTGGAATGATGCTTATAAACTGGTACCATCATGTTCTGTTTGATTGATTGTGCATTTCTTTTGGAAAGATTAGTAACTCAAAAGGGGGTATTATTGCTCTACATAGAGTTACCTGTATGTTGTATGATTTCCCTTGATTAATGAGTTCAGGGCATATATGTGTACATATGAATGTGGGTGATAAAATGATATAGAACAACTCTAGGTCCATGGATGGGAGCACTGCTCATGAACTAGTGTATGATCATGCCCTATTTTGGAATGACTGGGATTACTTTGATTCTATAGATCATTAATGGTATGGAATGCACCTACTTTGTTTGTCAATCCACTAGAACTTGTTGGTGGACTACGTTTCTAGAAATGGATATTCATGCTCTATTGATTGAATGAGACTTGTTTAATGATTTTTTGTTTTCCTAATGGTGTTATAACATTTTGCAAAAGTTACATGCATGCTGTATAGTGTCCTTAATTTAGACACCCAGTATATTTATTTCCTAGGGGGAGGCTTGATTTTTGTTCTGGGTTGAACTATCCAAGGATTAATAAAGTTATTGGTTAATACAGACAGCGTTAGAATAAGATTTGCTTCTCTTACATCTACCCTTTTCCCTGCAATAAGGTTTAGGCTAGTGAAGGGAAGATTAAAGAAAGAAGTGTAAAGATGAACAAAGGGGAGGATCAAATACTGTAGACATTTTATGCCAAGGAGAATGCTCAGACTTACATTTTTCTTGATAATGGTGGAAGGGTTAACTCATGGGAAGATTTTGTCGTCAGATGGACTGAGGAAATAAGATCAACGATGGGAATGGATCTCGCAGATTCAACATGTATGAATAAAATAAGTTTTTCAAATTCACAAAATCGAGTACACCTCGCATGTTTCGACGACTGATATTAGAGGAGGTGGGAGGTCAATGCCGATAGTGTATTTTGCGAACTCAACAAGCGTGAAAAAATGAACTTTCGGGATCTGCGAAATCTGATAGGCCTAGAAAAGATGAACGATGAAGATCAAAACAAGGTTTAGATCTATGGTGGAGGTTTATTCCACGAAATCAACAAGCACAAATAAATGAGCTTACCAGATCTGCGAAATCCGGTAGGCCCAGCAAGGACGAACGGTTGAGATTAACCCCACAAGAATCAATGGTTTGGAAAGTGAATGGGTAAAGGTATTGTGCTCAAGACTTTTGCTACCCGAAATCGGAAGTCGAAAAGCTGTAAGAGCTGAAAACCCTAAGGTAAGGGTCAATTTTTCCAATTTTAGCAATCTATAGGGAAAGGTGGAAAGTCGGAAAGAGGAAGTGTGAATGAACGCTTATGTCAGGTGTTAAGTTTTTGTGTTCCGCAATCTACAGGAAAATGAAAAAATACTGAAGGTGGAAGGCAGAAGTATGGATGAACGCTTTCGTCGGGTGTTAGGTTTCTGAGTTCTGTAGTCTGCAACGAAAGGTGGAAAGGTGGAAGAAGGAAGGCGGAGGTATTGATGAACACTTCCATCAGGTGTTAATTTTCCAAGTTCTGCAGTCTGAAGTGAAAGAAGGAAAGGCAGAAGGTGGAAGGGTGGTCGCACGACTCCATCGTGCATTAAGTTCCAAGTTCCGCAGTCCGCAACGAAGGGCGGAAAGGTGGAAGGAGAAAGGTGGAAGCATGGATAAAATATTATGTTGGATGTTAGGTTTCTGATTCCCAAAATCTGTAGCAAAGGGTGGAAGGGCAGTATGTGGAGAGAAAAACTTGGACAAGTTAGTTTCATTGCAGAAATTACTTTTCTGGTTACGGAAGTGGATTTATATGCGGAAGAATGATTTCTTGGCAGAATTTCATGTTGGTTATATTCTTGAAGGCTTAAGGATGAATGTGTAGGAAGGTTATAATTCATATGAAATATTTTTTTTATATGCATATATATACAGGTTTTATGGGGATGTTACATTAAAACGGTGTAATAATAAGTTATGTGATTGGACCTACCCATTAAAGTTAAAATGTTTCAACTAGATGGTACTAGGAAAAAAGGTGTTGACATGGGATAACTATGTGAAAAAAGGTGGACAGAGTCCTGGTTATTGTTTATTGTGTAAAAATGAGGCTGAAACAATTGATAGTTTATTTTTTCATTTTAAGTTTTCTCAGCAGGTATGGTTTAAAGTGATAAGGTGGTTAACTATAAGGAAAAAATGGTTTGCAGTTTCTTTTGAGCTATGTCTTTACCATTGGTTGCTAAATGGCCATAACTCAGAAGAAATCCATGTTTATATTAGTTGGTTCATTTGGAAGCACATAATTGTATTTTTATTTGAATATAGGACTATAAATGTAATGTTAGTGTCTTTCTACAATTGGAGCATTTAATGATCTACACAAGGAAGGAGGAAATAAACTTGTTAGGAACATTCTCCTCCTAGTTTTGGTGATCTTTTTCCTATCAAGTTCTTTGATGGTGCCTCACATGATTATGGAGTTCATTATGGCACTAGGATGGTTCTAAAATTAAGAAATAATCATAAATATAAGATGTGGATGGCGTGTGGTAAAGGTACAAACATTAGAAGTGAATTGTTACCTGTTTGTGGATTATTATTTTTTGCTCAACAAAGGAATATATATGATCTAGGAGGGTATTGGTGGCCACCTGCCTATGCCACTTGGACCCCCACCATTGTTTCTTTCAGGTTTCCAGTTTCCTTAATTGTAGCACAATTTACTATTTTTGGCAGTTTTTGGGTCCTAAACTTCTCGAGCCATTTTGAGGCCCTAAATGACGTTTTTTCGACATCGAATGGTCGAGAAAATATGAGTCCTATTTAGAATTAATATTTACCATTAATGTATGTATTCCTTGAATAGATATTTCTAATTATGTATTATGCGTGTCAAACAGAGGTAGTATGCCAAAGTTACGAACCCGGGAAATTGATGTACCAAGTTACCCAATGGGGCCCACATTCTGGCGTTTCACCTCCTAGGGTAAGGTTTTTAGATGTGTAGGGTTTCCATTGTTTCTAAATAATATATAGGCCTTCAAGTCTCATTATAACATAGATTTCATAGGCATGTAGCCGCCACATCTCTTCTCATAGATAAGCTACTGGCACTCTAGCTAGTTTATTTCCATTCTGTATGTAAACAAGCTTCAGTTCTTTGATTAATGAAATGAAGTGTTATTTTCATTGTATCTTTGTTTCTATGGTTATTTGTGTATTTTGTTGCGTTCCTGCATAAATCCGGATCAATATCACATTTACAGATAACAGGTGACTCTAAGGTTATTATTGTTTGGGTTTAAAACAAATGCAATATACAAGTTGCAGTTTTGGAGTGGTGACAATCCAAGATTAGGTGTATCCAAGCTTCTTTTTAGGTTTTGCAATTTCATCATGTCTGCGGAGAGTTCAACTATGAAGATGATCTCTTTTTGAAAAAATATTTTCATTCAAAAGAAGTAATTATCTTTTTTTAAGAATGTTTGGGTTCAAATGTCGTTTCTCAGGGTACTTTGCCTCTTTTTTTATATTAGTTCTTTTGAATGGTAATGTGCTATAGTACAATACTTTTGTTGGAAGACTCTATTAGTATATTTATTTGTTGTTGGAGGTCCTTCAAAAGGGTTTTGTGCATGTTGGAGACTTATTTTCAATCCATTTGAATGTTTTTTTCTAGAAAAAACATATATGTGATAGCTCAAATATTATCTATATATGAGTTTTATGAAGCAGTGTTGTAATGGGTTAGTTATGATAGTTTTATCATATAGATGGATATCCTTTGTATACTTTTATTAACTTTGAATTTCAAGTATAAATTTTTTCTTAGTGGAAAAGAAGTATTAACACAATCACATAATTAAAGTACTCAAAGTAGGCAATATATATGCGATAAATGTCACTCTTACTTAGATTTGTATCTTAAAAAAGTGCAAGTGCATTAACGCATGTTTTGTTTATTATAAGTATTAACACAATCACATAGTTAAAGTAAATGAAGTGGGTGATATATGTGATTAGTGTCATTATTAATTATTGTAAGTATATGGTTGTGCTAAGTCACAATCATTGGGTCTAGGATTAGTATATTTCTAAAATAAAATATCAATATCAAGAATATTAGAATTTTTATGATTTTAATATGCTTGGCCAACAGGGGTGGCAGGTGCAGGAGGGATCCTACTGGATCCTGAAGGAAAAATTGAACAATCCTATGCCTGAGAATTGGATGCAGGACTAATAATGAGGCGGAATGGACATCCCTTCTGCAGGGATTGAGGATCCTCGTCGACTCAAATCTAAACAAGGTAGCAATATTTGGTGATTCTAGACACGTCATATATAAAATGCTCAATGGATACACCATTGGCTTGATAAAATGTCGCCGTTTGTATGACAAAGCTGTCACTCTGCTCTCTCCCCATTTTGAATTTTATCATATTCTCTGAGCAAACAATGTGATCGCTGATGAATTGGAAAGCATGTGGGATTCTCTCCCACAAGGACACTTGCAACTCAATGGGGTTAATTCCCCCCCTATACCCATTCCATAATGAACTACTATCATAAAAGGACCATATATCATTGCATAATAGGATCATTTAACATTATGAAGGTCACGATGCAAGGGGTATATCTATGGGCTCCCGTAATAAACTATGGCACAAGCGGTTCATTCA
>LPNX010718346.1:288062-329421 GCA_001517045.1 Pseudotsuga menziesii | reverse complement strand
CATCACTTCGATAGCAAGCTTACTAACAATGGGAAAGCTTGGGAAGAACACAAGAGTGCTCCAAGGGACAAAGGGATGCAGACTCAAGCATAAAGTTCTGGCAACAATGGACTATAATTTCGATGCTCTCAAAGTTCTCTTCTACTTTCAATGTACCAAGGGGTTCCTTATATAGCTCTTCAAAGGGATACTGAAGGGTCGAATCCGTGCGATCTCAAGGCATATGGAAGGCCAAGAGTCATATGAGTCGGATCCAAGTCAAGGAACAGTCCAAAAGGATTTGGATTTATGCACACATCCCGATGTACGCGACTATCGAGGGAATATCCGCGTATGTACACGGTTATCGGGGAAAAAGCCGCGTATATCAATATTATAATGTTTTTTGGGGGATGATCAAGGTAACATCAAAAGATATAAAGTGGTCCAAAGGGGCTAATGAGTCTGCAGCGGGACAAGGGAAGGCCATACAATGTGTGATTCACCTAGTGTGGTGAAATCCGCTATAACACCATGGCAATGACCAAGAAGCAAAGGGAATTTAACAAGAATCTAGCATCTGGCTCGCAGCATCGCCTCTCATGCAATCGGTGCATGTGCTCCCACCCTCCTTGATTCTCGACGTTATTAACTCCAGTCCTATCCAGAGTTATTGTCTCTACAGCTCGCATGCTCCAGGTCCTGTCTTATTTCATGCTATGGCTTCTCTCAGACTTCGTTCTCACTCAGTAGCTCCTCGTAAAAATGGTTTGATCCTTGCTCTCTCAGTATTCTCATCGGAGAGGACACTGTTGAATGTGATTTCAGGCGTTGAAGAGGGATTTTTCCTAGGGATCCCATGGGAGTCTCTTCTTTTCTGCAGGGCATTTGTGAAATAAAGGCTCGCACTTGCTGCCTTCTTCTCCTGTCATTACTCTCCCCAAAACGGCGGTCCTCTATGGCATTTGAATTCGAGTATCAGGCTCAATTTTCCTGAAGGTTAGGCTTTTTCAGTTGAAAAAGTTTGATTTTAGGTTGTAAGTGTTTTGGGAGGAAGGAAGGAACTGTTGGTACCCTTTTCTGTAAATGCAAAGCTGACCAAGATTATCTCCTGCGAGAAGTCAGCATTCTTCACTCGACTCTTGGGATTGCAGACTTGAAGAAAAACCTTAGACACCTGTATGAAATGATGGCAATTGGCATAATGGATAACAAAGCTCTAGTGCAAGAGGTGAAGAATATGGGTGAGGTGGTCAGCTATACTTCCTATCAGATAAGCAACCATGATTCAAGGATTGATGACACCGAATCCAACCTTAGAGAGATGATGGGAAAAGTGGATAGAATCCAGGAAGATCTTCAGTGGTTGGTGAACATGAGCCAAGCCAGTCAGGCCCATGAAACCCCTGTTGCAGTTCAGCCCTTGGAGGAGGAGTCGGTGGAATAGCCAATGAAGCCGCCAGGATAATTTCTTAAATGACTTTCTCTGTTTATGTTTTTTTGTTTGCTTTTAAATTAGTAGTTTGTTAGTGTTTATACTACCACTGTCCATTGAATATATGTAAAAAATATATGTGGAGTTCTTTGGTCTCCCCTCTGGACCAATTTTGGTTTTTTGTTTTCTGAACAACAAGAACTCTCAGTCTTGGTTCTTTTTTGTGTAATGAATGGTTGTGCACAACCTGTTTAATATCACCATATTTTACTATTTCTGTTAAAAAAAAATGTTTGGCCAACATCTAACATCACTAACCATGTTTGACAATGTTGAGCATAGTTGACAATGTTTGATTATCGTTCAATATGTTTGAACATGGTTTACTATGATTGACCATGCTAAACTATGGATGACCATAGTGAACTATGGATAAACATGATTTGAAAATGGAGCTTATATGAACCACTTTAGGTATGTGGTTGTGATACACAACAGAATTTGAGGTCAAAATACGACGGCTACCATGTCTGAAATTCAACACTAACCTGTCGGGTATTCAACGCCCTCAATTTTTTTTGTTGTCGGTGGTGTAACATCGGATAGTTGACAGTCAAGCCACAGCCATCATATTTCCCATGGCATGACCGTCGGAATTCCTATGGCCAGGCCATCGAATTTCCTACGGCAATGTCGTCGAATTTCCTACGGCAAGGGAGTCATATTTCCTATGGCAAGGCCATCAGATTTCCTATGGCAATATACCATCTAAGCCACAACAATTTCGTCGGATTGACATGAAATCCGACAATAGCTGCTAGGCATTGAACATCGGATAACCGACGGGATACTGTATATTAATTAAAAAAAATTGTATTCGGTGGAAAGTTTACTTTGAGATATGCTATAGATATCATTGTCTTTTGATATATTTTGGTGGATGTGTTTAATTTTCAATACATCATCAGGACCAAAGATATGTAGGTCTCTTCATTTGAAAGAGGATTCAACACAGATGGAATCTATTTAACAAAGTTGCTAATAATATAACTCAGAATCTTCTCATCATATCTTTATTCCAACGTACAATTGATCCAAGAGGAAAATATTGCAAGAGATTTATCACATGAGATCAGTTAGGCATAGAATTTAATAGGGGAAAGCAATTAACTTTAGATAAAATTTTGAATATGACTTCTACACAAACATGGGGATTAATTTCAAAATTTTTATCAATAGCCTTTGCAAAATGTGATATACCTGGGTTAGAGTATCACTCCTCTGCAATGGGGCAGCTTTTCAAAAGTGGATTTGGTAGATTTGGTCCTGGATAGGTAGTTATCACACACACTATTTATTTTTGGAATTGTATCTATTTTGTCTTGCTAATTAACCTGTAAATATGGAAAAAGATTGTAAAGGAATATGTTTATCTTTTTAGGCGAAGACAAGATTGGCTGATGAAAGTTTAATTTTTGTCTCTTTGGTTGGTGGATGCTTTGGAGGTGAGTTTACCTAACATTTTTTATTTACCAAATAATTCCAAAACCAAATGCAAATGCAGATGTCAAGGCATGTTGGTTCTAGAAGAAGAATGAGAAGAGATAGAGAGGAAGAGGATGACTTCGGATTTGAGTAGTCAATCATCCTAAGGGGGCCAATGCATTGCTTGATTATGTCATCTAGAAAATATTTGAGATTGAGGGGGTTTGGTTGTGAAACCCTATGGGGATCCGTAGATTGATGATGTCCATTAATCCTAAAATCCAAAGATGAGGGGAAGAATATCCAAATGGAATAATGGTTGTTCAAGTGGACCTATAGAGTAGTACCCTGTGCAAAGTGAGTTTGGCCTTAGGACCTCCTGCTACTTTGTTTGATGGCTTGTTGGGTTCTATACTAGGATCTTGAACTAGAGCTCCTTCATAATGAACATAAATTAGATTATTAGTTACAAAAAATTATTAGGACATAAGGGTTGTGTCCCTTAAACATGAATTTGTTTCTTGGGAACTATTTAAGGAGTCTCCTTGAATACCTTTCTATCGTCAATGTATCTTTTATAATTTTTAAATATTATTTTGTGCTTTTGGAAATTATATTTAGAGTCTTGTCCCTTTCTTATGTGATGGGTTTGTGCATTACTGTGGCATCAAAGACTAAATCGGGATGATATTTGTGGGATCACCCGATGACTTGTGGAAGTCACATAAGCAATCCAACCATGTAATTTTATCAAAGACATCAACAATATCATGATACACCAAAAAAATAGAAACAAGGTTGAGGGGCGATGATAGAATATATTCACAACAGCATACAGTCGGGGGATTTTGCTGAAGAGCTATTAAGAGATGCCAACCATTTGGAGCTGTCCAATGTGGTGGGATTTTTTGATAGATATTCCTTGTTGGTTAGGTTCCAACCGATGTGGAAGTAGGTCAATCCTACTTGTTGTATATAGGTAAAACTATACATAGTTCCCAAAGTCAAAAAAGGAAAAGTCATGAATGAGATGTAAACTGCTGGGTTGTGGGTTGTTTATCCTCTCTTCTTCTGAACTGTGACTGTTTAGTGTCTTACCTGCTAGGTGTGATTGTATTTTCTTCTCTGATGGCTGTGAAGTGTCTTACCTGTTGGATTTGACTGTCCTCTCTACTATTGGTCGTGAAGTGTCTTATATTCTAGGGTGACTATGTGTCTCTATTGGGAAAGCATATTTGTGAAGATGACCTTAATTAGCCAAGGAGTTTAGCTACCCATGGCATTTTCATTTTTGTTTTGTTAAAGACTTTCCATTCATTCTCCTCAACTATTAATTTGTTTTAGAGGTTAGTATTATATTTATTTTATGGTTATAGTTTATTTATTCTTGTTTTTATCATAATACACACACACAAAGACTCTCTCTCTCTCTCTCTCTCTCTCTCTCTCTCTCTCCAAGTCTCCACTCTTGTGGCTGAATTGTAATAATATATTTTCTTTGTCTGCAATCATTAATGAATTCAATGACCAACAAAAGAAATCATTAATAAAAGAAAAAAACACAATTTGTAATCAAGAAAAAACTTGAAGAATGAAACAAAACTGAAGGTGAATTCAATGACAACAACAACAAAAAAACATGAATAAAAAGGAAAAACAATATGTAATCAAGAAAAAAAAGGAAACAAACCTGAAGGTCTAAACATTCTTAGCATTGTATGCAACAAAACAAACAATAAAAGGGAATGACTAACAGTAAATCACCATACACTGGAACTACACAAACACAACAATCAGCTTATGTTATTACTGCTCAAAACTACAATAAACGATATTCATAGGAAAATGCATTCATGAGTTGGAATATCCAGCTATATAAGATGCTCAACAAACTTAACCATCTAAATACAAAAAAAACAAATGAAAATTCCTTTAGAACTGATTACATAATCCAATTATGTTGCTTGAATGTGTATATCATGCCAACGTAGATTGATATGTGATCAGATCTAAAAATAACCACAAATAGACTAATAGGTAAAATTCAAAGCTATGTGGGAATTCATCCCACATTTACAACCACAATTGGAGAAAAAGAGTTCTGACTTGTTAGGGGTCCTTTAGTACTTTAAAAGGAAAAGTATAGCCTGTAGACACGAGGTTTCATCACCAACTGCAAGAGGCAATCTAGCTAAGAAATATGCTGGAGTACATAGGACATGACACATAAAGAATATTTCAAACCTCCATGCCAATGTTTGGGGACAAATACTATAAAATTTCTCTTCATAACAATTTATGTTGTTTAATAGAGTTATTCCTCTGTTGAAACCACCCTCTATCATGAATCTTGTTTTACTGTTATGATCCCATGGACACTCTTTTCATTCTTTGTAAACATCTAATTTAGTCAGGTTTATTCAACTTGTCCAATGCATATGTTTTTTAGTATCAAAACTGAGCCTGAACCAACAGGAGTATCAGAGCTTGAACCAACAGCAGTACCAGAGCCTAAGATAAATCCAAAGAGTCTGAGCAGGAAGAGAAAAAAATGAGTCCCAAGCAAGAGCCAAAGATACAACTATGCTACAGTTAGAGATAAGGCCATAACCAAATATCTAGTGCTCACAAGTCACGAGTTAAGATTAAGGAAGACGAAGATATGAAACTAGTCGATGGTGGATATCAATATAAAGAGGGTATGTTTGATCTATAATCAGATTTAAAAAAACATGAAGGATATATACAAAGCTAAGTGGTCACTAGTGACATTTTAGAAGCTTAGCCATCCAAAATGGTTGGATGATGGAGGAGGATGCAGAAAACGGGAGGATTCTTAGCCATCTACATTAGATATCTTTCATTTTTGGCCTAATAAATTGAAGGCCTTAAATAGCCTAACAAGCCAAAGACCTTAAAGAGCAAGAAAACACTAAGACATATATTTGAAGTATGAGCGCATTCAACCAAATACTAGTCTTATATGATGTATTTAAATATGTGCCAGATGTAACTTGATCAATAAACCCTATTGGTTTTCTAGAAAAATTCATATCATAACTTCTATAACACAGATCTCTGAGATTGTGGCAAAAGACGAATTCCATCTATAACCATAGGTGTTTCTGAGGGGGGTTTAGAACCGCCCTTAAAAGTCACTTTTTTGTTTTTTTCTTTGTGGGGGGGGTGTTTAGAACTACCCTTAAAAGTCAAAATAAACATAGCTAACCAACATAAACAACTACTAGTACTATCCCTCAAACCTTAACAAGTATATACAAAATCTCAATAAATGAATGTGGACAAGTGAGTATAGCACTAAAAACTCTAAAAAAATACCAACAGAGCTTATATTCCTTGTTGAATAAATGTTAACTATTACAAAGGACCCTCCTCATATATAAAAAGATTTGAGAGGTTAGGTTTACGTGCAATCACTTCAGTCAAAAGAGACTTGACGATTTACAAGATACTTGTCACTTTTGGATAAGTGGCCATTTTTCTAAGTCAAATCACTTTTAACTTCCTTCAAAAATATAATTTTTTCCCTATAGGAAAAAATTAATATTATTTTTCTCAAAAAATTACAATTTGAGAGAAAGAAATGGATTTGACAAAATCCTGTGAAGATAAGCTTTGGAGTTCCATGTCATCAATTGATTTGGGATATGTTCCCTCCATGGCACTTGTGATGGCTAATCATCAAATGGATGGTACAAACTATGGAGCTGAAAGGCCACAAAACTACTATCAATGGCTTTCAAGGTGGTTCAAGTCATGGCACTTGCATAGGTACATTCATCTATGCTTCAGAGGGAAATTTCTTCTTACAAGTGTACCCCCAATCATTTATAAAAATTGGTCTCAAACTAGGTTCAAAATGGGCAAAATGCCTCTTGGCATGAAAGTTGTTCTGTCTAATTTACCTTTCACAAATGATCTAAAACTAAAATTTCCTAAGTTCATTATAAATAAATTACAAGTATAATTAATGCATTGCCTTTTGTTTGGTGAAAATTGAGCTAAAATTGAGTGAGATTTGGCCTCCAGAAGGTAAACAATAAAGGTTTTTCTGAGGGAGATGAAACCAAAATCTAAGCTCATTATTTAAAATTTATGGGTGAAAACCTAAGGAACTGTATAGTACTAATATTCACTTCTCCATATCAAATGGGTCTCTTTCAAAGTAAAAAAATAATCAACCTAGAAGGGGCCTAATTAACACACTTTGCTAGCTAAATTATGGACCAAAAAATAGGGTTACTATGATTTCTGGAAATTTGTTGGTTGAATCTTTGAGTCGAACCCTGTATATTTTTTCCAACCTCAAAATACGAATGAGGGAGATATGGAAATTTTGGTTTAGGAATTTTGTCAAACACTTAGTGGACAAGTACTTGGTTGAGGACTTTTCTCAAACAATTAGTAGATAGCCACCTACAACTATTCCTTCTCTAAGTAGGCTTTCAACATTTCAAAAGCTACGAGAAATGAAATTATACCCATACACATGGAAATAAAAACACCCCAAGGGAATCTACGTTTTCATAAAAATACCCAAATCATGGGATTTGATCTCGCAAAAAATGTTTTGGAATCAAAATGGGGGTTCCAAGCCCATATGATATGGATACTTTCCTCCATGGCATCTCAGCTGCGTATTTTATAAATAAAATTGGAATTCCTAGTTGTTTATTCAACAAGGGTTGGAGAGGACATGTGCCCTTATTGGTGAGTTAATGTAAAAAAAAAGGAATCGTAAGTCGATTCAATCTCAGAGGAGACAAAAATAATGTTTCCACCAAAGTCTAAATAAAAGGAAACTAGAAATGCAGTTTGGAAATGAGGGAGGGTTTCTTACCAGGCACGTTGTTGTAATGCTAGTTCCTCATTCTGGAAACCCCAAGTGAGTGTATCAGCCAATTTATTTTCCAAGTAAACTCCTGTACAATATGCAAACAATGATTAATTTAGTGAATAGTCAATTTCTTAGGAATTCAGTCAACACAGTCACTCAGTTCTTTGAAAGTCACGTCTCAGTGAGGGGTCACAAGTTCATTTTCCATAGACACAAAGGTTCACTTTAATTAACCTTGGATGGGTATGGTTGAATTTGGTTAGCCAAGGATGACTATGTTTAACCATGGTGGGTTATGTTTGATCATGCTAACCATGGATGACAATTTTTGGCCATAATTAACCATAGTTGAATATGGTTTAATCGAGGGATATCATGCTATACTATGGTAAACCATGTTTGATAACACCATGATTCACTATGGCTCACTATGGTTACCATGGTTCACTATGGTTCAATATGGTTACCATGGTTCACTATGGTTCACTATGGGTCACTATGGTTACCATGGTCCACTATGGTTCACTATGGTTCATTGACCATATTTGATAATTGGAAATACTTTATCCATGGGTGACTATGGTTCACTATTTTGGTAGAGTTGATCATGTTTGGGCATGCTAACTATGTTTGTGTGTATGCTTTCCCATGTTTGACCAAGGTTGAGTATGGTGATTGTGGTTGAAATTGGTGAATGTGGTTAACTATGTTTGGCTATGACTAACCATATTTAACTATGGGTGAATATGGTTAACCATGTTTGATTATGGTGTCCATGTAAGACCATAGGGAAATATGATTGACCATGTTTAATTATTGATAAAATTGAGCATAGTTTATTATGTTTCACCAAGGATGACCATGTTTCACTATAGTTGACTATAATAGTTAAACAATACTGGTTACACTTGGTCATGGATGAACATGAAAAAAATACTGTAGCTGACTTTGGTTGACCATGTTTAATAATGGGTGATGATGTTTGACCATCATTGACCTTCTTTTACTATGGTTGACTATGATTAACCACGGTTAGAATAGGGGTTAACATGGTTCACTTTAATTAACCTTAGATGAGTATGGTTGAATTTGGTTAGCCAAGGATGACTATGTTTAACCATGGTGGGTTATGTTTGATCATGCTAACCATGATTAAAAAATTTAGGCCATGATTAACCATAGTTGAATATGGATTAATCGAGGGATAGCATGCTATATGATGGTAAACCATGTTTGATAACACCTTGACCATGGGTTACCATGGTTCACTATGGTTCATTATGGTTACCATGGTTCACTATGGTTCACTATGGGTCACTATGGTTACCATGGTCCACTATGGTTCACTGTGGTTCATTGACCATATTTGATAATTGGCAATACTTTATCTATGGGTGACTATGGTTCACTATTTTGGTAGAGTTGATCATGTTTGGGCATGTTAACTATGTTTAACTATGTTTGTGTGTGTGCTTTCCCATGTTTGACCAAGGTTGACTATGGTGATTGTGGTTGAAATTGGTGAATGTGGTTAACTATGTTTGGCTATGACTAACCATATTTAACTATGGGTGAATATGGTTAACCATGTTTGATTATGGTGTCCATGTAAGACCATAGGGAAATATGATTGACCATGTTTGACTATGGTTGACCATGTTTAATTATTGATAAAATTGAGCATAGTTTATTATGTTTCACCAAGGATGACCATGTTTCACTATTGTTGACTATAATAGTTAAACAATACTGGTTACAGTTGGTCATGGTTGAACATGAAAAGAATACTGTAGCTGATTTTGGTTGACTATGTTTAATAATGGGTGATGATGTTTGACCATCATTGACCTTCTTTTACTATGGTTGACTATGATCAACCATGGTTATAATAGGGGTTAACATGGTTCACTTTAATTAACCTTGGATGAGTATGGTTGAATTTGGTTAGCCAAGGATGACTATGTTTAACCATGGTGGGTTATGTTTGATCATGCTAACCATGGTTAAAAAATTTAGGCCATGATTAACCATAGTTGAATATGGTTTAATCAAGGGATAGCATGCTATATGATGGTAAACCATGTTTGATAACACCTTGACCATGGGTTACCATGGTTCACTATGGTTCACTATGTTTGGTAAGGGTTTACCATGTGTTGGATATGGTTGAACACATTTCATTGTATTCACCCATGTTTGACCAAAATTAAATATGGGTGACAATCCTTGACTTTGATGAACATGGTATACTATGTTTCACCATGGTTATCAATGTTTAACCATGGGTGTATATATGGTTGAGCATGTTTGACTATGGTTAAGCATTTAATACCATGTCAAAATATGCTTGACCATGTTTAATTATGATTGACCATGTTTGACTATGGATAATCATGTTTGACTTTGGTTGATCATGTGTGCCTATGGTTGATCATGTTTAACTATGGTTAACTATGGATTGGTTGTTGTTCACCATGGTTAACTATGATGGATCATGACTGACTATTTTATCCATGTTCTATATGGTTAAATTTATATTAATGTGGTTGAACTTGGTTAACAATGGTTGAAAATATGATTCTATCATATCACAATATTTAGAGGTAGATAATATAGTTATGCCACTTTACAAAAAAAATTAAGGGTTTTGTTGTATTAAGACCTTCCTAAATGGTTTTTTGGATTATGTCACATTGTAATCCTCATATTGGTTGGATTATGTCAAATTGTTATATTCGCAATGGTTATGTTGTATAATCTTGGTTGGAAATATACATGGAATTGTTATATTCGCACAGGTTAAACATACACGACCAGGGTTTGAACAAGGGTGACTAAGGTGAATTATGCTTGAACATGGTTAACCATAGTTTTACGAAGGGTCTTGTTAAATATGGTTCTATGTTTGGTTAGGGTTGAACATGTTTAATCATGGGTGACTATGGTGGACTATGGATGAATTTTGTTAACCATGGTTGACAATGTTTGGCTGTGTGTGAGCATATTTGACTATCATTAACCATGTTTGAATATGGTTGACTGTTATTAACTATGGTCAACTATGTTTGAGCATGTTTGACCAAGCATTACCCATGGGGGATTAACTCAATGAAGCTCTAACATAGCATGTCTATTCATGGCACATGAAACAATACCCCTAATTTCAGTAAATATTGGAAAATACCTCCCAAAATCATTTTTTAACCCCTCTCAATGTGCCTTCCCAATTAAAAAAAAAACTATTTTCACTATATATTGTATGTATCATTTTTTTCATTTACATTTTTTATACCCCTTTATATTTCTCCCTATTATATTAAAATCATACCCATCTTATGACCCCACATGCATTCTACAATGCACCTTGCTTCTTTTGATGTATATTGTGGATGCACATTACTTCACCCACAATGCAATTACTCAACCACATATCATTATGATTTGTGGCATCTAATGTCTAATGAAGATATGTGAGATCACTTTTTGTTTGTCATTAGAGCCAATGCACATAGTACAAAATTTAGATTCAATGTTACAAGACCCCAATTGTTGACTAAGCTTCTTGTGGGTTGGGTATACAAGCTCCCATGGCCTATAGCAAGCACTAGGACGATGACTAAGCCTCCCAAGGCCTATAATAGGAACTAGTGGCTGGGTCATGAATTTCTCTACGGGTCTGTTAAATAGTGCCAAAATTTTGTACATTTTATATAAGGGCTTTAGGATCATGAAGATGAAAAATAGAAATCAGAATCGAGGTAAGATCTTTCTGACTATAATTTTCAATAGTGAACTATAAGTATTCCTTTTTACATTTAATTGTGTGACCTATAAAAAGGTGAGACATTGTTTTACACTTTAGGTGTGTGACCTCCCCAACCTGAATTAACAACCATTACAAATCAACCACCAATCAATGTCCCCCTTGTGGGAGGGCACTAGGTAAAATTTTGAGGAATCAAACCCTGGTGGTGGCTATAAGTTATAACAGGGCCCTTCTTTCAGCAATCCAGTTGACCTCTTGCAACTTATAAATTTCAGTAGTAAATACGATGAGAATTTCAAATCCATTCAAATCCACCAGGGTTACCAAACTTTGTTATGGTTGGTGGTTGAGCCACCCTCCAATTGAACATTTTAGGGAAGAGGGGGAAATCCTGTGATGTGGGAGGAGGGGGGATCCTATGATATGGGAAGAGACGAGATCCTGTGAAGTTTTCCTTTGAAAATAATTCTAGCAATACTCTGGAAAACACCCATTAACATATAAGATCCTAAATTTTCTACAAGAGAATCCAAAATGGAGAGCATCTTGTGCCCCACTAAAGACAGAGATATGGAGAAGAGCATTTCAAATCTAAATATCACAATTGATCCAACAGTTGTGGAAGCTGACATTTTAAATTTTAGATCTAACTGATTGATCGATACATATATTTATAGAACTTTGCCCCTTTAAAAATACCTAATTTAGTTGGATCAACAATTATAGATAGTTTTATTGGAAAATATTGGCCTGTAAACATAAAAAAATTTGGGCACAAGTTCAAACTGATATACTGAAAGGAACAATATGTGATAAAATAGAATCATGAGAAGAAGAACAAAGAATAAAGTCTAGACAACGTATGATAAAACAAATAGAAAATCTCTAAGAGCAAGTTAATTAGTCCAGTTCAAAAATTCAGAAGTTCTCAAAACCTTAACAATTGGTTACAATATATGAGCAGGGAGAGCTTCAGACACAAGAGTCTACATGATTAATCTTAGTCACTCAAGAAAGAAAAAACTTAAAGTGCATATGGAGCATCTATATAATGCACACCAAAACAAGTAGGAATTTTTCAGTCACACCAACAACAAATTGCAACAAATATAATTCTGACATAAAAAGAAAATCAAATGGATGTTTCATAAAGGTATATAAAGAATCTATACAACAACTAGGTGATTTCAAGAACATTTTCATACAAGGTGGCAAACCATTGAAGGTGAAGCATCAACCTTTATGCATGAAGGTGTAGATACATAGCCTATCATTTGTTAGAATGTGCCATCACATATTAGCCTAAGAACCAGAAAAACCTCACAAACTAAACTTGCGGAAGATAAAGAGATATATTATACTCTCGAGACTGATTTAAAATTTAAATAGTATGCATTAAAAAGGTATTTTTTGTTTGTAATATTCAAAATGACTTGAAATACGAACTCAACGAAAACATCCAACATCGACCTAGTCATAAATACAACAGATTTAGGCTTCCAAGTGTTTGGGGATGTAGCAAGAGAATCGGGTTAGGGACACCCTAGAACCTAGTTCTTCTTCCCAACAACATCAAGGTCCAATAGTTTTTACATTTATTCCTTGGTCCTTCAAAGAATCATCCATGCTATGTCACTATTCGTGGTGGATAATACCTTGGATTCCTGCAGAAGCATCTAAATGAATGTCTAGCTCATGTAGTACATAAGAAAATTAATGAGGAGAGCACAGGGCATGAGAAACAAGTTTGGAGGAACATAAAAGAAATAGTAGGTGCATAACATTATGTATGCAGGAAGACAAATTGTTGTAAATGCATAGGAAAATGGAAAGTCAAGTCCAGGATATCAAAGAGTTGTTGGTGTGGCAATGAAATTGATCCAAGAACCAATGAATATGAACTGTTGTAGCCAAGAAATTTAAGTTGTTGTAATCCCGAAGGTCAACTGCTAGACCTTTTGGAACTAGGGGGTCTCACTGCTCTGATTAAATACGCTTACTTTCTTCACTAACTAGATTTAACTTACATAGTGTTTCTATTGTGCAGGTTGAATTACAGGATAATCTTGGATGGCTTGTTATAATGTACTTTATGTTGGTTCACATGGTTGTTTTGGAATCTATTAGATGCATCCAAATACCAAACTAAGTAATCTGGAGTTGAATTGGGCCCTTGAGGGTGTGCAACATTTGTGTGGTGTGGTGTGTGAAACATGAAGGATACCTACATGTAATGCAAGCGTTTCTTTTGACGAAAATGTTGTAGAAGAATTAAGTGAGAGGAAACACTCACGGGAGTCTATTTCAGCTCCAAGAAGTCCCTGAGTAGTTTGAGTATGTTTTTTTACCCTGGTGATGGGAACTGATACATCTTTGTATTCCTCTAGTGCATTGTCTTCTTCACTAGGGCCTACCCAAATATCTAAAATAAAAAAATATTATCTGACACAATTCCCAGCAATACCACCCTTCATAACATTATTTTTGGAAGAACGTCTTCAACCATAAAAAGGAACCATAGAAATTAGTATGTTGTTCTATGGTGGAAACCTGATGTTATGAGGAGATTTGTGTGGTTGAACAAAGAAATGGATGAACCCTACTCAACTTCTCTACCCCATTTGAAGGTCTCAGAGGATACTTCTAGGTTTAGGTATACTTTCCATAAGGGGTTGTGTTCAACAATTAGGATGTCAAAGATTGTTTCGGAGACATTTAGGCTCAATCTCTCATAAGTACACTACTTTTCCATGGGTGATGATGATTCGGTTTTCTTCCCAGAAATTATGTTGCAAATTTTGTCCAAGTATGACCCTAGTGAGTACTACTACAATGGAACCAATTCAAAAAGAGTTGAGCAAATTTTTTTGCATTCTTATGGCATGGATTTTAGAGGTGGGGATTTTCTATTAGATACCCACTTGGTAAGGCTCTGGAAAAGATGTAGGACAACTGCTTGGATCGGTATTTGCTTGGGTATTACAAAAGTCTTATAAAAATAGACTTCAGTAACAAATAAAGACCTACTAAATTGTCATTTTCCTAGACATGAAAATAGGGCCCGGATTAGCGAACCAAATATTGAGAAAAAGAAGCATTCATGAAATCAATTCCCTATAAGAGCATGGATTCTCTATATAGGCTTAACGTTTTAGAGGTCCTAGGTTTTGAGCCTTTTTATTTGATACCAAATCTAATGGCAAACCCTATCTAACTAAGTTTCTAACTTTAGACAAGGATATCTCAAAAATAAAATTTAACACAAGCAAATCATTTGTTTGTACAAAAAATATCATATAGAGTAAGAAAAACATTACATAGATCACATTCCTTTCATAATAACTAAATAGGAATTCTTTTAGATATCTACAAAGTTTGAACATCAACTCCAAGGTTGCATGGATTTGTGGCTACAAGGATACGTTGAGTAAGAGTGGAGTGAGTATGCAACATGATCCCCAAAAACGGGGGATGCAAGTACAAGAGTATAGCTATAGCCTAATACCACATTTAAAAAAATTTATAAAATAAGATAGACATGCATTGCATAAAGGGGAATTTCAAGTTTGAACTAAGACTCTAAAGTTTTAACTTTAAATTTTAAAATTCTAAAAATAAAATAGTAGTAGTTGCTCAATTACAATTACTAATATTACAGATTAGCATTTAACAATACATAAAAGTATATAAAATAGATCTAACTTTGTAAAAACATGTCATTCTCAAAATTTTAATCACTCCCATACATTATAAATATGGGTTAAAAATATAGAGACTTACTGAATGTCAGGATAGGAATGAATAGTTGCAAAATACATTCCTTTGATTTGGTTATTGGTGATGAAATATGTTCCCACAGAGAAGCCTAGATTGATCTCGGTTTTGTATTCTTCGTAAAATCCTTCCAAACCAGCCTCTAGAAGATGGTTTTCATCAATGGACTTCACATGGATAGTCATCTCCTCAATCCATCCTTGTTTTATCATCATAACCAAAGAACTACCATGTTTACTCATAATGCTCACACACAATCATTACCAAAATAATTAAGTACTAGAAAGCAGAATTATAAACAGAAACCTAGCAAACTATCAATATAAAAAATATGATAACTGTGTTGTTCAACAACATAAAAAAGATCTTAAACAAAACATCCTTGTTTGAGTCTCTAGTTACATTTGTTTTCCTTTTTCTAGTTATGATTCAAAGACAAAAGTCGGTAGCTAACCTAGATGGTCCTCCCAGAAGGATCACTTTGACAATGAGGCTCATTCTTGAGCTCCCATGCAAAGCCTTAGGGTGATCCTTGTAGGTTAGTCCAGTGATGTTGTTCACTCTAGTCAATAAAGTATGCAAGAAAATGCATTTCCCAATGTAGATTTGAATGCATTTTGTATGTATATGTATTGCATGCAAATTCGTCTACATATGTATTTATACATAACAAAAGAAACTTAAGCATATAATGAAATAGAAACATACATTTTTATAGTTACTTACTTTACCATGTTTCTTATAGTATCCTTTTACAGTGGGATTGGTGAAGAAATCATCAACATAGTTGAGATTCTGTCCAACATTGTGATCCCATTGTACATATTGACTCTTGATCCTTTCCTCCAAAGTTCTCATAATTATTTGCCAAGATAAGTATGATTCTGAGACCATACTTATGGGATTTAAAGACCACAAAGTCCAGAGCTTGAACCAAAACAACCCAAAAAATCAGAAGAAAAACAAGCGTGAGTATAATAAAACACATTTAGAAATGTGAGTATGTATTTTTTAAATGGGCTTGCCTTCCTCCTCCTATACTCATACATATATCCATATATTTATATGTATGTATAGATATGAGCATATTTTTATAAATATACATATATATGAGACTAATTTGATAAATATATCGATATATATCAATATTTTTATATGTACTATTATATATTCCATATCCAGATGTATCATATCCAAAAAGAAATCCAAAACTTGGAATACGTACTCTCATCCATATCATATTTGTGTTCTAGTAACTCCAACTCAAAGCCTACATAAGTGCCATATGGTAAACAAGTAATATTTGACACAAAAGGAAAAATAACACTAATTCATTGATCAAGAACATGAGAATTAGATGTGTAATTAAAGGCAAAGGGGAAATTATAAAGTAAGCTTCCTATACTTTTCAAGAAAACCAAACAAAGATAAAAAGGAAATCCAAATAACAAAAACCGTAAAAACCAAGCATGTAGTATGTCATGTATATGTATCCAAAGTACTTGATGTTGAAGTTTAAGGGTTAGAGGAGTTTTTAATTTAAGTAGTAAAGTTTAATGCATGAACACATAAAATCAGATTCAGAACAGTACTGCTCTAATAAAATTTGAACTGTAATAAACACACATAATTTTCATCTCTTTCAACTTAATGCTCGATTAGTCACTGCGTTAAAGTTTGTCCTCGAGAATAATCAAATGCCATGTACAATAACAACATGATAAAATAATGTACAATAGATATCAACAGTAAATAATCATAACCAATATTTGAATCAACCATATACTCGGATATTTCATATTTGATCTTGTCACCAAAGGGACAAGTTAATATAGGCAAACAATTTACGTACCTTGAGAGAGATCCTGAGAGGGTTAAAAAAGAAGCATACTGACTGAGACTTCTTAGTCAAAAAGCATAGTCATGCCCAGTATAGTCATGCTGACAAAGGACACACAGTCATGCTGGGTAAGGATGCAGTCACGGATCCTAAGGAAACTGTATGATTGTTGCTGTACGGTATGACTGGTTGTCATACGGTCTATATAGAATCTATATGGTATGCTGTACAGATCCATACAACTGTATTGTCTATATGGCCTCCTTGTTGTACTGTTCTAGCTATATGGTCATATGCCTACTCTTCCTGTCTCTCTCCTCTGTCTTTGGTCTCCTTCCTGAATTTTTGCTCCTCCATCTTCTTAGCCAAAATTCTCTCTCTTTGCTTCTTCCTCTATCTCTGTCGAAAGGCAACTGTGTCCTCTCCACCAATTGATCTTTATTTTATAACTTTTTGCAAAGCGAAAACCCTAATCTCACTTTCACTTTATAAATTAAATTAATAATTAGATCACTTTAATTATTTTCCAAAGTAAACTTAGGAAAAATAATTAAATACAATTGGATTCCTAATTTAAGTCTTCTACATGCAAGGACACATGCATGCAGGAAGACCTTCCTTGTTACTGCTAGTTTAACAAATATTGTCAAATTCAAAAGAAAGAGATTAGAAATCTTGACAAGATAGTTTTTGTAAATGGATCCTAAGAAACCACAAGGAAAAGTCAATGAAAATGGAAAATCTAGCAAGGATGATAGGGATATCATCGATGAAACATCACCATCAATTTTTTATTTCAAACTTTGAATTCTAAAAAAACATTAATTGCTCAAAACGAAAATATTGTGGAACATTAAGGACACGTCAAATGATGTGGCACACTAAGTACATAAAAATCTATTAAGATTTCAATGTGGTAGGTTTGATTGCCACTATTTGGATGTCTAATTCTAGAATCAAAATCAAAATTTTGTAAAAGTTGACCCCTGTGTGCAAAAAATGCACATACCCTTACTAAGAAAACCATAGTTTCTAAAATTATCCTATAATATGATCCCTAGACCATGGAACTAGAGGAGAGGGTCACCCCCAGCACTATCTGATGTATTAAATCCAAAAAATTCGACAGTTTGTCGATTCGAGCCACAACCACCATTATATGGCACGTTGAAGCTCCATTCCTAGAGGCTTTCACGGACACCTGTTGAATCCCTACCTGGGGGGTATAATTCAAATCGTGCAACAAAAATGGGTTCCATGAGGTCCTACAAGTGTGTTTATGTAGGTTCCACATGGGAACACTAGACATAAGCGTCACATACCCACCCCTCATCCCGGCGATGGAGAGGACGCGACCACCACTACTGCTTCTACTAAACAGGCATTCTAGCCCCATAACATATAAAATAAAATGCATAGAAGTACATACATACACATGCAGATGTATAATTCATTAAAAAGTGGAATAAAATACATCATTCACATTCAAGCATTCAACACGTTCACGATAATTTACAAATCAAATACAGTTGCAGAGTTCAATACAAGAAATACTTATCTTGAGAAGAAGCTTCCCCGCAACTATCTATGCCGCTGCAATGTTCCACCCAACCATAGGCCAATGTACTCATCAATCTCTCAACATCACTACCACCCTCGAGTTGGGCATGATTTACACAAGGAACTAGGGAACAACTGGCTTACACATAGCAATACCATATACCCACAATTAAGCCAACACATAGTTGGGTTTCACAAACTGTCCAGCCAGGCCAATCAATAATTGGGTTTCACAAGCTATTAAGGAAACAAGCCAAAAATAGGGGTTCCTTGGACTTACACAGCCAAGACAAAATTTGCATCAAACATAGTCAACCAATTAATAGATGGGTTTTCTCGGATTGCTAAGGCAACAACCAATAACATAGGGTCCTTGGACTTACTTAGTCAAGTCAACACTAGGATTCCCTTCCCAGCAAAATACAAGTTCTGGGTTATAGAGATACGTTAGGAAACCACAACAGAAATGGTAGATGGGGAAAAACATGCCAGGGGAGCAAATCTTTTTAGGGAACGTCATTGGGATTAACAGAGGTAAAAACGACCTCATCAAACTCCAAATTTTTGGATTTAAATTCAGAAAAATGTCTATGGAATTACGGGAGAAAAAACGACCTCCCTAAACCCACAGATCATGAATCTCTTATGTCCATTCATGCAGCAATACCAAAACATATTTTCCAGCTTGGAGAGAGTGAGGAAACAATAGAAGAACATGAGGGAAGCTCCCAGCTTGCTCATAGGGGAAAAATGACCTCTTTTAAACCCCAAAATTGTGATCTCCTTCTTCACATTCGCCCAACAACGCATAAAATGAATTTTGTGCATGGAGAAGTGAAGAAAACGCCGAGATGTCATGAAGGGAAAGAGCTCAGCCACCTTCCTCTGCATGAGAGAGCCCAAACATGAATGAGAATGAGTGAGGAGTGAAAGGCATGGGTAAATAATGGATGGGCATGCACTTCCAAGCATTTAATTTCCCAAGAAGTCAAAAACATGTTTTCCAAAAATGGGTGGCTTCCCAAATTCGAATTTGACTCCCATACTCTTCCCATCCCCATGCATTAACTTGCCCAACCAATTTCTAAATGATTGGGCACAAAAGACAAAATGTGTAGTTGACAATTTTATGGGTATTCCCTTGACATTTGGCTTTTCCCCATTGGCTCAAGGGTTTGAATATGCCCCCCTCCCTATTCCTTGTGAGATCATTCCCTCATCTCTTTAATGTTGTAGAAAATAGCTAGTTGTAGTATTTTTATTAATTTGCATTTTTACTTGATGTCTCAACATATTGTGCCTAGCTAGCACATAAACCCTCGTCATCGATTTTAACTGCCAAAACATAAACACTAAATCCATTGTGGGGCCTTTTACTTGAGCTCCACACCATGATTTATCAATTCTATTTACATATTATCCAATTCAATACCATGGGGTTGAAACTGGGGCACACAATCCCCTTCCCCCTTGGGGTCAAAACCAGGGTGTTACAATAAGTTATCGGTTGAGGAATTTGCAAAGTCAAACCATATGTGCAAAAAATGCACAAACCATTGTTTCCAATATCATCCTAGAAGGTGTTCCCCAGGCCATGGAACTCGAGGAGAGGGGAAGCTATGGAAATATTAAATTGAGCACATAGATCTGTGGACAAACACACAACTCACCAGATATATCACACAATTTACTCAGCAATTGAAGAAGGAAACAGTGAAAAAATGGCTTGCAACTATGAATGCTTTCATTAATAAAAAAGTAATTAGATGATTAATTACAATGTAATACAATGGCTAAATAGCCCCACGAAATTTGAATCAACATGAGGAAATTCGAATTGATTAGACTCTACTTGACTGTAGATAAATAAGACCTCGTCTAAATCATTATTGGAGGACTCAATAGTTAATTGACCTTGTCTCAATCATTATCAGAGTTCATAGAAGTTCTAAAACACAATGCAGGTGTCTAATTCAGTGTTAACTAAGGCTAACTAACTGTGGTAGGTGAGGAATGTGTCTCTCCTACATGCAACCATGCAAACCTAGTGCTAACTAAATGTAGAGGACTAGAACTGAATGTAACTAACTCCTAACTCAACTTGACTAGTCACTAACTGAACTCAACTGCTGAAGGTTGGTGTTGGCACTCCCAGTGGCTCCTAAATTGTAGGAATTGATCTAGGAGGCTCCTAAACGTATGCATCCAAGTGCAATCAGTGGCGGTGGAACTCAATTAGTGTTCCCCACACTTTAGTAATTGGAACATGTGCCCCAATTAGGCCAAGTGGACCCAATGGTGCTAGTGACTAAAAATAGACTAGATGGAATCCCGATTTAGACATGACTCTTGATTTAGACATATGAACAAATTAGACAAGGGAGGATTAATAATCCTAACACCCCCCCTAAATGATAACTTGGACAATCTATGGGCCTTGGTAACTAAGACCATAGGTCACCCATTACATCAAGTAAAGTAAATTAACTGCTCAATACAAGGAGCTGGGGAAAAAACCACATGGGAAAAAAGCCCCCCCTCTAATTAAGAAGGTAGAGTCAGGATCAATATGGTTCTTATGTTCATAGGTATCCTCGGGCCTAGCATGTGAACCTCTCCATCATTATGTCTGGAGTAATCTTCCTCTTTGGAAGAAGAATGATATGCTCAACTAAATCAGAAATATAGACAACTATTGGATGAATACTGGACCCATGTAAAGCAACTGAAATCAACTGATAAGTGAGAAAAGGTTCTTGAGGATTCAAACCGTGTGAGTAACACTCAAGAAAATGATATGTTTCATTCATGAACACAAAACCATGAGTGGTAAAAACAGCCCCAAGTGTTAGGAGCAAGTGTTTAGGCGGATGCAGAAAATCTTACTCTTTACCAGTTCTGTAAGGAGTTGAGCATGTGACCAAAAGTAGAGAAGCCATGGGACTATGGAGAGCGAATTCTTAAGCTACATAATCTAATATAGCTTCAAAAATGTCTAATGAATCACAAAATAAAATATCAGCAACCTCATAAGAGGAAACTAACACCAAATCCCTAGTAGCAATTTTGAGGAAGAATTGCGGTACTTGATTTTTCACACTGAAATTGGTGAGAGCAGCTACAAGCATGACTGAAGGATCTTGGATTTTAAAATTTGAACCAAATAATATCATATCAAAAATTAAATCATATCTAAATGGGTTCATATCTGATCCAAAACTGTGAAATGAAATCAAATCCCCAACAACATTTTTGAAGGAGATTTGTGGTACTTGTTTGTTCACAAAATTAATGAGAACAACTACAAGTAGTACTGAAAGCTTATGAACCTGAAGTATTGAACCAAGAGATATTATATAATATATAAATAATATCATATCATATCCAATAATGTTCATATCATATCCAAGAGTATGGTCCACCGAGACGGTAGATGCACAGTTTTCTTCTTCTTCAAAATTTTGAATTTTGGTGCATGCAATCCTGCAGGAATTTGCGAGAAGATATAGATCATGGGGAGTGAATGAATAACTCTGGTAATCTGATATTTATTCCAAAATATCCAAGTTATTACATATTTTCACACTAGCAGCAACATTAGAGGGAGAACAATCAAATTTCTCTTCACTTTTGGAAGCAATTACTAGCAAATTTTGCACAGAATTCTAAGGAAAATGACCAGAGGAGCACTTTGCTTCTTTTCATCTTGAACAACTTCAGAAGAGAGAGTAGAGGCCAATAATTTTGGATCAGGAACTCTTATGGGGTTGGATGTGCTTTCCAAAGTGCTATTATGATCCTCATCAATCTTTCCAAAGGTTTTATCCAATATTGTCTAGAGTTCCTTTGGGTTTTCAATAGATATATTGAGGTAGTGCAAGCTAGGAGAAAGAGCCAGTGTCATTGTTCTAAAATATGCATCACATTCATTCAGCTAGTCATTCTCACTAAAAAACTCTTCACCAAGTCCAATAGACACCCCATAGAGACCTCGTCTCATCAGTGATGCAATCATCTTCTTCTTCCATTCTAAATAGTTTGTGAATAGGGTGAGAAGAGGAACTGATGAATCCATTCGAAGTTGTACCTACAATTACACAAAAAGACAAAGTAAGGTCAGAAAACCTGCACATTTCAGGTTTTCATCACACCTAGCATAGTTGATCAAGAAATCTTGATCAACAATTCCTTAACTTGGGGTATTAAGTGGCCCAACCTTCTACTTTTGGTGCAAAGCTGGAAGGAGCAATTTTGCTCAAAAATGATCCAGTAGGATATCTAAGGAGGAGAAGTGCCTTGTTCATTGAGGATCTGATACCATATTAAATTGAGCACATATATGTGTGGACAAACACACAACTCACGAGATAGATCACACAATTTACTCAGCAATTGAAGAATGAAACAATGCAAAAATGGCTTGCAACTGTGAATGCTTTCATTAATAACAAATTAATTAGATGACTAATTACAATGTAATAAAATGGCTAAATAGACACATGCAATTCGAATCCACATGAGGAAATTTGAATTGATTAGACTCTACTTGACTGTAGGTAACTAAGACCTTGTCTAAATCATTATCGGAGGACTCAATAGTTAACTAACTTTGTCTAAATCATTATCGAAGTTCATCGGAGTTCTAAAACACAACTCAAGTGTCTAATTTAGTGTTAACTAAGGCTAACTGACTGTGGTAGGTGAGGAATGTGCCTCTCCTACATGCATCCATGAAAACCTAGAGCTAACTGAATGTAGAGGACTAGAATTGAATGTAACTGACTCCTAACTCAGCTTGACTAGTCACTAACTGAACTCAACTACTGAAGGTTGGTGTCAACACTCCCAGTGGCTCCTAAATTATAGGAATTGATCTAGGAGGCTCCTAAACTGATGCATGCAAGAATCAAGTGAAATCAGCGGCAGTAGGACTCAATTAGTGTTCCCCACACTTTAGTAACTAGAACATGTGCCCCAATTAGGCCAAGTGGACCCAATGGTGCTAGTGACTAAAAATAGACTAGATGGACTCCCAATTTAGACATGACTCCTGATTTAGAAATATGAACAAATTGGACAAGGGAGGATTAATAATCCTAATAGGAACTATCCTGATGTCTTCAATCCAATGGAGTCAATGATTTTTCAATCCAAGCCACGGCCATTATTCTATGGCACGTTGAAGCTAACATCCTAGAGGATTTCAGGGACGCTTGTTGAATCCCTAACTAGGGCATAGAATTCCAACTATGCAACAAAACTAGGTTCCATGAGATCTTGCAAGTGTGTTTAGGTAGGATCTACATTTGAATTATTTCCACAAGTTCTCTGTTAATAAAGTTTACACCTATTTGCAAAAAAATCGCATTCCATTATTGAGCAAAACCCTAGTTTCAAAAATTGGCCTAAAATAGAATGCTTGGGCCATAGAACTAGAGGATAGGGGCACCTATAGCACTATTTCAATGTCCTAAATCCAAGCCATGGTCATCATTCTATGGCATGTTGAAGCTCACCTCTTAGAGGCTTTCAGGGACACCTACTGAATCCCTACATGGGGCATAAAATTAAAACTATGAAATAAAATATGTTTTTGGGAGGTCATGCAAGTGTGTTTAGGAAGGTTCCATGTGGTACCACTAGCTAGAAGTTCTTGGTCAAGGAATTTGTAAAGTTAACCTCTATCTGCAAAAATTACACATTCCCTTACTGAGAAAAACCCTAGATATACCTAAAAGAGGATCCCTAAGCCACGAAGTTATAGGAGAGGAGAAACCATAGACTTATCCCAATGTCATGATTTCAATAAAGTTGATGGTTCATCAATCAGATCCATGGTCATCATTTTATGGCACGTTGAAGCTTACCTCCTAGAGGCTTTCAAGGACACCTATTGAATCCCTACCCGGGGCATAAAGTTCCAACAAGGAAACAAAACTAACCTCGAGTAGGTCCTGCAAGTGTGTTTAGAAAGGTTCCATGTGGTAATTCTTTCCAAAAGTTCTTGTTCAAAAAAATTTAAAAGTTGACCCCTACGTGCAAAAATTGCACATTCCCTTATTGAGCGAAAATATAGTGTCCAAAATTGACATAAAAGAGGATCCCTGAGACATGGAACTAGAGGAGAGGGGAACCCCTAACACTATTCCAATGTCTTAAATCCAACATATTCTATGGTTCATTGATCCAAGCCATGCTCATCATTCTATGGCACGTTGAATCTCACCTCCTAGAGGCTTTTAGACATGCTTCCTGAATCCCTACATAGGGAATAGAATTTCAACCATGCAACACAAATCAGTTCTGGGAGATCCTACAAGTGTGTTTAGACAGGTTCCACATGGGAACTCTATCCACAAGTTGTTGGTTGAGGAATTTGCAAATTTGACTCCTTTATGCAAACATTTCACATTCCCTTGCTAAGAAAAACCATAGTTTCCAAAATTGACCTAAAATAGGATCCATGGGAAATGGAGCCAAAGGACAGGAGCACTCCTAGCAATATCATGATTTCTTTAATCCAACGAATTTTATAGTTTGTTGATCTGAGCCACAATTTTTGTTTTATGTATGTTTGCAAGTAGGTCCTTTTATTGAGTTAGGGACACATGCCAAATTGGACCCAGGGAAAAGTTGTAAAAGTTTAAATGTTTCATATTAGATATTGGTCAATGGTGACATTGAATAAATGATATTAGTGATTTGTAGATGATAGTTAGTGGCTACAAACTATGGATTTTAGAGTTTAGAATTCAAACTAGTGTTTAGGGTACAAACTAGGGTTTCTAGGATTGGATATAGGGTTTATAAGCTAGGATTTCTAGGCTAGGCTTGGCTAGGGTTATTAAGCATGGGAATATTTGTATACCTTATTTAATACTTGCATCAGGAATTTTCATGAAAACTTGGGTGTTGACTAATGTCCTTGGAGGACCAACTTCAAGGGTAGAGGCAAGAGCCATATCCTATAGGAGGGGGATACAAACTAGTGTTTCTTAGGATCTTGTGCATAATTGTAGCATAATGGTGTAGACACAAAATGGATTTTTGGAATGTCCCCCCACCCCACCCAAATGTAATAGTTTCTAAGGTTTGTAGGATTTATAATAGAAAATAGAGTTTCTAGATATTTGGAAGTTAGCCTTCAAATATTTGGTGTGTTTCAAAATCATGTCTAGTTAACATTGCTCAATGGTAACATTGAATTTTACATTAAAGTTATTGGTCAACCTAGGGATTATACAAACTAGGGCCTAGCCTACAAACTAAGGTTTATATTGCAAACGAGGAGCTAGTCCACAAGCTAGGGTTTAGATACATGCTAGGGTTTACAAGTACAAGTTAAGGATTCTATAAGGCCTATGATGAAATTGCAAAGATGTATATATGTGAGTATTTGATAGTAGATATATCTTAATGGGGAAATTGCATTTTACATTATTTTAACACTTGCATTATGAAATTTCATTAGGTTTCAAGGGTTTCAAGAATTTATAGGGATAGATCATGTTTCTAGGTTTGTAGATTTGGTTTCTAGGATGTTAAATTAGGTTTGTTGGGATGTATTAGGTTTCTAGGGATAGATTTGATGATTCATGTAAGTATGAATATAATACAACAAATCCATGATCAATCTTTTTCAATTTATCAATTTGTATAATTCTATGAAATTTATCAATATATCAAGATGTCAATAATCAATGAGACCATGAAACAAAATCATGACATGTACATGTACACCACATAATTATAACATAGTACACAAATACCATGCATACCACATACCTATCTACCTACCTGTGGTCATTCGACTAAACCATCAAGATCACTTTTAATACCAACAATAACCTTTAACCTTTCATGCTTAGAGTAAGGAAATAAGTATCATGACTTTGATGAGTTCTTCCTTGGAATTGGTTGGAGTTGGGGGTTTGTGCCAAGAACTAAGTTTTTATAATGGTATATAGTTTGACTTGGTCTAAAATATTCAAATACATAACCCTTTTTCCTTGGTGTATGGGAAACCCGTGTCAAATATTCTCCCTTGATAACTATCGACTCAATCAGAAAAGCATTTCCCTCAAAGTCCCTTAATGAGACAATGAGGGTTTCCTTCCCATGAAATAAATGTTTCAGATAATATTTAGTGCCCCATTCATTGTGTCTCAAGGAAACCATTTCATATATGTGACATGCATAAAATAAAGTGCCAACACAGGAGTCAGCTAAATAAACACAACTATTTGTCAAATGTATCAAAATAATCAAGATATTAGTCGAACCTAGCTGTATAAGATCTACTATGGTTCATAGTATGGTGAAATATTTGATTGGTACTCCTCCAAATAGGATAAGTCTGTAGTTATATGTCAACCAACGGGGAGTAATACACGATCCCAACCATCAACCCAATATGTGGGGATTTACAATTGTTCCATTCATTATTACATGGAGAAAAAAAAGAAGAAAGTTTCCTTGTCCACATTTCAACTATAGCATTGTCTAACTAAATGAAATGCACAAGTAGGATTGGACGGTCTTGCACTCAAATAGGTGTGATTGATCTACATCGACTACCTCCCAAAAATATCTATGTATGTGTGATTTTTTAGTTGATTGGCATTCTTTCTTTTTTGCTCGCTCCCTCATTACTGAAAAACACCATTCAACAATGGTCTTTGCATATTGGATGAATGAAACTATTATGTACTTCATTTATTTCTTACGTAGTGTAATCTTAATGCATGCACCCACTCCATCATGTTCTTCTTTTCCATGTTCGGTATCTAAATAGTTCCAAATATGTGGCACCTTGTGCCTTTGGTGGAGCATACACAACCATTGGAAGAAATACATTTTTGAATTGCCCCGCACAACCATCAGACCAAATCCAATGTTTTTTCATCTGTATATTTTTATCCTTCAAGTGATTGCAGAACAATTGAAAGTTGTGTTGTACAAAATCCAAGTTGTGACACCTTTCATCACTTATGGAGAAGCGATACTCCTTCAATATAACTCTTTTGTATTCAATACTATATGCCCATGCCTATAGGTGATATGGAACATTATGCTGACCTAGTATGAGTGATAATATTGACTCTAAATATTGTTGTACAGTTGAATAGTGTAGTTTTCTAAAAAATCGAGCACTGATAAGATAGTCCCAATAGGAAATGTATCCCTGCACTTTCTAAACTGCTCATCTTTCCACTGAGCCACATGCACATGCTCTACATAATCTTGTGTATTTTCAAAGAATCCCTCCATGAAGTCACAAACCCATACCTGTTAGATCAACAATAAAAACATATATCATTAGATTGTTACACATGAAATTGCATCTAAATAAAAAAATAGTATGCAAGAACTCATTAGTAACCTGAGAAGTGACCAATTGTATTTTTTTTCTTTCATTCCCTCCATCGATATCATATGTGACATATTTGAATGACTGCAAGTTCATCTCCTACCTCCCAAGTTCACGCTCATCGGTCACATGTAGGCATTTGTCCAATAATTCCATTCGACCACACCCAGGTATTAAAATTGATCACATATATCTATGGATCAACAAACAACTCACAAAATAGATCACACAATTTTACTCAGGAATTAAAGAATGAAACAGTGCAAAAGTCTTGTAGCTGTGAAAGCTTTCATTAATAAAAAGTAATTGGATAATTAATTACAATGTAATACAATGGTTAAATAGCCACATCCAATTTGAATCCACATGAGGAAATTCAAATTGATTAGACTCTACTTGATTGTAGGTAATTAAGACCTTGTCTAAATCATTATCGGAGGACTCAATAGTTAACTGACCTTGTCTAAATCATTATCGGAGTTCTAAAACACAACTCAAGTGTCTAATTAGTGTTAACTAATCCCAACTGACTGTGGTAGGTGAGAAATGCGCCCCTCCTAAAAGCAGCCATGCAAACCTAGTGCTAACTGAATGTAGAGGACTAGAACTGAATGTAACTGACTCCTAACTTAGCTTGACTAGTCACGAACTAAACTCAACTGCTGAAGGTTGGTGTTGGCACTCCTAGTGGCTCATAAATTGTAGGGATTGATCTAGAAGGCTCCTAAAATGATGCATGCAAGTGAAATTAGTGGCAGTAGGCCTCAATTAGTGTTCCCTGCACTTTAGTAACTGGAACATGTGCCCCAATTAGGCCAAGTGGACCGAATGGTGCTTGTGACTAAAAATAGACTGGATGAACTCCCGATTTAGACATGACTCCTGATTTAGACATATGACCAAATTGAAAAATGGAATATTAATAATCCTAACACCCCCCCTAAATGCTAACTTGGACAATCTGTGGGCCCTGGTAACTAATACCATAGGGCACCCATTACATCAAGTAAAGTAAAGTAACTGCTCAATACAAGGAGCTAGGGAAAGAACCACATGGGAAAAAATCCCCCCCTCTAATTAAGCAGGTAGAATTAGGATCAATCTAGTTCTTCTGTGCACAGGTATCCTGGGGCCTGGCATGCGAACCTCTCCATCATTATTTCTGGAGGAATCTTCCTCTTTGGAAGAAGAGTGATATGCTCAACTAGATTAGAAATATAGATAGTTGCTGGATAAATACTGGACCCATGTAGAGCAACTGAAATCAACTAATAAGTGAGGAAAGGTTCTTGAGGATTCAAACCATGTGAGGAACAATCAAGAAACTGATATGTTTCATACATGAACCAAAAACCATGAGTGGTAAAAAAATCCCCAAGTGTTGGGAGCAAGTGTACAGGCGGATGCAAAAAATCTTCCTCTTTACCAGTTCTGTGAGAAGATGAGCATGTGACCAAAGGTAGAGAATCCCTGAGACTATGGAGAGAAAATGATTGAGCTCCATAATATGATATAGTTTTATAAATATCTAATGAATCACAAAATAAAATATCAGCAACCTCATAAGAGGAAACTAACACCAAATCCCCAACATCAATTTTGAGGAAGAATTGCGGTACTTGATTTTTCACACCAAAATTGGTGAAAGCAGCTACAAGCATGATTGAAGGCTCTTGGATTTTAAAATTTGAACCAAATAATATCATATCAGAAAGTAGATTAGATCTAAATTGGTTCATATCATATCCAAAACTGTGAAATGAAATCAAATTCCCAGTAGCAGTTTTGAAGGAGACTTGCGGTACTTGTTTCTTCACAAAATTAATGAAAACAGCTACAAGCAGTACTGAAAGCTTATGAAAATGAAATATTGAACCAAGAAATATCATATCATATATAAATAATAACATATCAGATCCAATAAGGTTCATATCATATCCAAGAGTATGGTCCACCGAGACGGTAGATGCATAGTTTTCTTCTTCTTCAAAATTATGAATTTTGGTGCATGCAATCTTGTAGGAATTTGCTAGAAAATATAGATCATGGGGAGCGAATGGATAACTCTATTAATCTGATATTTCTTCCAAAATATCCAAGGTATTACATATTTTCACACCAACAACAACATTAGAGGGAGAAAAATCACTGGAGAGTGTTTGCATGGAAGTGCAGCAGTATTTTTCTTCAAAATCAGAGATTAGAATGGATTCTTTTGTTTCATCCATATGAGTATATGAGATATCATAGATCTCACAAACTTCCAAAGCATCAGGAGAAGGAGTCACTGCAAGGAGACTGACTTCAATTCGAATTGACTGTGTAGAAGCTTATGCTTCTTCTTCATCTTGAACAAATTCATTAGAGAAAGTGGAGGCTGAGAATTTTGGATCAAGAATGCTTATGGTGCTGGATGTTCTCTGCAAAGTGCTATTATGATTCTCATCAATCTTTCCAAAGGTTCTGTACAATTTTTTCTAGAGATCCTTTAGGTATTTAAAATCTCTAGTGAGGTAGCGCAATCTAGGAGAAAGAGCTAGACCAATTGTTCCAAAATATCCATCACATGCATTCAACCAATCATTCTCATTCTCATAGGACTCTTCACTGAGTCCAATAGATGCCTCATAGATACCTTATCTATTTAGAGATGCAATCATCTTCATCTTCCATTCTAAATAGCTTGTGAATGGGGTAAGAAGAGGAACTGATGAATCCATTCAAAGTTGTACCTGCAAAAACAAAAAAGGGACACTGTAAGGTCAAACATCCTGCACATTTTAGGTTTTCATCAAACCCATCATAATTGATCAAGCAATCTTGATCATTAATTCCTTAACTTGGGGTATTAAGTGGTAAACCTTTGGCTTCTTGTGCAGTGCTGGAATGAGCAGTTTTGCTAAAAAATAATGATCCAGTAGGAGATATGAGCAGGAGAAGTGTCTTGACCTGCCGAGGCTATGATACCATATTAAAATTGAGCACATATATCTATGGATCAACACACAACTCACAAAATAGATCACACAATTTTACTCAGGAATTGAAGAATGAAACAATGCAAAAGGATTGCAGTTATGTTATAGCTGATTTTACCACACCTGGTGAATCACATTTTTATAGCCTTCCCTATCTCTCTGCAGATTCCTTAGACCCCATGGAACATTTTTGTTCCTTTGATGTTTGCAAGATCATCCCTAAAAACATGCAAAATTTGCTATACGCGACTTTTAAACCCTTTCTCGTGTATATATGCGGGTTTGACCCCTAAAACCGCGTACATCGGGATGTGTGCAAAAGGCCAAATTCTTTTGGAGTTTTCCTTGATGTGGATCCGACTCACTTGTCTCTTGGCCTTCCCTATTCCTTGAGATCGCTTAGATTCAACCTTTCATTACCCCATTGAAGAGCTATATAAGGAACCCTTTGGATACATTAAATGGAGGAGGAATTGAGAGAAAGAGAACTATAGTCCATTGTTGCTGAAACTTGTGCTTGAGTCTACATCCCTTTGTCCCTTGGAGCACTTTTGTTTTGTTCCCAAGATTTCCCTTTGCTTGTGAGCTTACTATCGAGAGATGGAGGATTGAAGTGGTGGAGGCCCAAGTGGGGGACTCAGTTTCTCCGATTTGCAAATGTGTCGACGGAGGTTGTCTCTATTGTAATCTCTGTTTTATATTAATAGAAATATATTTTCCTATCCAATAATGTGTATTTGAATGAATATTTGATCCATGGATAATTTCAAATGCTTATATGTTATTGATTATATATGCTAGAGTATATATAACATGATTATATATAGCATGCTTGTCTTGTTTATTGAATGTTGAGGAAGCAATTTATCAATTCAATCTAGAGTTGGAAAGCTCAACGGGAATCTACATCAACCGTCCGGAATAAGGTACGAATTGAGATCCTTTAGTGTTAGATATTTGGTTTCTCCTGCATATAGGAAATGATTGATTTATGGATTCAAGCTGTCTGTTGTGGTACCCCAAGCCATAGAAATTTCTCTCCATAACATAATTGGTGACTCGGCATTCAATGTTCTTGAATTGCTCATATTTCTCTATTTTTGAGTCGGTTCTGGGGGCATGTTTTCCTGGTAGTGTCTGATTGGTGTGAATTTTGTCTCAGTTTATCTGTTTGCCTTTCTTTTTATACATTTTTCTTCTTGTACATGAGTTTTTAACTCACAGTCGCGTATACACACTGCTTTGACTACTATATCGGTGTACATACGTGGGTCCACTACGAATAGTCGTGTATGCCCTAAGTTTTGCCTTTTAGAGGAAGATGGATTGTTGCTCGGTGAATTTTGATGATTGTTGAGTCTCCTTTGATACTTCTAGAGTCTATATACACCTCTATTTCTGACCAGAGACACTTTATTTTTTAGGGTAAATTTCTTTTTTAAGAATATTCTTGTCATTGCATTTTCGATTTTTTGTTTTGGGAATAGTGCATTAGATTTATTTTACCTTAGTACTTTGCGTGAGTGTTGTTTGATTGTGCTTGCAGAGTCAGGGGGTGGTAGAATCATTCTTTTGCTTTAGTATCTCATTTCTATTCAAAAAATCCAAAAATATTTACTTCTTTGCATCATTATGCATTGCACTTTGCACTTTGCATGGTACTTGCACTAAGTTTGCTTAGAGAAGTATTAGTTAGGATTTCATATAGGAATGACTGCATTTTTCATTTGAAGAAAATTTTGCATTTCACGTAGTAGCATGCCCTGTTTTTCATTTGACACAATGCATTTGCATTGATTGTTAGGTGTGAATTTTACTTCGAGTTGCATCCTAACACCATTGGTTGCATGGTCATCTACCTTTTTTGAGTAATAAATCCAAATAAAATCAACGCTTAATTAAAATGGATTACACTATTTTATTTGATAGGGTACACCAACAATATTAGGTTTTAGGGTCTTGGAATAGTTCATTGTGAGTAAATTCTCCAAGACCACTAAACAACAACATGTGTGTGTCTATCCAGGTGAGAGTGTGAAATTCCTTGGTATAATTAGTGTTTCTCAGGATCCTCCTCTTACAAGGGAGTTCAAGGCAGTGTGAGTGGTTATTGATTGGGATGACCCCTAGTCATAATTGAGTAGCACCAAAGATATTTCCAGGATTGTATTCGTATCTGGGGGTTCTTTCGAGAGTTTCGGGCTTTTCTACCCTACCCATACGGTCAATCCCACCTACGACTGTCCACCTGAACATTGATTATATTGAGGTGACCTTATTTTCCTTACCTAGGTTATCGAGGGGGTACTTTGCAGGGGTTATTCTGTGGGTGTCCCAGCCAGGTTAGGGTCGGACAACACAATCGCTATATGCGTTGAAGCTGAGGGCCACAATAATTGGTTACAAACCTCCACTTTTTGTATATGGGAGTCTCAAGCCTCTCCTAGGCGAGACATACCTGCTTCATTCGAGAGCTCACATATCCTACCCTTGTTTTCTTGTGATTAGATTTAGATTATATTGGTGTATGCTCTGTGCATGTTAGCTTGCTTAGGGTTTGCGTAATTATAGAGTCTTTTTCATTTTTTGAGTCATTATGGATTCGGGTGCCGTGCCTCGCCATTCTCATCGTTTAGCAGGACTTTCACCTTCTACATCTCCTCCTCCTTTGGGAGAGAGAAACAGACGCTCCAAGCGGACTAATCCTCACATTGATTCACACACGATGGGAGATCATGAAGATGAAATTCCTGAGTTGTCTTCTCCACCTCAGGAGGTTGGAGAAGATGATCCTACCCCTGTGTATGATCCTTCACCTAATATACCTACACACTTTAATTTCACTCCTTCACATGATATACCTACACACTCTAGGTATGATCCCTCATCCACAGGTCGTTGGTATTGGATGTCGGGCGACGAGACTCATCATGAACCTGTGAGCACTAGTTATGTTAGTTATGGCATGTCTGGCATCTCTGCACATGAACCGACATTCCATGCCGAGTCGAAATTTGATCCTAGCACTATGCTTGGGGGCATTCCCATTCCTTTGCATGCGGAGAGATTTGGGAGCACGATTCACATTGCACCCTCCATCCCAGCAGTGGAGGCTACATCACATGATCGTCCTAGACCTAGTGCTAGTAGTCCAATTCGTATACCAGAGCCAAGACGAGCGACTGTAGGGAATAACACTTATGTGATTTCACATATCCCTTCCTACTCTATTCCTAGTTATTCGAATGCTATTCCTCCACCACATTCACATGGTCCTTCAGGCCGGAATGTTGCTACGAGTCATGTGGGTACTACTGCTACTCGCGTAGTTGTGTCTGAAAGTCAAGTACCTCCTGTTGTATCGGGAGGTCGTATTCCTACTTTTGGAGGTCATATTCTTACTTATGGAACGTCTATTCCTACTTATGAAGTTTCTCATGGGACTTCTTATGGACCATATTATGGACCGTAGTATGCACAAAGTTATTCACCTTATGGGTACAGGTATCAACAACCCACTTACTCCCTGAATTATGGATTTGTATCCCCAAATAGTCAAGGTACACCACATTATGGTGCTTCCATGCCACCCTACACGGGTCAAACGGGAGGAGGATACTATAGCCATGGCCATGGTGGTTATGGTAATCAATCCTATGTGAACCGAAATTATTTGGGAGTGCCTCATAGACCTGCTCAACCTATGCTCCCTTTCCTCACAACGTTAAATCTACCTTATTTGTTGAGACTAACGAATGATCTGGTATCTTATGACCCGTCTTGGTTGGCTATCCCTACGAAGATTGCCTTGGACATTCCAAAGTTTGAGGGAAAAATAGGAGAAGATCCGAGTCAACATGTTACTACATTTCACCTATGGTGCTCTTCTAAATCCTTACACAAAAATTCAATCCATTTAAGGCTATTCGAATGCACCCTCACCGGGCCTTCCGTGAAATGGTACATAGAGCTACCTAGGAGGGCATTCACTTTGTTCGATGACCTAGCTATGATGTTTATCAACCACTTCCAGCTACCAATGCGTTACGACGTTGGTACGAAACTCTTGTCAACATTTCGGCAAGATAAAGCCACACATATCTCGGACCATATCCAAGAGTGGCGTAGATGAAAGAGATTGATTAAAGCCTTCATACCCCTGGAGTTTCTCCTCAAGTGGTTCCTTAAGTCATTACTACCTTATATAGCAAAATATTTTTCTACATCCGGAGTTTGGAACGAGGAACAAGCCATTTTTAGGGCACAGGAATTGGACTTGATTTATGCTCAATCCGGTTTGTTATATGAGATCATTCCTAATGCTCCGCGTTCTAGTTTCGACCCTAAGGTCAAACATGGACCACATGCTGATGGCATTGTTGGTGGTACGAGTACCAAACCTATGGATTCAGTTGTGAAACAGGTTAGTCAATTATCTATCAACCAATCTGCTTCGGGACAAGCCACGGCTTCGTCTCAACCCACCCAAATGGCGAGTGTGCTTTCGGTACAATTGTCGGACCAGAAGGGTAACTAGCAACTCAGAAGGAATAAGAAGAAGGGTAAAAACAATCGTAAGGATGGGAATAAGAATGGAAATGCCAATTCTAATGACCAGAACGCCCGAAATGCTGGGGGGGACAAACAGCCTAAACTTAAGGTTAAGTTTCCTTGCAAGTTATGTAAGGAGGACCTCACTCACTTGTGCCCTCGGATAGAAGAAGCCTCGAGGTTCATAGCGTAGGGCCCAGCTATGCTGACTAACCCTTTACCTCATAATAAAAATATGAACTCGAGGACCCATGATCAGTCTAGTGGGGATCAAGATCCACCGGAAGCTTGTAGTGGTCATGGTACCATCAACATGGTGTGTGCTGCTAAGGCTGTGACTCGTGCGAAGGACTATGGTTCGTCACAACCAAACCTTGGAAAGGAACCTACTCCACCCGAGAGTCCTTTGCGTATTGAAAAACCTATGGATAAACCTGAAGTTACACCTCGCATTCCTAAGGGAGTCCTTAAGTGTTCAGGGCACAATCCTAATGCTCGAGCCGCCCATAACTATTCTGTTATCGAGGATTTGAGCCACACTCCTTGTGCGATGTCTGCACTCGAATTACTTCAGAGTTGTCCTTCGCAAAGGAAAGATTTGATTTCTGCTCTTGGGGTTAACGATGATAATTCTTCCTCCGTCATCAAATTTGAAACCGCGGGACTACAGCCTCGATTTCCTTACTATGTGTCTCTCTTGATTCATGTAGAATGTCTTAACAAGACCGTCAAACACACTGTGATTGACGAAGGCACTGCTGCTTCCGTGATTTCTTTGGCGTCTTGGAAGGGTTTGGGTTCCCCAGAGTTGTCTAAATCCACTACCATGTTGACTGCGTTTGATGGTAGATCATTTCGGCCACACGACATTCTTCCTTCTCTTAAGGTCAGTTTGGGAGGGAAGACCGTCGCGATCGAGGTTGAGGTGGTTGATGTGCCCCTTGACTACAATCTGTTACTAGGTAGGAATTGGATGTGCAGTATGCAAGCCGTAGTTTCTTCTCTATTCCGATTTGTATGCTTTCCATTTAATGGGAATATAGTTACGATCAATCAAATGTCATTCAAGAATTCATGTGTTACCGCATCTTCGGGAGCTTCTGTCCTGATTGTCGCAAACTCTCAGCCGACAACTAGGGGTGTGGGTATGGGAATGTACCCATCCCTTATGGGATCATTTAGTTGTCCTGCACCTGTTCTTATGATCGGGTCTACTTCCAGTAAGGCTTTGTTGTCATTGCATTCGGTGTCTTTTTCCACCACTCATATGGAATATCCTTGGATTATTCCTACACCGACACTAGTACAAAAGCGTGGATTTTTCCACGGAGGTTTTCCACGTTTCTTACTTTTTGGTGTAAAATCCGATGTAATAGGAACGAGGCGTCGATGTATCCACGCCTAGCCATCGCTGTATCCACATCTAGACTCTTAGACGTCTCTGTATCCACGCCTAAACTCTTGGACGTCGCTGTATCCACGCCTGACCGTCTCTATAGAGACAGCACCGTCTTTTGTTGACTTTTTACAATGGTCAAGTTGACCTAGGGCACAAAAGTCAATGTTTTCCATCGCTATAGCGACGTCTAAGAGTTCTATAAAAACAAAGACCTTAACGAGATTTTCTTCACACTTGCCATTGTTGCAGCACTGTTTTCGGGTGATTGTTGGAGCTGTTTATTATTTCCGTCTCCTGCTGGTGAACAATCCATTTCTAGATCTACATAGTTCGGATTTTAAACGTGCAAGGTTAGTTAGTGTTTTCAAATGATGCATACTTTTACTACTTCATGCTAATGTGGGAACCATGACTTCCATTAGAACCTACAATGTTCCATATCAAAATTATTTACTTTTTTATGTTGGATTACGTCAAATGATGTGCACATGGCTATCAGTACAATGTGTAATCAACATATAGTTCAGATTTTTTGTGTGGTTAAAAGGAAACTGCCCACAAGTTTCATGGACTTAAATTTCCTTCTTTTAATTCACTTAATTGATGAGGTTGAGTTAGCCATGGTATTCTCATGTCATTGGATGTTATTCTTGGAGAGGTACATGATATATTAGTCGTTATGTGATGATAGTGAGTACATAAAGAAAATTGATGACACATAAGTAATAGTGGTTTGTGACAACCATCAAAATAAGGACAAAAGAAAAGGTGATTTACTCCAACAAATAGAAAAAGGAACACGATAAAGAGTAAATCACTTGTCTTTTATTAATTTTATACATGAGTATTGTTTACACTAGATTTGATAGTATTTATTTGATCTCAAACTATTTGTTTGATTTCATGAATATGTGAATGGATTCATAAATTAATGCCACCAATAAAACTATTATTTACAACATTGAGGCAATGCAACCATGGGTTGTGTTGTATGAATAGAATACATGAATATATAGACTAGGCTCAATAGAGTAGATGGTATTGATACCTTTTATGTGGATTCATGGAAATGGTGTAATTTGTAGTAAATTGTTGTCTCTAATGCTTGTTTTTATTCATGTCCATTTGGATTTCAATTTACTGCTTTCCTATATACTCTTGAAAATAAGCACCATGCATTTTACCTACCATCTTTACACTTGCAAACACAGCTATTTATTTTTGTACCATCCAAGTCCATATTTATATGTAATGTATTTGACAACTTACTGTTTGGTATGGTGTAGGTAAGACAATTTCTTGTCACCACAAGGCTTTGTCACCATGAACGAAAATGCAAGGAAGCTTGCTCGGTTCAGAGTGGCATTAGAGGCGAGGGGCGATGGAAAATGTTATTGCCCGTGCAATGATTGCAGGGGTTTGCAAAGAAGAAGACTTTTAATAACAATAGTTGAAAGACATTGTAGGGAGAAGGGACACGTCGAAGGGGGCAATGAATATCGTCCCTTGGTAAGAGATTATTCAATATTTAATGTATTCTCTCTAATGGTCGTCATGTCATGACTTTTAGTAAAATGTCTTATCATAATTTTATATTCTCTATACACACTAATTTCACTGCATTGTTTGTACATATATAGACAATGCCCCCAAAATGTCAGCCTCCAGATAGTTATAATTTGCTAGGTTCTAGCATAAATACTCCTTTACAGGGTGAGCAAATTCGTGATCATAATATTGGAGCTGATCAAGTTCTTAATGACGTTGAGATGGATGGATATAACGTTACCGATACAAATCAGGAAGATGAGATACATAGGTTGATCCATGACACATTTTCTTCAATGGATGAGGACAACGGCCATGATGATAGTGATCATGACATTGATGTTGATCCTCTAATTGAGAAGTTGCAGCAACCTCTTTATGAAGGCTCAACAACAAATCTTCTATCTACTATATTGTTGTTGGTGAACTTCAAGGTTTTGAATGGTTTATCAAACACCAGTTTCACACATTGCGAACAACCTTGATTGGATGGAGCATTGGATAGAATATTGTGAGGAATACTTTGGTAGGCTGTCATGGGAGGGGATCAGTAAGATGATTAAAACAGCGCATCATCATCGACATCAACATCCTGATCTTACGTCGCAAAGGGAGGTAGATTTAGCCTATGGTTTAAAAGATAAACAGGCAAGTAAATTGTTTATACACGTATTTTACTAGTTAATTTCATTTTTCAATGTAATTTCTTTTTTTTATATTTTGAAATATATATTTAGTACAAAGCCCTGTATGACTTTTAATATTTATTTACAATGTATTTTTTTTCACTTGTTGTCCATGTTGCAGTTGAAACACCACAAGGGTATGTGGTGTAATGGTCGTAAATTTAGTATCAAATCGTTGGATGATAAGATGAAAACCTCAGATTGTGGGATAACCGCAGTGTTTAAGGTCACCAATGTTTCCTCTAGAAGTGACAGACATCCAAAAGAAACAGATAATAGGTACTATGGGCATTTGGAGGACATAATTGAGTGTGATTTTAATTCCTTTAAAATAGTTTTGTTTGAGGTGAAATGGTACAGGCTACGGATGCATGAACGTGACATCTGACTCAATTCACCCTTTCAAACCTTTCAATTCACTTCTGACTCAATTCACCCTTTCAAACCTTGACATCTGTAAGAATTGCAAATTTGCAGCCAGTTTCTACTGTATATAGAACATATGGAGTGTTTCTCATTGCCAATAATACATTTGCTACCCCTATGATGGTCAAGCCCATCAAGCAGGTGATGTGTTCAAAGCCATTCATTTCTTAACATACTGGTAAACTAATTGTTTAGTCATGCAGAAGCACTAAGAAAACACAAATTTTTAGTAATGCAAAAGAAATTCGGATAAATATTGCTGAAGCTTGGCCCAATAGATAATATCAATTGAGTAGGCTATTTTTAGAGGGAATTGATGTATAGAACCCTAGATGCAACTAATTATACACATCCCCAAAACAAAAACACAAGCTCATGCTAATGTTTAAGATGATTCTTCTCCCATGGATGCTAGATGCCTGTCCTCTCACCTTTCTTAATCCTAGAGGTGGCCTTCTCTGATTTGAAAAAATGACTACTTATTTCTTGCTATTATTCCTTTGTATTTGCTCTTGTGCATTGAGAACCCTGCTGCGGTGCACATGAAAATGTTTTACGGTAATGTACCCCTTAACATCACAGATCTAGCAAAAGATTATATAGGTCGATAGGACAGCACTAACATGTTTCTTTGATTGCAAATATAATTACAAAATGGGGAGGGAAGGTGCAAAATATACTAGAGAGGATTTCAATCTCACGTGTAGGAGAGAATCCATGAATTTTACTAAAATTGTTTTTATGTGAAATGTTTAACAGAAATATTATTTTCCATAAGAGAACTGAAGAATTCACAGGATTAACTGTTTTTATATCAAGTGGTGTAGCAATAATACAAAATAAAACAATAATTATAAAATAGAAATATTTTCCTGAGTTTACATGACAACATGGTTTCATATTTCAGTCAGCCCGTTCTATCAGAACATTACACAATAACTTAAAGATGTCTCACACTCTCAAGTAAAAGGCTGCTCAGGAGTGATGATTAAGTTAATTGCATTGCTGTCCACAATAAGTTAATTGCATTGTTGTCAATGAAAGTAGTCGTGCACTCTTAGTCTCAACATCCTCCTCCTCTAAAGGTGGTGGCTGTTATGGAACATCCTCCTCTAATACAGCACACCTGCCCCCTCCACCTCCCCAGACACATCCTCTTGTAACTTAAGGACCTCCTCCATGACAGGCTTCTTAGTCTCATCCCTCCATGCATAAATGGTTTCAATCCCAACCAAAGGATGGTCTCCACAACAGAGGTTCTCTCAAGTTGCTCCACCTACATCAAGAGCTCGCAGTATATGTAGACCATGCCTTTAAAGTGTTGGGATTCTAGTCTTTATGACAGTCGTAATAAAATAAAAGATAGGTCATAAATTAAAATTCTAATTTATAAAAGTTTACATGTCGTCTACTCATAACCTGAAGGGCTACATGTTGGGTTAAGCATCCAAATGGAAAGTTTTTATAGATCTAGTACTCTACAACCATAGTTTTCCCACCAAGAATCTACACAGTGAATAAGAGAAACATAAGAAAAGGCATTGAAAATTGAAACAAAGAAAAAAGATACATTGAAGTTTAAAACAAATGAAGCTTACCTAGAATTCTAGTCTTCCTGCCTAAACAACCATCTTAATGCCAAATGTTCTAACATCTCCTATATATCTCCATTTTTTACCTAGGTGGCACTGAGTTGGACATTGC
>LPNX010718346.1:264062-277764 GCA_001517045.1 Pseudotsuga menziesii | reverse complement strand
TTTCTGCAATTTTTTAAGAGTACTATGATAAGTGACATGTAACTGCTAATACTTGGGAGCATGCCTTTCCTTTCTATTTCATTGTAGAGTTTCATACCAGTATCGAATTTCCATTGATTGCAAAGTCTGTCAATGACAGTGTTATAGAGAGAGTCGTCTGGCACAATTCCACAACCTATCATGTTATCAAGAAGTTCAGAGGCCTCCTGTATATTTCATGCCTTAGAATGTGCCTTAATCAAAGCCCTATAGGTAATCACCTATGGAATTAAACCTTTGTCCAAGGCATCTTTAAGGAGGTTGCTTGCAACCGATATCCTACCTTTCTTACAAAAGGCATTGATAACTGAATTGTAATTAGAAATGTTGGGCATAACACCACGTCTTTGCAGTTCTTCCCAGAATGCCAAAGCCTCAAGTCACACCATTGAATGCCAGACCCTTCTTCACCATCTGGCCTTGCAGCGCCACAGCAGCTTCCACATTACCTTGCTTGCAAAATGCATCAATGATGGATGAATATGTGAAAACGCAAGGACAAGAAGGATGACATTGCTGTGCAAAATCTTGACTCTGAACCAACTGAGAGTGAGATGGCGCTTGTCCAATATAAAACTAGGAAGCATCATGTGCCATTACAAAGACCAACCTTGACATAAATCCATAAGCTGAGTAGTCTATCCACCCCACTGTAGTATGCCACACCATTAGATGCACTTGACTTCTTGTTGCACTTGCACCAAAGTAATTTGCACAGCTGAACTTGTCACACTAATGGACTCTAAAGTTACCCCTACCATGTGCACTGTGTCCATGGCACAACTTGACTTGACACTCTAATGGACTCTAAAGCTACCGCTATAATGTGCATGCCCATACTCAGACAAGTATTCTAGGTTCAACTTCCTCTAGAGTGACTGCTTTCATCATGGACTTTATTGATCTTTGTCTCTTTCCTGGTTCAGTGGTGCCAGAAAGTTTACTCAGAAAATGAGCACTATATAGGTGTATGGTAGAACATAATTGCATTATAAACAACGTATCTGCAATATTGGTGAAAATCTGTGCCCAAGGTATAAAAAATTTGCGTAGAAACTGAGCACAATATATAGAAAATTGTATTATGAAAAATCTCTGGTGGAAATATGTGCACATATGCTTGAATATTGGTTAGAAAATGAGTACAATTTCTATTCCCTAACCTATAGATAATATGCTTAGAAGATGAACACAAAATCTGTGCCATTGATGCTACATGAAGGTCTAAAAATTTGCTGCAAGATGTGCAAAAAATGGGTAAGATTGGAGATTTCTTGGTTCACATAGGCATGCGGGTGAGTGGACCTAGTTATAGCTTGTCATGTTTGCATAGATTGTCAAGTTTCACAATTTTTGACTTAAGTCTGATGTAGCAAGCCAATGCTGCCTTGTTCTGGTTATATTTGACCTAGTTTTGCAGTAAGTTTGAACTCTGAACTGGGATCAGGTGCGTTTCTCCTACCAACCATATGACACGTTTTAAGTATATGGTGTTTAATTTTATTGTATAATTCATGCAGGAGGATTTAGCAACAATATTGATTTGCATTTGTTTCCCTTATGTCTCTGATATTTACAAACTTTTTCAGGTGAAGAACCCAACAGCCCGTGTTGAAGATGAAGCAAGTACCTACAAAATTGGGGAAGATCAGTTATTCTATTTCCAGCAGAGGGGGATTGATCCAGAGAAGGCAGTGGCAGCTATTATTAATGGCTTTTGTAGGGTTGTATTTAATGATCTCACACTAGAATTTGCAGCCGAAGTAAATTAGTTGATGAGTTTGAAGCTTGAAGGCAGTGTTGGCTAGATGTTGCAAGGTCTCTCTGTAACACTATCTATGTACATGATTCTAATGGCATGAGATGTCTCGATAACACTACTGTTCAGTGTTGGGTGCTAGATGTTGATAGCTTTCTTGTGTTCTACAGGGAAATCATCTGTATATTTTCTATGAAACCTGGGAATGCCTTCAAAGTTTGTCCCAATTAAGGAAATAATAATATGTATGTACTCTTGAATTTGTTTAAATTGTAATGAGATTAAAAATAAAGTTGTCGTTGCAAGCATTGGGATCAACCCTGTTCTTGGTTTACATAGGCATGCGGGTGAGTGGACCTAGTTATAGCTTGTCATGTTTGCATAGATTGTCAAGTTTCACAAGTTTTGACTTAAGTCTGATGTAGCAAGCCAATGCTGCCTTGTTCTGGTTATATTTGACCTAGTTTTGGATTCGGGTTGAGTTAAATTGGCACATGGAAGAGAAGCTACGTATTTTTGAGGTTTTTTTTTTTTTTAAATTCACTGCCGTCGCTTAAGCGATGGTTCTAGATGTCGCTTACTCTTTTAAAAAAACTTATACAAAGCGTGGATACAGCGACGACCAGGCGTAGATATAGAGATGACAAGGCGTGGATACAGAGATGGGAAGGCATGGCTATAGCGACATCTTATTCTTGGGTTTGCATTTTTTTTTAAAAACCTTATACAGAGCGTGGATACAGAGACGGCCAGGCATGGATACAGAGACGGCCAGGCGTGGATATAGCGACGGCTTAGACATCTAACAAAATATCGAACATTGTCACTCTTGCAACGCAAATTAGGGGTCGTCTCTATTGCGACGAAATTGTTTCCATGGAAAAAAAAACACTTAGACGTGGAAATATCCACACTTTTCCGTGGATATTGCTACGTTTTTCCGTGGCAAAATTGATCACTTGTACTAGTGTAAGTCCTTCACGTGAGCCCATCGAAACGGACATGCTGTTTCCTGCAACTATGATAGCATATCAAGCTAATCTTGGATGTGTTGCAGAGCCTAGTCCTTCCTCTTCGCAGATGGAGGAGGAGGACCCATATGTACTGCCTGCATGGGAAGTTCAGTCTTCTCACACACATGATTTCCTTGATAGTGTTTTTCCTTCAGATGAGGCTATTATTGAGGCTATTTCTGGGGTTGAGCCACCTTCGGAAGAGTTGCATCATAGATCTTATTTTCTTCCCGAGCTTGACCGTTTAGAGTGTGAAGACTTTAGGGAGATTCTTAGTGAGAGAATTGGTAGTCCCATGGTTCCATTAAGCTCTCCTAGTCTGATGGATGATGGAAACATGGCGAATATATATCCTACCATCCCTATCAATATCTCTCATGATCCTGGCAAGATTGAGAATGTCTATATTGGGGAAGAATGTTCCCATGCTGAGATTGAAGTGTATACTGAGCTGTTCAAATAATTTCGTGATGTATTTGCTTGGTCATACGATGAAATGCCAAGTATCGACCCTCGCATTGTTGATGCGCTTAAGCGAGCCTTAGCATCGGCCCCGGTGATTAAACCACCCGACTATAGCTGTGAATTTCTACTTTATGTGGCTGCATCCATGGAGATGATTGGTATGGTTTTGGTTCAAGAGGATGAGGATCTCCAAGAGCATGTCATATATTATCTGAGCTAGAACCTTATAGATGCAGAGATCCATTATTCCCATGTGGAGAAGCTTGCCTTAGCTACCGTTCATGCAGTTCAAAGATTGAGACACTATATTCTCCTTCGCTAGACCTTGGTGGTTTCCCATCTCAATCCATTTCATTTCATCCTGACTAGAAGGATGATAGGGGAAAAGTATAATAAGTGGATTGTCATATTGTAAGAATTCGATCTCGAGTTTGTTTCGGCAAAATCGAAGAAATCGTTGATTTTTGTGGAGCTTATATCGGATTTCCCGAGCAAGGAGGAGGAGGAGGCTTGTGAAGATACATTTTCTGATGAGCACATCTTCTTAATATCAACTTTGGATCCATGGTATGGAGATATTATCATATATTTACAAACATTAAAAGTCCCTACTTACCTTTCACGGGATGAATGCCGACGATTACGTCACGTGTCCAAGAGTTACCTCATAGTGGATAACACATTGTACCACCATGGGGTAGATTCCATTTTACATTGTTTTTTAACTCATGAGGAGGTTGAGCTTGTGCTGAATGATTTCCACGAAGGGGTGTGTGGTGGTCATTTATATGGGCTTTCTACAGCCCAAAAAATATTGAGAGCAGGTTATTTCTATCCATCGATCTTTAAATATTATGTCAATGTGGGAAAGAAGTGCCACCCTTGCCAGGTGTTCACACATAATATGTGCTTGCATCCTGCCCCGTTACATCCAATTATCACCACCGGTCCCTTCACTAAGTGGGGGCTCGATTTCATGGATTGCAACCCAGCTTCAGCTAGGGGGCATCATCATACTATCGTGGTTGTTGATTACTTCACAAAATGGGCTGAGGCTATGCCCACAATTAAATTCGATGGTGAGACAGCCACACACTTTGTTTTTAGCCAGATTATTACTCAGTTCGGTATTCCGAAAGAGCTTGTCATTGACCATGGTAGGAATTTTTAGAATCGGATGATGGAAGAGTTGGCCTTGAAGTTAGGGTATAAGCAGGAGCATTCTTCTTCTTATTACCCTCAAGCGAATGGACAGGTTGAAGCAGTGAACAAATTAATCAAATCTATTCTCCAATGAACCATCGCACAAAGTAAGACCAATTGGAATATCATGTTATATCCTGCTTTGTGGGATTATAGGACCGTGGTTAATACTGCCATCGATTTTTCTCCATATCAGCTTGTACATGGAGTGAAGTCTGCATTGCCGGTTGAGTACGAGATCCCTTCTTTGAAGCTAGCCATAGAGCTCTTACCGGATACTTCCCCATTGGAGGAGCGTTTGGTCCATTAAGAGCAGCCTGATGAGCAGCGCCGAGATGCTTTAGTGGCTCTAGAAGTGAATAAACGTCACGTTAAGGTCTAGTACAATAAATCTATCCGTCCAAGGAAGTTTAGTGAAGGAGATTTGGTCCTTTTGTGGGATCAAGCTAAAGAACCCTTGGGGGCAGGAAAATTCAACCCCATGTGGAATGGTCCTTACATGGTTAAACGTGTGTTAAAAAAGGGCACTTATGAGCTAGTAGATTATGAAGGGACGGCCTTGGAAGAGCCTAGAAATGGGCTGTATCTTAAAAAGTACTATGCATGATTTTCAGCCAGGGCTGACTATTGTATATTATTGTACAACATTTTGCATAGTTAGGTTTTTCTTATGGTGACCGGGTTTGTTGATTAGCTTCCGTTTCTTATGGCAGATATCAATGGAGACTTCCATCTATATAGGATTCGCGGATGGTGCAAGCCATCACACTCAACACTCAACCTCTGTTTCTTGGGTGATTTATACTCCTATGGGTCAGGTATTGTCTTCAGGAGACATATGTTTACGGACTTCTTCAAACAATGTTGCTGAATATAGTGTCGTTATTGAGCTTCTATGGGATTCCATTTCACATGGTGTTCTATCTCTTGAGGTATGTCTTGATTCGTAGTTAGTAGTGTCACAGCTTAATGGCTTGTATCATGTTAGAGATCCAACATTATTATGGAGATTCTTACATGTGAGATTGTTAAAACAACAATTTGACAACATAACATACATACATGTTCCAAGAATTTATAATCAAGTTGCCAACTCATATGCTAACTACGTGATAGATTGGCATTTGTTTCATAGACAGTAAGCTCATCACAAACATACATTTTTACACATGTAAATAAATAAACCCATCATCATAAAAGTTTTTCATTAAACATCCAAAATGTGATAAAACATAGTGTCATAATAAAATGGGGCTTCCGAGCCACCAAAATATAAATACACGGTAGTAAAAAATGTGTCACTCCCAGGTATATAAGCCTGGAGAGGAGGAGGGGGGTTCTAATCGTGGAATGTCGCCATGACTCTAACTAGTCATCTAAAAAACTGCACCCATGCTCGTGGCACACCCACCACCTGACGCTGCATGGCCTCAGGCAGGTCCTCGACCTGTGCCATGGGTACCCTGTGTGTCAGCTGCACGAAGTTGGTATAAATTCTTTGGAGTGTCTGCTCCGCATCCACACCCGTAATATCATCTCCTCTTCCCCTCCGTCTATGACGAGGGAAGCCTTTAGTCTATCGTGGCCCTACATCTACATACATATGTAGGATGTCCCTATGTGTTGTCATGCAAAAACATGTCTTTTTGATTCCATATATCAAAAAACACAAAAAAATTAAATAACTCAAAAATATTAAAAAGAGGGTTGGGATTCGTTACCAATGTCACCGTATGCCAATCCTGGTGGTAATAGCATATCAGGGTCTCCCCAAAAATCTATCCCCGCATAGGGGTAATTATCGATGGTAACTATCTGCCGTCGCCACCATGGAAAGAAACCAGCTGGATAGGGGTTGGACACCCTACCTCCACCCAGTCTGCACATCACATCTGCCCAACATCGTTGGGATGGATCTCGAACCCCATGAAGAGAAACGTCAACTCTAGGGCTCAATCCCAGAACACGCTCATAGAAAAACGTGCTCAGTATGCTACTGAAACCAAAGTTTCATACTCTGCCCATCTTGCACTCACTGAGCTGGTGTTTCATGTTGCCCAGTAGTGCAGTGCTCCAATCGTACACTATGGGTCTCATGCACTCCACTACATAGAGAATCAGAGGCCGTGAGGCCTGGTGGAGTGAGTCTAGCCCTGCTATCCTACCCAGTTACAGTAGTATGGCCTTTAGGCCTAGCACCTGCATGGAGTTAGTTGGGATCTAAATCCCGACCTTCTCCATGTTTGGATAACAATACACGCCTATGTACTCATCTATGGTGAGGCCACCTCTAGGCCGGTGAGATCATAGGTTCACCACTTCCCCCCGTCAGGAAAGTCCAGTAATAAATTATATGTACTCCACTTCTATGGTGAGGGACATCCCATCGATCTGGAAAGACTCTAATTCAGGATCCCAGTAGTTTACTAGCATCTGCAGCAGTCTTGGTTTGGCTCTTAAGCCACCAAGACACCAAAAATTGTAGAGCCCACATGCATGAAGAGCCTGTTGTGCCATTAGATCACCATGTACTGCTTCTTCTACATCCCCGTGCTCACGTTCTCTCCATTCTAGAACCATCCTGCACATTTAAATCAAGTTTAGGTCATCAGAAGTCTTTAAAAAACTTGACCGTAGCCACATACGCGACTGTTTGCTAAACAACCGCATATGTATGTGACTTTGAGGGATTTCTCCACATATATCCATCCCTATACGTAGAAAAATACTCGATTTTCGCGTGGGCCGAGGCGCACACTTTAGGATGGCCTAGAAATCAAAATAGACCATGGAAAATTGAAAATTTTACATGAAAATGAAAGAGCAGGGCATCGAAAATTACCTGGAAAAAACGGTGTCGGATTCCGACGGCTGGATCTTCCAAAATTTGCGTTTGAAGTTTTGAGCTCAATTAGGGAAAAATTTCAAATGTTATATAATGTTTTGAATTTTTTACTTTTTATAGAAATTTTTCAAAATTTTCAAAATTTTTACCCCATTTTCTATAGTTTTGGACCATTTCTAATCCTTTTGGACTGTTTTTGACTAATATATGATGTAGGAGACCATTTTGAGCGCCGTTTTCACCATTGTTTTGACCCGTTCGTGTCAATTTTAGGTATCATGTCTAAACTGGCATATAGGTTATGCTTCACCACCATTTGCATTTTTCATAACCTTATGACCATTTCATCATAACCGTAGGTACGAACCCATTCTATCTTGTCACAGAACCTTCTTGTTGTTGTAGAAATGGCATGATTTGAATGGTAGAGTTTAACCTTACATGGGTACCCTAGTTAGCGCTTTATTTGCATTTGGTGCCCATGCCGACAGTTTTGTCCTTTAGGGTGTGAGAGTCCGTTGTATAGTATTGCCATGACATTTCGCAAGAGCCTCATACTCCTCTTGATATTTTGCTAGCCTATTTCTCCCAGAATCCCTTATTTCAAGTTGTAATTGCATTATCATGAGCTTTGCCTGCCTTATTGAGCCTTATGTCAGATTCCTTGACTTTGAGTATCAGCCAAATAGCCTAAGCTTGTCTCATGTCTAGCCACACGGAGCCATTTTATATATTTTTTACAGCTTGATTCCCTATTTTTACCGGGAGGGGACTTTCCCCCGAGTGTCGCTATCCTGCACATGTATCCTTGCATTGAGCATAGGTATGTTCCACTGCTTGGAACTAGTTTTTTTTCCTATTTGACACTCGTCTCCTCCTAGTCTATAAATTTAAAGCAATTTTATTCTTTTTCAAGCTTTTCAAATATTTGAAAAGGTCCAAAAAAAATTAAAAAACCAAAAATACGGACAAGGAAATATGTTATCTTTGGAAACAGTCGAGTTGTGTCGCCTTCAAATAGAGCATTGTATATCACATCCGTAGGTTGGGTTAATAGTTTGACTTTAGGAGTTGTACTCGTTTATCTGAGTCTATCTCCACCGACTGGTTAAGCTTACAGTACCTATGGAGCCTCTGTCGATGCCTCCTGTGTCGCATAGATGTCCCAATTTTGCATATCGAGTCTATGCTGCCTACATTCAGTCACCATTTTCCTTTATGCTCTTGTTCAAAGGAATTTGAATTATGAGTCGATCGTTCCGCAGTTATCTTAACTTTGCATGTTGGTCATTCCTGATACAGTTACTGGTTCGTGCACATTATGATCGAGCCCTTCCACATTATACAGCTTTACTGAGTACCTCATGTTGGATGATGGGGGATTCCTTAATTCCCTCCTTCCAGCGGATTTCATCCCATCGACTTCAGATCATTTATTCTAGGATAGGGATTTAGAGTCATTTTTGAGTGCCTTGAGACTTGCAGTCATTAGTGGCAGGTTCTCTCGCCATCGACAGTTTTTTGGGAATACATCAATGTCCCCTGATCGATGGATTCTTTTAAGTGTTCAATGTCAACACATTTATTAACACTTGTTAGTTTGCATTCTAGTACCTTGATTCCCATTTTCATTATCAGTGGGTAATCTCGCATCTGTTAACGGTATACATCAATGGCCGGTAATCAGACGATGGACTACTATGTTCAACCTAGACACCTCTATTCACATAGTAGGACATGTACTCGTAGCGGTTTGTGTAGAAGACCTTCCAGACTGGTGGCATCTCTTATATGCTACCTCCTTGATCATGCCAGTGTTCATGAGATTTCAGCTCTCATGACTTGATTCTAGTATATGTCAGACATTTCCATCCATTATGGAGATCTTGATCCATTATATATATTTAGTCTTCCTGGAGATCATGATCCTTTGTATATCTTCATCTTGGAGATTCTGATCTATTTATATTGTACATGGCCATGACGACATATGTCATATTGTATCATGCCTATTCATGGCCATTGTACTCTTATGTATCCGGGACTGCTATATGTATTTGCAGTTATGTGTAGAGTTCTATCATTGTATAGTGCTGATTGGACGGCTATTTCTTCCATTGGGTTCTTCATCACTTCACTTCTAGGATGGACTTATAATGTATTTCGGCCATCGTATGGCCCCTCTAACCTCACACATTAAGGGGTATCTGTTATAGATGATTTTACCACACCTGGTGAATCACATTTTTATGGCCTTCCTTATCCCTCTGCAGACTCCTTAGACCCCATGGACCATTTTGGTTCCTTTGATGTTTCCAATATCATCCCTAAAAACATGCAAAATTTGATATATGCAACTTTTAAACCCTTTCTCGCGTATATACGCGAGTTTGACCCCTAAAACCGCGTACATCGGGATGTGTGCAAAAGGCAAAATTCTTTTGGAGTTTTATTTAATGTGGATCCGACTCACTTGTCTCCTGGCCTTCCCTATGCCTTGAGATCGCTCAGATTCGACCTTTCATTACCCCATTGAAGAGCTATATAAGGAACCATTTTGATACTTTGAAGGGAGGAGGAATTTAGAGCAAGAGAACTATAGTCCATTGTTGCCGGAACTTGTCCTTGAGTCTACATCCCTTTGTCCCTTGGAGCACTTTTGTGTTCTTCCCAATATTTCCCTTTGCTTGTGAGATTTCTATCGAGAGATGGAGGATTGAAGTGGTGGAGGCCCAAGTGGGGGACTCAGTTTCTCCGATTCGCAGACGTGCTGATAGAGGTTGTCTCTATTGTAATCTCTATTTTATATTGATAGAAATATCTTTTCCTGTCGAATAATGTGTATTTGAATGAATATTTGATCCATGGATGATTTCAAATGCTTATATGTTATTGATTATATATGCTAGAGTAAATCTAACACGATTATATATAGCATGCTTGTCTTGTTTATTGAATGTTGAGGAAGCAATTTATCAATTCAATCTGGAGTTGGAAAGCTCAACGGGGATCTACATCAACCATCTGGAATAAGGTACGAATCGAGATCCTTTAGTGTTAGATATTTGGTTTCTCTTGCATATAGGAAAGGATTGATTTCCGGAGTCAAGATATCTGTTGTGGTACCCCAAGCCATAGGAATTTCTCTTTGTAACAAGCTATGAGTTCTTTCATTAACCAAAAGTAATTGCATAATTAATTACAATGTAATTCAATGGCTAAATAGCCACATGCAATTCGAATCCACATGAGGAAATTCAAATTGATTAGACTCTACTTGACTATAGGTAACTAAAACCTTGTCTAAATAATTATCGGAGGACTGAATGGTTAACTGACCTTGTCTAAATCATTATCGGAGTTCATTGGAGTTCTAAAACACAACTCAAGTGTCTAATTCAGTGTTAACTAATCCTAACTGACCGTGGTAGGTGAGAAATGTGCCCCTCCTGCATGTAGCCATGCAAACCTAGCGCTAACTGAATGTAGAGGACTAGAACTGAATGTAACTGACTCCTAACTTAGCTTAACTAGTCACTAATTGAACTCAATTGCTGAAGGTTGGTATCGGCACTCCTAGTGGCTCCTAAATTGTAGGGATTGATCTAGGAGGCTCCTAAACTGATGCATGCAAGTGCAATCAGTCACAGTAGGCCTCAATTAGTGTTCCCCACACTTTAGTACCTGGAACATGTGCCCCAATTAGGCCAAGTGGACCCAATGGTGCTAGTGACTAAAAATATACAGGATGGACTCCCGATTTAGACATGACTCCTGATTTATACATATGACCAAATTGAAAAAGGAAGGATTAATAATCCTAACACCGGGCATGTCCCATCTATGCAAGGTCTTTGATAAAATGCGCAACCTTATGTCCTTCTACACAAAATGATATGAATAAAGTCTTATGTCCCATCTCTAGATGATTTCAGTGGCAATGTAGCTGAGCATTCCTACACAAGAATGTTATGTAATGCATGCAATTTATGTGTATATGTGTCAAATTAATAATCGTACTCAATGTGGTATGGAAAAAATGTGTCATGAGTTGTGTTTATTTTAACATACCATGGTTTGTATTCTCAAATGATGTTTATCCTAAGATAAGTTCATTATGTTCATGCTTAAATATGTCATATAATTATGTTTGTGTCATTTCAAGAAAATTTTGAATGTGGGTCTCACGATCCCTTGAAACTCTTCTCAATTTTAGTACATATTTTTGGTTGGAATAAGGTCTAGTGTTGTCATGCTAAAAATACCACACCAGTCCATTTACCGCATCAATGAGCTTCATATCAGAGTGTGGAAACCTACCAATGAAGACACAAACATCTGTTTGACCAAAGTTAAGTTGTCCTCTTCTAGAACAATACCTATGGAGTGTTTTGACATCCAAATTAACAAGTTTAGATGTAGGGTTAAGAAGACAAAGGGACCTAGTGCTTTTGTTCATGATTGGTTGTGACAACACACGGTGAGCCTCATTGCGATCCTTTGAATGATATTTCTTTCCAAGAGTACTAAATACATCTACTAAACTTTTGACAATATGAGAACTTGGTTTAGAACTATTTATCATATTTATCCTTAAGTTTATCCTAACAACAATCATACACCTAGATTTTAAAAATGATACAAATAATCTACATTTACCTCCATAACATTTAGATTCAAAAGAGTTAGCAATAATCTATTGAGTTTGATATAGTGAACCAATGAGGATTGCATCGATCTGTATACATTTCGAAGCCTATTCGGTGTGAAATTGATAATGGAGGTAGCGGGGTTGGAATTGTACCTTGTACCATATCACCTAGTTGGTTTGGTGTTTCAGCATGAGCTTTATTTCCTTCTATCTCTTAATGGTGGTCGGATGGCAGAAATTGGACATCCTCTTGGAGAGTCTCAAGAACATTGTCCTCTTTAAGCATGTGATCACCATACAACGTCTCTCTAGCTTCATCACTTGTATACCCACATCCAAGTAAATCAACAAATATTTCAAGTTTCCTTGATGTCCACCTATGTTCTACTCCTTGATCAATGGCATGTTGTGCTTGTTCATCAACTGCAGGGGAAAATGAAGGCCCCTTGAGTGAATGGTTGTCTTTCTTGTGATGGATTGGTAGGAAGAACTATGGCATACTCTTCAACTGGAATTGGTTGTGTGTCCATAGAGTGTCTTCAATTGATCATGCAATTCTTTTCTTTTCTCTAATTTCTTCAAGTATTTAGTTGGGTATCTTCTTCCTTGTCTATATTCTTCATCAATAGCGTGAATTACCCATCACCATAGTGATCAGTGATCTATTGTTCTCCTCAATGGGAGCTTCCCCAAGCTTGATATGTTTCTTTCTTAATTGTGTCTAGATACTCCTCCATAACCAATGAAATATTGTCTTTCATGCTCCTAAACTACAAGAAAAATAATATTGGAGATGCTCTATGGTGCTCCTCAATGGGAGATTCTCCAAGTTTGGTTTTTTTCTTGCCCAATTGTGTCTAGATACTCCACCACAATGACAAATGAAATATTTCCTTTGAACCTCCTCAATTACAAGAAAAACAATGTTGCATATGCTCAATGGTGCTCCCAAATGGGAGATTCTCCAAGTTTGGTTTCTTTCTTGCTCAATTGTGTCTAGATACTCCATCACAATGACCATTGAAATATTGTCTTTTATGCTCCTCAATTGCAATAATAACAATGGTGGAGAAGCTCTATGGTGCTCCTCAATGGGAGATTCATCAAGCTTGATATTTTTCTTGCTCAATTGTCTCTAGATACTCCACCAGAATGACCAATGAAATATTGACTTTGATGCTTCTCAATTGCAAGAAAATGATTGGTGAAGAATTGGAGATGGTTTATGGTGTTTTTATATTGAATTATTGAAACTTGTCCAATGTGTTTGGTGCTCCAAGAAATCCTTAGACACTTGTGATGGGGATGGTTAATGCAATCAACAATTTGTGTGTTGTTCTTGTAATGATGAGAGTCCACACACTATCCCAAACATGAAATTACACGCGTACGATGTGAATTCCTTTAAACTGATTAGAGTGTTTCTCAAATAGGGACTTCTACTATCTATATAGAGAGAAAACATGTATGCATTATGATCAACAAAAGCATGCGCGTGTTTTGATCACTTATAACAGGTATGCATTTTGTTCGCGTAACGTTTATCCAAATTTAAGAAGGCGGTTGCACGACTAAGGGATCATTAAATGTTTAATACGCATTAACAAGAAATCCCTAAGTCTTAACCTCATAGCACCCCTCTCCCTCTTCTCCCTAACTCTTGTTTTAAAACTATTAGGGATGTGTTTTGTGTGTGTGTGTGTGTGTGTGTGTGTGTGTGAGAGAGA
>LPNX010718346.1:200064-258964 GCA_001517045.1 Pseudotsuga menziesii | reverse complement strand
GAGAGAGAGGTGGGGGGGAGTGTTAGTGGCAGGGTGTGACATAAGGGTTGGGGTGGGGAATCACTCCCTAACTCGCCCCTCTCTATGTCCCTTGTTCTCCCTATTTCCATCTCTCCTTCTCCTTTCCACAACCACCAGACTCTCTCTCTCTCTCTCTCTCTCTCTCTCTCTCTTACACACACACACACACAACCTACCCTTCTCTTTCCCACTATATCCCCCCCTCTATCTCTCTCTCCTCTTCCCCACTCAATCCCTCTCTCTCTACCCCCTCCATCCCCCCACACAAACTCCCTTCCTCCGTTCCTTACTATATTTCCCTCAACCACTCTCTCTCACACACATTCTCAATCCATCCATGTCACTCCTTCTCCCCCCCCACCCCCTCTCTCTCTCTCTCTCTCTCAACTTTCATCCATCTCTTTCTCTCTCTCACTCTCCCTTCATCCCTCACTCTTGTTTTCTCCATCCTTCCCTCCCTCACTCTCTCTTTCCCACTATACCCCCCTGCTCTCTCTCTCTCTTCCAATACTCTCTATGTGTGTACCTTTCTCTCTCTCTACCTCCCTCTTTATTCATCCTTCTTACCATCCCTTACACTTGTGTATTAATAACTTGTGCACATTAGTAGCTCGTGCAAGTTAGTAGCACATGCGCACTTTTGTGCCGACGCAGATGCTTTAGTGAAAAGGTTCGACAATTATTGGAACAAAAACACATGCACACTCTTGATTTTTAGTGTTCGCGTTATCCTATTGCATCAAATTTTGAGTACCATCTTTGTCCACACACACACACACATATATTTAGTTTGTGATTAATACTCATGAGATTCATAATGACAATGATTAGACTAATATATTAATTGTGATTAATATATTTAGATTCATCATGGAATGAATATGTTTATAAAATTTGTGATACAAAGAAGGTTGAGGATGAAAACCAATTCTTTTTATCTTGCCCTTAATTTAACCTAATGTTATGTCTTACAAATTCTAAAAGACATGTTAGCTTATCAAACCTACAATGATCATGACACCATTTCCACTATGTAAATACACATAAAACAAAATATTCTAAAATATAATCAATCTAATTCATTTGATTTCCTTAATAAATTTAATTAATTTATGAAAAGATAAACATGATCATTATCATTATATTTCAGACATTAAAACATTAACACATTTATATTAATTTATTTTCTTATAATAATTAATATTTTATTAAAATATTAAATATTATATTTCAGTCATTATTTTACATTTAAAAAAACTTTTTTTCATAGAAAACAATTTTTTAAACGTTATTATATACTCTATTTTTTTCCAAATTATAGAATGCATTTTACTCATCCATATTGATACATATTGATACAAAGCATAAATCAAAATAATATTTTGTTTCTTATATTCATCATGATAATATGTGAAAAATAACTAATTATTTTTATTTATTTCAATTTTTATTTTAAAAATAAAAAAAATATTAATTACATATATATTGTATTATTTTTAAACAGTTATTAATAATAAACTATGAAAAAATCTATAATAAATCTAGTTTACAATTTGGAAAAAAAACATAATAAACTATTAAAAATTCATAATAAATCTAATTTACAATTTGAAAAAAAAACTTATTTACAATTTGAAAAAAAAAAAAAACCTTTAACAATCCATGTTAGAAAATTTGCTCACTCATTCTTATGCACTATTTTGAATTTAGCTAACTTACAAAACAAAACAATAAAGGAAATGCGTTCTCTTTAATGAAGTAGAAAAAAATACATTAATTTACTAAATACATTTTCACTTGCATTATAAAGAACGTTTTTTCTAAAGAGCAAACTAAAGCAAAATTAATGTACTTATAATCTCTAGATCAATTATCATTGTAAAAGTCTCAATGTCCATGTACAATGATTCAAACTTTGTGAAGGCAGATTTGTATACAGAGTAGCCTTGTAGCAGGGACCTTTAATCAACATAAAAAAAACATACATGTTACATTAAGGAAAGAAAAACTAGTAAAGTAAAGATAATTAATAAGTTAAATTAAAGAATTTTTTAATCGATATAAAAAACATATATGTTCCTTAAGGAGTATTAAGGAAAGAAAACTAATAAAAAAAGAAAATTAATAAATTTAATAATAATAATAATTTTCAAAAAGTTAATAAAAGAAGAAAATTAACAATTTAAACAATAATTTTTAAAAGTTAAAAATGATGAATTAGAATTTGTATTTAATAAAAACTAGTAAGTAAAATGGTATTTCATGTGTACTTGTGTTGGATGAAAAAGGGTTTCTCTTATAGTGATTTTACACCCAAATTACATCTGAGTTTCATAGTATTAGCTATAATACAAATCTTTATAAAATCCTAACTTGCAAAAAATATAGTGACTTTTCAAAGCTTCTTAGTAAGTTTTTTGAGGGCAAAAACAAGATTTTAAAATAAACTAAGTATTATCCTTTTTTAAGATCAGATAAACGAAAGTTAGTATCAAAGAAAATTAAAAATGATCATCGAAAATACTAAATTTTAAATATTATTATTATTGAGTTAAATTAGTTACAGGATATCTACTTCTAATTTTTTTAAATTGATTTGTCTAAATTAAAAATATCAGCCTCTTAATCTCTCTTAACCTCCTTATCTACTTAGGTTGGGGTTAGGGTTTCCCACAAAACATTGTTACAATGTCAAACAAAGATTGGGGCTTATTTACTAGAGATTTCCATAGGAAGCACAAAACCATATTCCAAACCATTTTTTAAAAAGTGCACTGTTCTTGTGCACCCAAAAAGAAGATTAAAAACAACAGTAATAACAAACCCTAACCCTAACGCTGGGCTGGGAACTTACCAGACCAGAAATGATCATATCAAACCGGCGACTGTTCTACCACAATGGTCGGAAAGCGCATGAGCATCCGGCCCCTTGAGAGAGTTTTGAGATAGTAATAAACGAAATCTGTTAAGATGAAGCTCTGAACAATCTCGGACAACAGGAACATGAAAATCCCGAAATCGAAATCAGCTGTGATGGAGCCATCCACAAACTCCTCGAGCGTCAGTATAACCCAGAAAGCGAATTTCAAGATCCTCTCTGCACCGAGAGCAAACACATAGAAGGCAGTAAAAGCTTCAACGATCCTTCTGCTCTGCATGACTCGCAGTTGAGGAAAAACCAACACGGCTTCGAGGTAGGGAACAAACGCCGCAACAACCCTATTGAATGAAGGGTATGCCAAACGAAACTCAGACAAGGCATGTGTTGCGAAGGCAAGAAATGCACAGGGAACGAGCACGTAATATATGGGTAAGTTGTCAAGATCCTCCATGTATGTAGATCTGAGCTTCAAACGGATGATACAGATAACCCATATGGTCGCTATGAATGCAGATAAATCTATCCCTACGCTTGCAATGGTATACATGCTCATGCTCATTACCTTGCTGCCGCCATTTCCCAGCCCGGTATTCAGGTAGATCCTAACCGCTAAGCAAATGGCGGTGAGTTCCTGAGACTTGAGTGACAGGCCTGCGCATGTCTTTTTCTTCGTCAGCTTGTAAATCAGCACAGAAATTCCACAAAAGCGAAGAAGATTTGCCATGAGATACAGAAGCACGGCCCAGTAATCCCCAAATGCCAGAAACATCAGTGCCAGGACAAGAGCTGTTACAGCCAACGCTTCACATATCTGTTTCTTCACACATTGTCTCAGATACCACGATTTCAGAGCAACGAACGGATTCTTTGATCGCGTTATCGAACCCATCTCCGTTTTCTTTGCCTCCTTCGTCTGCAATGCAAAATTGCGCGCAGAAAATCTTAGCTCTCCCTACTCATGCATTTGATCACGGCTTTTATGAATGAAATTTTCGGACTACGGGCAATAACTACAGGTGTGACGAGAATCTGTCATGACGTACCGTGGCCTTCTATGGCCATGATTTGCAAAGCTCTTCACGAAACAGAACCGCGATAGCTTTAATGACCCGTCAGATCTTCTGTTCATGAGAGTTCGAGATTTTTTATGTTTCCTTCCGATAAAACAGAAGTCTTATCCCGTGTTTTAGAAAGCTTTTGGTTAATTGCGTCTTTTTTGCCCCAGTTTTAGGGTTTATCTATTTTGGTTTGTTTTTAAATTTCAGTCTATTAATGGGGACATCATTAAGTTTATTTTCGGAATTCGTAGAGATTTGTGCCAATCCCTTCAGATGAACAATAAGTATTTTGCTGAAAGCATTTAATGTGTCAAAGGAGTGTATTTAGACCATATTCATGGAGTAAATGGAGTTGTTTTCAATGAATTCTTTTGGTTGGTTTTTAGCCATAAATTTTTTAGAATATTTTTTTGGTTTATGAGATTCAAAGAAACAAATTATTTAGTTTGTTTTAAAAATTGTATTTCTATGCTCAAAGAGCTTGGAGAGAAATATCTCTAGTTCACTATAATTTTGACAAGTGAAAAGGCTAGGAAGGTCATTATAATTTTGACAAGTTAAAAGGCTAGGAAGGTGGGGATTGCAACAAAGATTATGAAATTGAGATCTAATGTGGGTGTACGCAAGGCAATCTAAGAGGAAGTGTTTTTCATCCTCAATGTTCATATTCTCACTAAGGTTCGAGATCCTTTCTACCCATGGTGTTTTAGGAACTCCCCAACTACCAATTTCATTATGAAGATCATGAGAATTCGTTCTTATATTGGCTATATTAATTTTTTTCTTTCAACTAGTTACAATGGAGAGATACTTTTGATCTTCTAGAGTAGGGTTGATGACCTCCTTATAATATCTTAATTTTGTTTTATTCTCTAAATCTTTCTCACACCACATTTTCTCCATAAACTTAGAAGTAACAATATTTTTAATGTTATTTATATTTTGCAATGCAACATTTTTGTTCATTTCCCAACTGTTTAACCAAGCCCTGGTATCTTTATACCAACCTCTCTTGAGCCTGAGGCTAGTTTAGGAAGTCTATTGTCTCCCATGTTATTGATTTTGTGCTTGTACAACAGAATCCTAGTCATAGCTAGGCTCTCATAGGGGAAAGACCGACTTCTATAAGGAGAATAAGGTAGGGTAACGTTATAAAATGCTTCTGGATTTGCTCAATCTTTCTCAAAAATTTTCTAGAGATGCTGCAACCCCAAACCTCACACCCATACAAAATAATAAAAGTGACTAAAGTTTCAAAAATTTTATATCACACTATTTCATTTATAGACTTAAAATAATTCCAACAAACAACATAAATTACAAATTTTATAAATCAAATTCATAAAATTCCAATAAAAATAAACATTGTAAAATGTAAATACCTTTACCGAAGATCTAAATATACCTTTACATCTAAACGTCTCAATATACCTTTACTTGTGCCTCCAACCAAGCTGAGAATTAATTAAACACCGTACTGGAAATGCAATTTAATATCTCGACATACACCAGCATCTTTTTCGACATACACCAGCATCTTTTTGTTTTAGTTTTTAATGATATTATATTGGAATTTGATTGAAATTCTAATTTTTAGTGCTTAAATCGTAATTTAGATGATTTGATTAGTTTTAAATTTTATAATTTAGTACAAAATAAAGAATTATAATTACAAAATTGTTAAAATATTAATTTTTCTCTCTTAATATTAATAGAATGGTGGCAAGCCGATCACAAGAGTCCCTGCTAACCAATGACAAGAACTAATAAATATAACCACATAAAATGTATGTTTTGTAGTATAAAATACAAGATGTTATAAGCTTTATATGACTAATATTTAGACGATACCAAAATGAAGTCAATGTGTGTTTGTATGAAACGTAAGGTTGCGTTAAGGCTTGTGTGGCCCATATTCGTTCCCTACCCAAAAAAATCCTCAATAATCCCATCATTGAGGGCATTCTTCATCTTATAAATTACATATTACAAGACAACATGGTTCAAGTATTATTACACAAAAAGGAATACTTAATATCCATGCATTTGGACACAAGTTTTGACCATTTTTATTAAAAATTTACCCAAAAAAAATTAAATATATTAGTTATATTTTATTTTATCTTACTCGCAGATACACCTTAACGACAAGGTCATAAAATTATGAGATAAATTAGTTTTATTTTGTATGCATTTAGTATTCTTCTTTTCTCTATAATCTTATAAGTCCAAATTTGTTACATAATTTTTATAATTATTTAAATATAAAAAAAAGTTTTAAAATTTATTATTTTGATTAAAATTTTATTATTTAATTTTTAAAATCAAATTATTTTAATTTTCAAAACTAAATTTATTTAATTATAAAAAAGTATTTATAAAAATATTAATTATATTAAAATTTTATAATTTTATTTTAAAAACCAAAATACTTTATTTTTTAATACAAAAACTATTTAATATTTTTAAAGATATGAAAGGATAATAACTTATAACTTTCCAACCAAGGCAACGTGAGTCTCCTTTGCAATGTTTTTTAAAAGATGAATTTGAACCAGATGTATGACAAGATTTTATGCTTTTATGCATGAGAATATGTCATGGAATTGGATCATTGATCAAGAAGGATGACAGTACTATTATATGATTTCAAGTAGATCTTTTTCAAATACATTTATAGAGAATATAATGAAGAAGTTGATAGCTTATCAAGGAGAGCTATAGTAAAATATTTTTTAATGAATTTCAAGATAGAAGAAAGACAACTTTCGACTATTTAAGAGTTTATAAGTGTTGAGTACTTTGGAGTTATCTTTATTATTATTTTTGGATTAAGATATACCATGTATTAATCTATTACATAGTATAATGTTTTTTTTGTTATTATGTTTTCAGAATAAAAAAGGTAATTAAGATTTTTGGGTGGACCGCTGGTTTTTTTGTTTTGGAAAAGTTTGTTTAAAAGTTAAAGTTTATTGTAAGATTGGTTGGGAAGAGACATTAGAAAAGCTTTCTCTACTATATGTGATATATGTAGCTTTAATACAACTTTTATTAGATGCTCCTATGCATGAAAAAATGTTATGTTGTCATTTTGGTTGGAAAATGTATAATATTTTGGACACTTATTAAGTAAAAATGTGTATTATTGGTCCATCTATCACTTATAGAGTAAGGATGCTTGTTATTTAAGTAAAAATATCAATCACATTAGTGTGGATATCGTGTATCCCCGTTTGAGTATTAGGTGTAGGTTTCTTTATACTTTCGAGCAAAAATGTTAATTAATTTATGTTTATGAATTTGATGAATCTACTAACAATTAGAATGAAGTATTGTCCTTGTGTTAAGGACAAAGATTTCTTTAAATGGATGGTTATAAAAGTTTATATTTACCGCAAATTCCTTTATAGTTATTGGATATTTTTCAATTATTATTAGGTAAGTGTAGAGTTTAATCTCTTTGCATAGCTTAACTCTCTTTAAATTAAGTTTTGAAATTGAAAGAATTGTGAGGAATTTTCACTATTTTGAGTATTTTTAAGTTTTTATATCCTTCAAAACTTTAGCAAACACCATAGCAAATAAATATATGTTGTCACAGCAAGGAATGTTAAGTCAAAATTCAAGGGTAAGCAAAGTGAGGGTTGGATTGCCTAGCCTACCTCCCATGAAATTTATCAATCCAAACTTTAGAATTAACATGCAAGTAGATTAGAAGGACAAGAGGAATGGTACATTATTTTGGGTGAGACAAATGTTCATATTATTCCTTCTCCACTCTGATTTTCATTCATTCCTCCACGTTCGACTGTTGGAGCAACTTAAAGAGTTAAGTAGAATGGATTTGTTTGATAGAGGTGATATTTTTATGGTTCTTCTTGCCTTTTTTTCTAATTAGTTAGGTAGCATATCCTTTTCCCTCAAGCTTTATTAGGTCTTGGCATTTTTGGCTCTCTATAGCTTTGGGTAGTGTTTTGGACTATCCTAGGTACATAGGGTGACTTTCAATTGTTTTTCACCTTATCTTTGGTATTGTTTCATCCATTATGGAAGATCATCACAACACTAGTCGTCGTGTGCCCTAATTTTTTAAAATCTTCAACAAGTTCAATAAAGGTTTTCACATCAATATGAAGATCTAAAGGTAACAATTTTACGTCTCAACAATATAGTGTATTCTCAACTTGAATCTCAACTGAATGAATAATAGGAAGAAATGACGATAGAATTCAACAAAATCAAGGGGAGATGAAATATGATCATGAAACTTTGGAACCCGTTATAGATGTCAAACAAGACGCCCATAGTGGCAATGATTTCCATTAAAACTCTAAGTTTTTTTTATGTTTTGCAAATTAACACTCTTATTAGGTTAGTTCATTATTGCGCCATAAGGCACTTTCTACATCCCAATATAAAGGAGAAGTGCAATTTTATATTCAATATGTGAAGTTGACATGTGCCAGTTTAATAAAATAACAAAATACTAACTAAATAAAAAGTTCACAATGTCAACCCTAATCTAAAGTTCAAAACCAAAAAAATATATATTCCAATCAATTATAATTACAAAATTAATAAAACATGGATACTTCTTACTACGTCAACTTGTAGTTGTGCCGTTGTTCAATGATTTATATATAAAAGATTTAAACATATATCATAAATTTACATATAAAAAATTTGAACACATACCATAAATTTGCATATAAAAAATTTGAACACATCTTATTAGTAACACTTTGCATTATTTTGTCTCGGCCATTCACATCTTACATGAAATGAAACTTTAAGAAAGGAAAACGATAGTTCCAAGTTTTTCCAAATAAGAAAAAGTCTTATTGGTGACGCTTTGCATTATTTTGGCTCCACCATTCACATCTTATATCAAATGAAGCTTTGATGAGGGAAAACGATAGTTCCAAGTTTTTCAAAATAAAGGAAAGGAGATTATTTTACATCATTGTCAATGATAGTGGTTGTTTTTAAGATTTTATTAAAAAAAATCAAAATTCATATAAAATTATGAAGGTGCTACTCTTACCCTCTCATAAAACGTTTTATCTCATAATAATATTAATACACCAAACTTCCATACTTATTACAAAAACTCTTATCAAGTGGTTGGAGAGTACAAAGAGCCAAACGTGGTTCATTTTCTAATTCTCTAATGAGAGTAATAATAGACACTGAGGTGATTTTCTATTATGTTTGGGCTTAAGAGAAAACGTAATTATAGATTATTCAATTTTAAATTTTAACGATAAATGATTTACAATTGGAAATGAAAAATACCGAAGGATATGGTGTTTTAAAGTTAGAGGTTATTCCCTATTATATTTGGGAATAACAAGGAAGTAATCACTATGGGGATTTAGGGTATTGGGGGTATAAAAAAGGGTTTCTAGTAAAAATAAAGAATATATTATAAAAATAGGTTTTTTTATTGGAAATATGTATTGGGAGAGGATCAACAAAAGAATTTTTGTAAATAATTATTAATATATAGTGAAATTAGGTGTATTCTTTAATATCCCATGAACGAAGGTGCTATGGCATAGTTTCACTAAGTGAATACCCTGTTAGTCACACATTACAATTTTAATGAGTAATGAAACCTAATGTAGTTGTGGTTGTTATAAATTGAGAAAAAAAAAAGGAAAATAAAGATGGAGTGTTTTTAGAATTAGGACATTTCATTGCTAATATCTTATTAATTAAGTATAAACTATTTTTAATTTAATGTAGTTAAAGCAACTTAGATTTATGTTAAAGTTCAATATCTTATGTTGAAAGACAGACAAATACTTTATGATATAATTTTTTTTGATAATTTAAGATAGATATAGGATGGTTGTAGGTGCTTTTTACTTAATAGAATTCACAACTCAAAATAATGTTTTGATTATTGTCAAGGTATTTGTATTTGCATTGTAATAATATTTCTATATACATATCATTTTATAGTATTTATATATAAGTCTAAATGTAGTATCTATCTTTTTATATGTTTATAAAGTAACTTTTATAGAAATGTACATATCTAATCTCTCTTTCATATAGATAGAGAAAAATATAATTATTTTCCCTTCATATTTATATTTAGCTACCATATTTTTTATTTTATTTTTGTAAGCCTTGATCTATTATATTAATATATAGTAAAATTACAAACATATATGCATATTAGAGGTCTTGAAAGTTGTTGAGCCTTGCTATATGCTGACAAAAACTTGAAGGAGTGTAATTCCTTCCCATGAATGGAAAACAACCTCAAGTTTACAAAAATATTGATCTGCCCAATAGAGAGAAACCAAACCATTGTCCAAAAAACTATTCAAATGCATTATGAGGCCAACATAAACATTGGACTACAAAAAAAAACGAGTCTAGTAACCCAAAAGGAAAGTGAAGCCATGAACAAAGAGGCTCTAAAAACTGATTAGGTTAATGGTCGCATTCTTGCACACTTGAACATATTAATGCGAATGGGTAGTGAATGGTGGAACGAGCAGGTGTCCAACTTGGGAATCGTTTGATGCTTGCTAACTTTGAGCCAGCTCACGCGTATTAACACTCACAACCGAGGGGAGGGGCAACAGGCCCTCAGGGATAGATGGATGCAATATTGCTTAAACATGGTATCAGGGAGATCCTCAAAAACCCAATCCAAGAGAGGAGAATGTTCAGAGACTCCCATGCTAGCTAGTTTGACAGCGACGGGGGTGGCTTGGTGTTTAACATGTTGAAACATGATTTCTTTTGAATGAGAAAATAGTTGCTCCAATTGTTGCATACCCTATTCCAACCTCGAGCTAGGATATAATTTGGTCATTTTGGCTCCACTTTGGATTCTTGTAGATAGGGAAAAAATTAATTGAGAGTCACCTTCCACTAGAAGGGGGAAAACCCTATGGATTTTTGCTATCTCGATGTCATTCAGGAGACCCTCAAGCTCGCGACCTTGTTGGTGGCAGTTCCCATTGAACCATAATAGAGACGACAGGTGACTCCCAAGGAAGATCGAAAGACTCCCCCAAATCCTACATGATTTGGATTGCCTTTAGATCCACCATCAAAGTTCAGCTTAAAGAATTGAGGGGTAAATGCACCATCAAAGTTCAACTTACAAAATCGAGGGGAGGATAGATCTAAGTATTATGACTCATGGAATTTTTTATCCTCGGAGGTTGTAGAGCTTGTAGAGAAATAGAGGAGATATTCCAGTGCTGGAGAATTGATCCTTTCATTGGGAGACGCTTGGAAGACTTGAGGGGTCTAGGGATGTAAGAGGAGAGTTTACTTGATGTATTTTTTACGATTTCTCCAAATAATATCCTCTGAAGAAGATCGACTTTCAAAACTTTTGGTGATTGCATTCATTCCATATTACCCAGATGACAAACCCTGTAATCAGTTACGAGAGTTGGTTAAGAATAGGATTTTGAAAGGGATTGTTTTGCTAAGACTTGATAGTTTGAGTGATGTCCTCTTGAAATCGATTTATTTTGCGATAAGAGGAAGCAACTCTGTCCAAAGACAGATGGAGAGAGGACAGTTGTCCAACAAATGATCAGTTGTTTCCTACTATTCATAGAACAATACATTGTGAATGTGCATTGTATCCTCTAGTGAGGAAACACCTATGGCACAACGACGGTTTACACAACCAGAGATCACAAAGCAAATTCGCTACAATAAATGACTAGCAATTGCCCCAAGAAGGTGCAATAATATGCCGATAGGTAAAAAAGATCAAAAAGGGAACTAAAATCGAGTTGTTGTAGACTTGGTGATGTACATTGAGGAACTTCAAGATTATAAATTTATAGTAAGTTGTAGCATTAGACAATATACTTCAAAAAACACTTAAAACTTCAAAATTATACAGAGTATGCTCATTTTGAGCTACCTAGAATTGTATAGCAAGTGTGAGTTTATTAAGTGTTCAAATATATTCAAATGCATAATGTAAATCCGACAAAAAGAAAATCCATTCTTAGAAATCCAACATTAAATTTACAAATTTCAAACTAACCATTTCATTAGAATTGCACTCCAAGAGTAAGTTGGAACTCATCGAAAGAATAAGATATTGACTTAAGTTGTTGAATAGAGGTGGAAAAATGAATGGTCTATATGGATATGCTTCAACACAAAATAATAATTAACCAAAGAATCATTGATTCCTTTGAAGCACTATTAATAGTTCTAAACTAGGAACACATCATTTTTATAACTACAATAGAAAAAATATGAAGTTGTAGCATTCCTTTCAATTCCTTAGCTTCAATAATATAGCCTCAACTAAAGTGTTTCATTGAAGAAAAGGACTTCTACTACCTTCTCTTCCTTTTAATTTTCCTTCCATCACTGTCACTTTCAATTTCACTCTCGGGATGAAAAGAAATATCAGTCTTTGTCCTTTTTATGTTTCTTGCATCTTTGTGTTCACTTCCACTTTCACTCTCAAAGGCAGAATAAATACTAGAAATTTTCTTTCTTTTTTTCTCACTTTCTCTTTTAGTCTTACTCATGGATTTTATATGAAATAAGAAACCTAAAGAATCTTCCCTTAGTCTTGTGGGAAAGAGAGTTCCAAGTCTTTCTAGATTTCAAATTTCATTAATATTGTTTACCAAGGTCTTGTCCAAACGCTTTAACCTCATGAATTTACAAATTAGAGCAAATGTTCTTATATACAAAACATCCTATGCTAGCATAGTTGGATAAATCATGATGTTAGGATTTTAATATGTTTTTTAGTCATTTATTTTCTTGGAGGGATGTGAATGTTTCTCTTTGTTGGATACTGATTGTTGAGCATTGATGAATGAACTTAAGTTTATCATGTTCCTTGTAGGATTATAACAATACAATCCATAACAAAGGACTACAAGTTTGAAGGAAAAAATTATCAGTTGTTTAGAAAATAAGTACACATTGGGGCTAAGTAGGGGATAAATTTCCAAAGATACTTGTAAAGTACTCACTAAACTACTATTTACGGAATGGAAGATTGTAAGTAGCTAGTAAAACTTAATGAAATAAAAATCCCAAGCATCTCAGCCACTTTTTAGATTCATAGTTGCAGAATGTGTACCAAAAGAAGCTAATTGAATCTAAATATACATTATTATCTTAATTTGGGTAATTATTTTTTTTACGAACAAATAGATATGGAGACCAATATTAAATATATCCTTGGTTTTAAAATGCAACCTCAAAATTTAAGATCAACAATTTAAGGATTATGGAAATAAGATTCCCTATTTTCCATGAGATTGAAAAGAAACAATTGAATAAAAAAATGATTTACCCTCGACAAAAGTTTTGTTGGACTTGCTTCAAGTTGTAAATGGTTTGAATCATAACAACCAATCTCCTATAAGTTTGACTAGACCTTACCTTACAAGATACCAACACAACATATCAACAAAGTAGGGTAAACCAAAATTTACCAATAAGAGAATTATCTTTGACATCTCAATGTATAGTTTCTTTTCCTCCATCTTGAACATTTGTACGTACTTCTTCACCATTAAAAGTGTTTTTATGTTCCTTATCATTATTTCTATCATATTTTGGATTTTCCTCACCTCCTAAGATGGAAACTCTTATGACATGTCTCCAAAAGTGTTTTCCTCCACTTTAGTAACATTGTAATCCTACTCAACCACAAAAATCATTGTAGCATAGGTTTTCTTTCAAGTTCAACGGTAAGAAAGAACTAAACCTTATCATATCGTGCCTCACATTAAGTAATCTCCTTTTTATTTATTTGAGAGGATTTCTCTATTACCATGAGGAAAACAATTCATTATGTTCAATAATATTTAAGTTCAATATTCCATGAGGAAGAGTTCCACTATTAGACATAGTGATGAGCCAATTCTGTCCATATAAGCTTAGTCTTAACACCTACTTGAATGCCACTATTATATCATCTTTAACAGAATCCAAACTTGCATTTTAGTGACCTAGAATAATGACATTGCATAATGACCTACAAGTATTTAGTGAACCCATTAGGTCATCTTAGACTATCCTATACATAGATTTCATGCAACAACCATTTGGATTCAAAGTTTTCTCACTACTCTTTCTTTGTCATTTAGGAGAAAAATAACCGCAAGAAAAATCCTCCAATGCTCTTGTAGTCAAAGGGAAGATGCTTGTGCTTTTCGTACATACATTTTCCCTTTTTTTAAAGGGTTGAAAAATAGCTCATGGGCTAAATTTTGCCCCTAAATTTTTTCTTGATTATGCCACCATTTCTCTCAAGTTAAGAGGGATTACTCTTTCATTTACCACTTTTATTATGGTTCCATTGTTACTAAGTCATTGTTTATTAAAAGATCCTTCAAGTTCATCATAGAATGATCGTGAAAGGAGGGCACACAAATATTTCTATCAATAAATTTTTAAAAAGTAGAATATTTACAATTCACATATCATAAAAACTTAGCAAATTGATTGACATTTGACTTATTAAAATTTCCAAGATGACTATGTACTCACTTCATATTTGTCATGTACACTTAAAGTAGAACATGTTCTAAATAAAATCCTAGTTAATTAGTGAATCATCACAACTACTTGTATATTACTAATACTAAGTTCTAACATACTTAGAGATACAATGTAAACAATTTATTATTTTATTCTAGTGTTGGTTTTTAAATAATATAACATTTTCTCATAGTTAAACACTTTTTTCTACTTATACTACAAAGAAGGGTACAAAATTGTAGTGGTAACTTCATTCTTTAAAATAGAAGAATCACAAAATTTCAAGTCTAAATACCATGAATGATACTAACCCAATATACAACAAAATTGCAAGTCTAAATACCATGTAGATAGTGACCCAATACACAACAATATTTCAAGACTAAATACCATGTAGATAGTGACCCAATACACAACAACACCACTTGGCCACCAAAATACTACAAAAATAAAGTGATAGGCACACCTAAAAAGGAATAACACCCATATAAGAGAAAAATGTAATATAATTTTAAGGGACAACTAACTTTTAATAGTGTCCCTCCTTCACCTCCCTTTTAGAGGATAAATACAGTTGTTCTAATGTATATCACATTTAGTGATATGATAATGTGGGGATGCCACATTGTTTATTTCTTTTACTTAACCAAATATGATAGTTGAACTATGATAGCTTGGATTATGTATTGATTAATGATGCAGTATAATTGGAATTTAGATATTTGTATAGATTAATACAATATGTTATTATTTTCCTTAGGTATCCACTGCTCATAATCTTTAGTTTGGGAAAAATATAAATATTTTAAAGCTTGTAATAGATGAACAAAAAGGTTGTGCATTGGAAGAAGAGATAGTGGAGGGTGGTGCATTGTAAGAAGAGATAATGGAGTGAGGTTCATTAGAGGCAATGGAGGGCGATGCAATGGAGGCATAGACAGCATGACAAAGCAATATATTGAAGTAAATGTAAATTAAATTCCCTTTCTGGAAACCCGGCAATTCATCATCGCTCCGGTGATAACGGGAGAAACACAAACATGAAGAATTATTTTGGATAATATGAATGCATAAAATCATGAATTATGAAAACTTTGATTACAATGCAAAAGTGAGGTACAAAATATTAAGTAGTCAAATGAAGTAATAGGAATTCAATGTTGAATCGATTACAATGACACACTGCCTATTTGGAGGTATAATAACTTATTTGTATTTTGTATTCATGGTTTAAAGGGCCTACACTGAACTTCCATGATTGAAGTTTCATCAAAATAATAATTTTGTATAGAATAGTTCCAAATAATTTATTTCAGCTCACATGGTCTAAAGGGCACTCTAGCATAAAATTTTCATCAAGATACTAAGGTTATTCAACATAGTCCTTATACACTTACTTTTATAGCTTGGTAAAGTTGCATTATGTATTTTTTTGCTCATAAAAACAAAATTGAAAAAAAATATAGATCTTTAACCAAACACATCGCTAAAGTTACTGCAAGTGTTAACCTTAAGTGATTCAATTGGAATTACTATACCTTTTCCCCAAAACCTCACCAAAAATTAATAATAGTAATTTTATTGAGCTGCTGAGAGACAGACACTGAAGTGACCTGCAATTGTTGAAGGAAACTTGAAGAATTGTTGCTTGTTCTGGTATAAAATCATAGGAGAAACAACCTGTTCCTAAATGTGTAAGTTGTGGGGTTCTCAACATAAGTTGATGCAGTTGTACTATAGAGATACTCCCATTCAGCCTTGGTTCTTTTAGAGACTGACATCGTGCCACCAATCTTTCAAGTGCATCAATATTTATTGGGCACTCTAAACATTCAAAACTTAGGCATTCTAATGTGGTAGTTGTTTTTGGAAAGCAACTAAACCAATCAACTCCACCATCAGTGATATCATCTTCATTCAGATCAAGTCATCTTAATTATCTGCAAAAACAAACCTCGTCAATTAAAAATTTTGTGCTTGAAAGGCTGTCAATGATATATCATTTGAAACAAAATTTGCTTCATGAAAATCAACAGGTTACGCCTATTTACCTATAAAGCTGCCTCATTAAATAACTCTTTAAATAAATATAAAGGAAAAATAGAGTTAAAACATGCAAAGCAGATGCCAAAAAATATTCATAGATAAGGTTCATTTTTCACTCATTTTCGAGTGAAAGAGAAAGGAAACTGTCCAAGTTTAGAAATAATCCTAGTTTATACACTTCTTATCAATGCAAATATAATCTTTGCCATGATTCCAGAAAATTATAAATAGAAACTTAGGTTGTTCAAAAGTGGGTTTTGTGAAAGTTTAAATCCCAAATAAAGGAAAAGACTAGGATACTAATGCATATCATAGAAAAAAGAAAATATTGCCGGAGACTAGAGGTTGGGTTTGTATCACATCAGATCTGTGTTGCAATTGAGCATACTGTCGTTAAATAACTGGAAGGTAATACCACTTTCTCTATTGACTAGATGGAAGATGCAACTTCTTCCTCCATATATTGTTGATTATTTTGAAATGACCTTGAGCATGTTTCAAGATGATATTCTGAGTCATTCTTGTCTGCCCCTTATTCATTACAGTTGTTATTATTTATCCCATGAAAGTTATTTTGCAAGGTTATACTAACCATGGAGTATTAGCTTACAAAAGCACTTGGGAGAATGATTAAGTAATCATGTGGGTTGATATCCCCTTTGTTTGGTAAGAACTTTTTCAATTATGCAAAAGATGACTAGTATTCTTATACAAAGAAGGTCACTTACATGGAGAATCATCACTTTCTCTGCATTTGGGCCAACAAATGCAGAATTTGTGTGTATGGGCTTTTCCTTACCTTATATAGAACTCAATCAGGTAAGACCATTCAGAATCCACCTGAGAGCAAAGTAGATCTTTCAAAAGCTTATGCAAAGCTCAGTTAGGTTATACCTTTTGAAACCAAGCCTAAGCAGACCTCACTCAAACAATACCTTTTAGAATGTTCCCTGAACAGAGCTCAGTCAAATAAGACTTTCAAGACCTTAGTTATATAGAGCTCCATCAGATAGAATTTGTAGAAGCTTGCGTATTCAAAGCTCCGTTAACAATACCTTTTAGGACCTTACCTACCAGAGCTTATATAAGACAAGACCAGGAGTTTATCTACCTAAACAGAGATCAGGTAAGACCTTTCAAGACCTTATTTGAGCAAAGATCTACTAAGTAAGACCTTTCAGCACTAGAAAAATCATCACACCAAACAAACATCTTTGATGGTGCTCCTTAATATACATAAATTCCATGATTGAATCACAGCCCAGGCCAGCAATTCAAAGACTACGCATCATTCACTCTCCTAGAGTACTCTGTTACTATTCTATGCTCAGGTAGCATATTAGCGGACCAAAAGAGATAAGCATGTTAGCATAATTTAAATCAGCAAGAAGGGATCTGTCAACATTAAATGCCAACGACCATGATCATACCATCCTTCAAATCCCTTCCGGTATTATGCATGTAGGTACACTTCCAAAAGAAACATAGCCATAAGAAGCCCAGTTTATTTCAACATATTTTAACTTTTCTGTGCTGATAACTCTTTTATAGAAGTATTGTACTTAAGAATGGAAATTAAGGAGTCTACCCTTTACTTCTGAAGATCTCATGTAAATGTTTTTATTCATTTTTAAAAGCTAACAAGTAGAGATCGGATTATAGAATCTTATAAGAATGGAATTTCTAAAACTTGAAATGCATCCATCAGACCATAAGTACCCGACTCAGCTCAGTGAAAAACTTGGTGTGGGAAAATATGCAAGAGTTTAACTTGGCTCAGTAAATTCTTGGCTAGTGCAAAAACTATTTTCAAAACACCCATCAAACTTGGGAAAAACTCGTTGACCTGGTCAATGACCTGTAAATGCTCACGGATTAAACTTGAATTGGCAAGTTTGACTTGTTAGCAATTCAAATTACTTGTTTGGATGCTGAGTCAGGTTTTATCCACGAGTCCAGTAACTATGCTTCAGACCCTGCCTTCTGCTCAATGATCTTGTAAAATCCATCATGCTGTGTGGCTTAGCAGCTTCTAAACATGACCACTGTTTTGAGCACTGAAACCAATATAATAATAAAAACCAACACTCTGAATAATGAGGAGCAATAAGCTTATAGTCCCCTAGGCTACCTTTCTAGTGTATACTCTGTATCACTGGTAGTTAAAGGCCATGCATGGACTATAGATGTTTGGGTGCATCATTCTCTTAATTAAGCTTGACATGTTGCCTTCAAGACTGAGACTACTAGGCAAGGGCTACACCTGCTTATTTTCTTTCCCCTTGCTCTGCCTTTGTTTCTAGTTCTAGCACACCTTGACATCTGCTCTTTATACTTGTCATGGTTTTTGCTCCTATATTTATTTTGTGCTCTTGTTAGCTAATTACTTAGTCCTTTTATTGTTTCACACTTTCTGCTTTTGATAGAGTAGCATTAGGAGATACTTTCCCACTCCCACTCTCTGGTATTTATTCTGGATGTACTTTTGAGTACCATTGACCTAACTTTCTAGTCATTTGTTGGACATTAATAAAATTATCTTATTTATCTTATTATCTACTAGACAAACTATTTGCAAATGAAAATCCAAGGCAATCATACAAAGGTCCTTAAATTTAAAGCTGTTGTCAGATTCATATTGTTGTATGGCTGAGGATTTGGCACCACCTTCTCTTTTAAACTAAGTCACCTCATTCATGTTCATGTACAAATTCGACAATCCATTTTTTTTAGAAACTAGAACATTTACAAAAAACTTGGAATCCCTTCAAATCTCAATTTTATGCTTTACCTGCATAATGGGAGACCATGACATCTCTTTCCCTACAACTAAAAGTGAGAAAACACAACAAAAATTGGTTTTTAGAGTGGGACACATATAGGGCATCTGTCAAAGACATGTTTGACACGTGACACATGCCAAACACATGTCCTAGCGTATCCATTTCTAGCACATGAAATACAAACATGGAGCCCCTAGGGGACATATCACGTTTCACAGATTATATCATTATAACGTTTTGTGTCCAAACTTGGTATATAAAATGGTCCAAATTATGTTCCTTCAGTCAAGTCCTGGCAAAATGAGTTCCAATCCTGAGATGGAAAATTTAATCACCAGTATGGATAACCTTATGACTATGCTTTTAAGAGCCACGAATGTTATCATTGGGTAGAAACTCATGTTATCCAGATAGGCAAGCAAGTGCACAATAAACCAGGCTGTTGTTTTTGTTTTGAGGGAACTGTACATGGCAAGTTTTCTTCCCAAGAGCATTATCCATTAGAAAACACATTTCCTCACGAAGAGCTTTGATGTTGTTTATATAATGACTATAGTCAAGATTCAAGAGAAAGAGGCCATTTGTGAGGATAGAAGAAACTTAGACCTAATTAGAGAAATGGGATAGCAATCATGAACATAATGAATCGTGAAATTTATAGTAGGAACAAAAAACAAAAAAAATATATACTTAGCAAGGAATATACCAATGCATTCATTGCACCATCTTTCTTGTGGTGTTGGAAACCAGGCCTCTTTTCATGGGATACATAAACTAACCGTAGTAATTCATTGGCATCATTGTCAACTCCCCCACTGTGACCTAAGAAACCTGAAGTGGAAAGTAAAAAGTTCAGTAAAACTAATTTACTCAATTTGAAACATATGTACATGTATGTTAACAAATGGAAAAGAAATTTATGATCGATACATCATATAGACTACAAAGGAAAGATAAGACTACAGGATTAAAGACAAGCATGTGATACCTGGATCATCCCAGGATGGTCTCGAGTGTTGTTGCATGGCCATGGAGTCCCATCGTGCATGGTCCATCCCTCCTTGGGCATTTTTTGTGCTTTGGCCACAAGAGCATTAATTTGGATCTTGTACTCTGAAATTGGGAAAAATATGGAAGATGTCAAGGGCAAGAAAAATCAATCGACCAACGGAAGTAGCACTTGCAATTTGGAGACTTTAATGTGCACTTGCCTTCATTGCTCTCCATTCTTATCCTTCAAATAATCAATGGTTGGTGAAGATGAGAGAAAAGTCGATTTTTTTAAGATACAATAAGATACATATCACTGCACATATACAACAAGATACATATCAAAATGTTTCGTATAACACAAAAAAACATATGCAATATACAATTGAGAATGATAGTTGAATTTCAAATTCACATCCTCGGCCTTTGCAACATACATGTAAAAGAATTAATACCCTAAAGCTTCTGATAGAATTTTTCCCACGGTGGTCTTTCAACAACCCATCATTCCTGTAAAACAACAAATTACTTAAAAGTGTATCATATTACATATTGTGATGACCCCACTCCTTTCTTTTATTAATATTGCACAGATTCCAAGAGTGCATATAGTAAAATTTGAAAATGATTTTGTTTTTCCAAGATCCAAATCTTACCAACAAGAAATATGCTTTTGCCATACAAGCATAGGGAAACCTCTTCAACCTTACTCTGCAGCACAAGTATTCCATGGAGAATTAGAATTATTTAACAAACTGAGTTACTGGTCAAACCTTCCTCTTAGATAAGAAATGTGCTACTCAAAACTCTTTAAACCAATGAGTGAAGTTGAACATAAGACCCTCCTCCATTCCCTTTAGACCTTTAGGATTTGACTGAAAAGGAAAGAAAAGATAAAAGTCGAAGCCAAACCTTCAAAGCCAACATCCCCTCAGCACTGCACATGTCTATTTCAGAAACTGTTGCATATTAAATTTAGAAGCTATTAACAAAGAAGCAAATACACCAGTCCAACTTAACTCAAGAATGTGCCCAACTTTAATGAAAGCCAAACTTACTTACGTGTTTGAGATCTAATAGGCATCTCTGACTAATATTCTTGTTGGATGTATTTCAAGGTTTTGCTAAATAATTGAATGCATTTGATTTGAGTTATGGGGCATCTATCCCAATATAAAAGACAAGATGTTTGTACAAAAAGATGAACCTTGGACCTTCCATTCAAACCAAGATTAAAAGAAGCTCGAATCTTAATGATACAAGCATAAATGGCACAAAGTGAAATCTATTTGGGATGCAAGGGTTTTCTTTAAAATCTAGCTCCTTGCTCGATACATTCTGTACATGGTGCTCCTGACAAAAGGAAAGCTTTATAACACAAGATTAGCACATGAAAACTGCAGCTATTGCAGGAATGATGAAGATGTTGATCATGTTTTTTTAAAGGTGCCCGTTTTCAAATTGCTCCAATGTGTGGAGTTTGCATTTAAAAACTTGCTAGGTTCATATGAATGTTGCAGCCTAATCAAACTTGGAAATGAAGCACAGAAATGGAAGTGAATTAGTAAAAGATCAGCTTACAACGATTTGTAAAAGATCACACTTGGCAATGAAGCACAGAAATGGAAGTGAATTAGTAAAAGATTAGCTTACAATGATTTGTAAAAGATCACACTTGGCAATGAAGCACAGAAATGGAAGTGAATTAGTAAACATTCCAAAAGAAGAGGAATCAGGTGCACTACAGAGTGGTCTCATGGTAGCCTATGGCTGATAAAAGGAAAGGAAAAATTTAGAGTGGATATTATACACCATTCCTCAGAATAGGAAATCTGGTATGTTGCAAGGACAAGTATAACAATAATAGTTGAAAGGAGTCTGAACAGACTTCATGGATTCAGATTTAGTCTTTAGATGATACCAAAATATTTTTTCCAAAGGAAAACCTTGATAGGGAACCCACACACTTCCTTGTATATACTCAAAACTCAGACTAATCCATCGGCATTGGACCCCATTTAGGTGCGATTGATAGGGAACTAGTTTATAATGTAAGTGATTCTTACCTCCATTTTTTTCAAAGAAAAACCTTGATAAGGAACCCACACACTTCCTAGCAAATAAACCATCCTAAATCAAACCACACAGAAAAACAACATCACTTTGTAGCAGAGAACTTAGAAATGTAGAAAGTCAAAAAAATCCAACAGCCCACAAGTAAGCGATGAGCTTTAGTCAAGGAAAACTCCTGGAACTCAAATGGAAAGAAACATAAAAAGTTAAATCAGCAAGCATTTGAAACTTGTAAATTGAAAATCCAGCTAGTCACAGTCTCTCTCAATAACTAAACCACCCACATAGGAAATAAGATGCCACATATCAAATATTATTGCCATAGCTAAAAAAATGAAATACAGTCTAGACTCCACATCTGGTCGGCAGATTTTTGCAGAAAGAAACATGAGAAAAAGTCAAACTTAATGTCAAGAGCATAAAAATTACAATGCTTGGAGGACAAAACCAAAAATGAAAAAAAGGGGCTAACAATTCAATGTGAAACTAGAACCAAACCCTGAAAGAGAAAAAGGAAAACAAAAACATATCTTGCATTAAGATTTTGCTGCGAGTTGTGACAAAACCTAGCACTTATTCGTAAAAAATCCCACATAAAACACAAAGATTTAGCAAGAAGAAAACCAACAAAATCAAAACCAAAATATAACCTATATAAAAGTTTCCAATAAGAACGGGAACAAACACAACCTGCATGAATTGGACAACATTTTTACAAGCAGAAAATATAATCTCAAAGAAAATGGTAAAATTTACTTCGATTGCCAAAAACTTGTTCACAAGTATAGCCCATATCAAATTGCTAACAAGAAGGAAAGAAACTTGATGGAGTAAAGTTAGTAAACAACCCATATTAATTTTCCAACAATCGAATCGGAAACAAAAGGGATATAAGGCCCTAGCAATACCAGCAAGCATTTCTCATAGATAATCATAAACTCCAAAAAACTAACATTCCTTGCCCAATTTCCATAAGGCAAACCTAAAACACAAACAAAAATACATCCCATGTCAAACTATGAAATCAACAACTCTAATCCAATCCTTTATCTGCATAAAAAACATGTTTTCCCAAGTGAATCCAATTGATGGTCTTTAATATAAGTGAGCAATGGACTTCATAGATGATAAAGTAACCATAGAATGAATTCATAGATAATAAAGGAAGCATACAATGAAAATCATTTTGGTTTCCTTCTTTGAATCATGTAAAAGTGGGTTATTGTAAAATGTGATGAAAGGAAATAGGCATCACCTCAGAATCTCTAAAGTACTCTTCATTTTTCCCTTTGAAGATTTGTGCTACAGGTGTTCCACTTGCAGAGTCTTCAATCAACTTATCACTGCACATATACAACAAGATACATATCAAAATGTTTCGTATTACACGGAAAAACATATGCAATATACAATTGAGAAATAGTTGACTTTCAAATTCATATCCTCGACCTTTGTAACACACATGTCAAAGAAGCAATACCCTAAAGCTTATGACATAATTTTTCCCATAGTGGTCTTTCCACAACCCATCATTCCTGTAAAACAACAATTTACTTAAAAGTGTATTGTATTACATATTGTGATGACCCCACTCCTTTCTTTTATTAATATTGCACAGATTCCAAGAGTGCATATAGTAAAATTTGAAAATGATTTTGTTTTTCCAAGATCCAAAACTTACCAACAAGAAATATGCTTTTGCCATCCAATCCTAGGGAAACCTCTTCAGCCTTGCTCTGTAACACAAGTATTCCATGGAGAATTAGAATTATTTGACAAACTGAGTTACTAGTCAAACCTTGCTGTTAGATAAGAAATGTGCTACTCAAAACTCTTTAAACCAATGAGTGAAGTTGAACATAAGACCCTCCTCCATTCCCTTTAGACCTTTAGGATTTGACTGAAAAGGAAAGAAAATATAAAATTCGAAGCCAAACCTTCAAAGCCAACGTCCCCTCAGCACTGCACATGTATGTTTCAGAAACAGTTGCATATTAAAATTAGAAGCAATTAACAAAGAAGCAAATACACTAGTCCAACTTAACTCAAGAATGTGCCCAACTTTAATGAAAGCCAAACTTACTTACGTGTTTGAGATCTGATAGGCATCTCTGACTAATATTCTTGTTGGATGTATTTCAAGGCTTTGCTACATAATTGAATGCATTTGATTTGAGTTATGGGGCATCTATCCCAATGTAAAAGACAATATGTTTGTACAAAAAGATGAACCCTGGACCTTCCATTCAAACCAAGCTTAAAAGAAGCTGGAATCTTAATGATACAAGCACAAATGGCACAAAGTGAAATCTATTCGGGATGTAAGGGTTTTCTTTAAAATATAGCTCCTTGCTCGGTACATTCTATACATGGTGCTCCTAACAAAAGGAAATCTTTATAACACATGATTAGCACATGAAAACTGCAGCTATTGTAGGAATGATGAAGATGTTGGCCATGTTTTTTTTAAGGTGCCCATTTTCAAATTGCTCCAATGTGTGGAGTTTGCATTTAAAAAATTGCTAGCTTCATATGAATGTTGCAGCCTAATCAAACTTGGCAATGAAGCACATAAATGAAAGTGAATTAGTAAAAGATCAGCTTACAATGATTTGTAAAAGATCACACTTGGCAATGAAGCACATAAATGGAAGTGAATTAGTAAAATATCAGCTTAAAACGATTTGTAAAAGATCACACTTGGAAATGAAGCACAGATTTGGAAGTGAATTAGTAACCAATTCCAAAAGAAGAGGAATTAGGTGCACTACAGAGTGGTCTCATGGTAGCCTGTGGCTGATCAAAGGAAAGGAAAACTTTAGAGTGGATATTATACCCCATTCCTTAGAATAGGAAATCTGGTCTATTGCAAGGACAAGGATAAAAATAATAGTTGAAAGGAGTCTGAACAGACTTCATGGATTTAGTTTAGTCTTTAGATGATACCAAAATATTTTTTCCAAGGAAAAACTTGATAGGGAACCCACACACTTCCTTGTATATACTCAAAACTCATAGTAATCCATCAGCACTGGACCCCATCCAGATGTGATTGATAGGGAACCAGTTTATAATGTAAGTGATTCTTACATCCATTTTTTTCAAAGAAAAACCTTGATAAGGAACCCACACACTTCCTAGCAAATACATAGAACTCAGAGTAACTCCATCGGCAATGTTAATGGCACCTGACCTGGTAGGGATGTCAAAGGGCCCGGTAAGGACCTGATAGGGAACAACCAAGGTACATAACAAAGGAAGCCAGCCTGGGGAGTTGACCCCAAGGCCTCCTTCATAGAGCTCAAAGGACTCAACCACTCAAGTTATCCTACCAGATTACCTAAGTCCTTATATATCATTTTTGGTTGTTGAATTTTGATTTTGAATTAGCAAATCTCAAGGGTCAAGTACAACTCTGACCTTATTAGGCACCCACCACATTCTCATCATGGCTTGGGAGGTCTGCATTTGTTCCTAGATGTAGATGGCATATTTCTTGGGCACTACAGTTGGCATGAAATTAAGGATATTATGTTGTGTTGTCTGCAAGTTCTTACAGTGTTTAGAAATTTTATAGGTACTAATATATATGATAAAAAATAAGAGGAAAAAACATCTACTATGTTCAAATGAACTTTCTAATAAATAAAGTGTTTAGCAACCCACGTCTATTTGGAAAAAGAAAAGAGAAAACTAAACACAAAGAAAGGATGAGCCCACATGAAACAAAAAATAAGCAGGCACTTATTTGCAAAGATAAAAGCAAAAATAAATTGATGGGAAAAGCATCCCACGACAAATGAACGCCAAGAATTAGAAAGGAAAAAAAAGATGAAAGAAAAATGCAAAAATCCTTGGATTTTAACACACAATCTGTGAAAAAAGAGATACTACATAGTGGCAGCTTTATAGCCTAGCCTGATTGTAAACCAGATATTGTAAGGTGTTACATACTTCTCCAAGTCAAAAGGGACTTAGCTTACCAAAACAAACAACCAGCCAATAATTCCCCTCAAATAGTGTATAAATCTATGCTATATGATATAGCCCTTGAACTCGAGGTATATTTCTTGAGACAGCTTCCAAACAAAAAATGCAAATCTAAAAAGCTCAATACCTCGATTGAGTAGGCATTTGCAAAAACAAAGGAAAAATCACGCAGCGGAAAAAATTAATGGAGAAAGCATCCCACAACAAAACTAACAACAGGAAATGGAAAGGCGGAAAGATGAAAGAAAAATGAAAAAAGACTTGGATTCTAACAGACAGACTGAAAAAATAGATACCACACTTCACAGCCGAAGGTAACCTGGTTGTAAAGCAGATCTTGTAAAGAGTTGTATAATATTTCCAAGTCCAAAGGAACCTGACTTGACTACCACTTTCCAATACCTTACAGCTTGTAAATATTCCCAGCTAATGCAGCTTTTACAATTAAGCAACATGCCTAGAAACATAGAGAAAGAAATAGACCTTGTTGATCTTCACAACAATAGACTGAAGCATGTAAAGCCTATCATTGAGCTTCTTTGGGTGCCTCCTTTTGGCCATCAGATTCTTAGTAGGCACCCTAGCAGTTTAACTTCATAATGCTGTGAAACATGGTGAATTTATTCCAGAACGCGTGGCCAATGCATGGCAAATGGCTAAAAAAACTTCAACAAGTCAGGAAATCTAACCTCCTCGCTGCCTTCGAAGGCTACGAAGTTTGATCTCGAGTGGAACTCGATGCTTTCCTTTCTATCGTTGTCAAAGCAAAACTGCAATGTAGCCACAGAGAGGCCGAGCTTTGTCCCTGCCCTTTCAGCCGATGAATTTCCTTCCATGGGCATGATCAGCATTTTGGACCTGGAATCCTCTAGATAGAACTCAAATTCCTCTTCTGTGTAAGTTGAATTAAGTGGCGTTGCAACTGCTTTGAATCTTATCACCGCAAGGAATAATATCACAAACTATACCAAAGAAACAAAACATATTTAGCGAATTGAAATTTGAAACCTGATAAAATAACTTGAAATAACCTAAAATATCTAATGAAATAACTTGAAATATCATCTAAAAATGACTGTATTTTTCCCTAGAACACACCCGCACACGCCTGGATTGCACAAAAATGGGCACAATCTGCATGTGTAAGACATCTTACAGAATGATTGGGAAAATTAAAGAAAAATACTGGAAAATTAAAGAATTGAAACTTTACCTCAATAGACTTACAAAAGGTGAGAGCCACCACATCCCCGGTTCCTTCAACAAGTTAGAAAATCTATGGCGAGGAAGAAAAAAAGGCCAAACCAAAGGACTTCATGAACACACCAAAAAGCCGAGAAAACTTCAAGAATATGCCAGAAACCATGTTAAAAACCTAAACCTAAACGTGGCAATTTTCTAATAGCGAGGTGCGTGGCAGTTTTATATTGGGCTGAGGGATGACATTGCTACAGTGGTCCGAAAACCAAATTTTGAGAGAAAACGCCTTACGGCATAAATATGAGATCTATGTGGAAAGAATTATTTCAAGATATATGACTAGGAATTCATAGAACTTTTGTACCCTACGAGTCTATGGAGAAGCGTATTCTCTCAAAATCAACCTGGTGGAGTAGGCCTAAGGCGGTCTTTGAATTTAATAAAGGGAGTGGTCTCATTTAATGAAGGAATAGTCTTTCTTAAATTTGCAATTAAATTCTACAAGGATTTTAAGATAAGTAACTGTTTAATAAAAATTCAAAGTATGTTATCAAATCCTCCTTACTAAGCAGAAATAGATCTTAGGGGTAGTAGAAGATCTCATGGAGAATAATTAGGATATGAACTTATTACTAATTTTATTCATTATTTATATTGTAATCCTACTAATCTTAGGAGTTTTTAGAGTGGCCTAGGGTTGAGTAATGGTCAAGAATATATGTGGTGTCTGTCCAGAGAGATGTAGAAGGAAGTTTTGTAGTTACAGGAACTTGTATATACAGTTTCTTATCGAAATTGAGGTGTTTAAATTTTTATTATGTATATAAATTTTCTTATTGAAATCAGGGTGTATAAACCTTTATTATGTGTGAGTCTACCTTTCTATATTATGTAGGAATGTATTTGTGATCTATAGATGAGCATTTTGACTCTTTGTAAATGGAAATCTAGTAATAGGACAATGTATGGGTGTTTTTGAGACCCTTTTCATTGTGATGGAGGCCTTTAATAACAAGTATATAGTTGATCCAAGAAAAGGAGTCAAATTTGAATCAGATTGTAGAGCAGGTCTATAATGGCCAAGAACCTATGTGGTGTCTAGCCAAAGAGATATAGAAGGAAGTTTTGTTGTAACAGGAATTTTTATATAAATTTTCTTATGGCAATCGGGGTGTTTAAATTTTTGTTATGTATATAAAGTTTCTTATCGAAATCAGGGTGTATAAACCTTTATTATGTGTGAGTCTTCCTTTCTATATTATGTAGGAATGTATCTGTGATCTATGGACGAGCATTTTGACTCTTTGTAAATGGAAATCTAGTAATAGGACACTGTATGGGTGCTTTTGAGACCCTTTTCATTGTGATGGAGGACTTTAATAGCAAGTACATAGTCGATCCAAGAAAAGGAGTCAAATTTGGATCAGATTGTACAATAGGTCTATAGCATTCAATACATCGAAGACTAAACACATTTTCTAAGCATGGTAAAATCCACTGCTGAGATTCAATTTAATAACATATAAGAAGAAAGGAGATCACTTTTGTGAATTATCTGTAGCTAACAGAAATTGATGCGCTGGAAGGAATCAAGTTTCTGGAAGTAGAGGAATCATGGGTTTTGCATTCAAAGGGAAAATATAAGCTATCTTGATAATTGATCTATGGTTGCAGAGAATGAGATCCATGTTTTTCATTCAATCAAATTGTTATTCTTGAAATCCAATAATGAATTTTGTCTTTCTTAAGATTTAGTCACTAAATTGGTAGCATCACAAGTTTTGGGTACCTTTACAAATAGTCATGGATTGATTGAGGACGGCTTGAGTTGCTAAAAGCAGATTAATGAAGGATTGGTGTCCAATGTCACAACCCCAATTTTTCACAAAAATTTAAAATTTTCGAGTTAACAGCAAATTTTATAACCTGCGGTTTTACTAACAGCTAATAGTTAGCCTAAAGATCAGTTAAGTAAGTGGTTTCTTAACAGTTTATTTTTCATAGCAGGATAAAAATCTTTTTGTGTGTTATTTGCTTCATTTTACTGATTAGCTATTTCATGTCAGTAGGTGAAATCTACTTTTAGATCGGGGGCTTACTTAGCATTCATGCTAACGGAGATGAATACTGTTTTTTACAGGTTTCTACAGGTATGATCGATCGAGTATTTTTTTTTTAAAGATTTTTGAATGTCAGCAGTATTTTATTTGCAAATTAAAAACCTAAGTACAAGAAGCTGCTAAACACTAGACAGCTCCTGCAAGGTACAATCATTTGATTTCCATCAATTGTTTAAATAAACAAGCTTAGAAAAAGTGTAATGACAGTACAACATAATTGCGACTTTATCATTAGACTCTCAGATATGTGTATTTCTTATTTAGTCTAAGTGGTTATAAATACTCGTAAACATTGTTTTACTTAACAATATTTTGCAATCTTATCTTGTCTTGCTTGTATAATCATTGGCCCTTAAAAATTATTTCTATAGGGTACTCATAGCCTATTATCTTATAAACAGTAAGAACCTTTGAATGTAGAAACTATGACCATTCTACTCTTCTTCAAGAGCTTAAGGCTACCCATATTTTGTTCCTAAGTTTAACTTTGAGTTCTACTTACTTTTGAAACAGTAATAGGATCGTCCTTATTCCTATCATCAGTTTTATTTCTGTAATTATCTTACTGTCCACTAGACACTTGTATGAACGTAAAGTCAAATTGGAAGTACTCCCAAATATTAGCAAAGTAATGTCGCATAAACTATATGACATGCTTTTGTGATAATACTTTTATCTTTAAATTTGAACTACTTCATAGTTTCGAAGGGAGTTATCAGTTCATTTATAATTCTTAATTATGCATAAAAGACTTGTTTGATGAGCCATCAATCTACCAAAGTTAGTTATTATCACGTATACAATTCTACCCTTAACTTCTTGGCATTATTATAAGATACTATCTATAAATGTTAGACTTAGGTTATTCTTTAAGTAAAAAGGGTTTACTATGCAAAAGCTATAAAAATGAGTGGTATAACAAAGGTTAACTTACCAAACACTCAATCACAACCTTCATCGTGCTCAAGTTTGCAAGGAACAACTCAAGGGTCTTAAAGCTTTGTTACTAGAGTCGCCACAGTATTGTAATAGTTAATATGCACTCTAGAAAGAACTATACTAAGACTCTACTATGTCCTAATCTAAAAACATAACATATAGCATATGCTATCTAACTTATTAAAACCAAGTTGAAAATTAGTTATACCATCCCTTAACTTGATATGGTAATGTTTAATATAAAATATTATATGTTGTTATGACAAGGGTTTGGCTTACTCCACGTCGGGTTTTATGTTTATGGTTAAACGTGACACCTTGCTTGGTCAACATAAACTCTTCCATGATAATAATTTGGTGATTGGGTTCATATAATACATAGTACAAATGATTAGAGGTTGGCTCCAATTATTGGGCTATTGATATAGTTTTACCCCGCGTTGCAAAATCAAACAATGATATATTTCTTCATGCAGGAACTATGGATCATGACCCTCGTTGTTGAATAGATTTACCCCTCAAACACCTTCCTTCAATTTCCCTTTCCCAATAAATTCCTTGAAGTGCATTCACCTGAATGATTCTTCTCTTGGAATGAGCAGCCTCATCTCTCTACATTGGGCACTTTTAATAAGATTGCCTAGGTCTCTTTGGGTTAGTTGTCATTAATTGAGCCACTTGCTTTGATCCCACTTTCTTGGGGGATCATGACTCCAAATGTAGGGAAGTTGCCACCTGCAACATAGGAAGTGTTTGAGGATGCTGCCACTTGTCTTTTTGCTCTCCACCTAGTTCCTTTCACCACTTGACCAGTAACACTCTTTTTAATAGCTCTCCCAGGCTGTTGTCTCCACTTTTATTTATTAAAAATTAAATATTCAAAATTACATTCCACATCCTTGACACTGCTGATTCATCAGTTTCCACTTAGCATTAAATTTAACATAATGTTTGGGAATAATAAGATAACATTATTTTACAAAATTTGGGCATGTGACATCCAATGAATTCAATACAAAATATCATGACCAAAACCTCTCTGAAAATTAAACCACTCGCATGATGATAGGTGGCAGACAGTAGACCTGTAGTGTCGTGGCTTGTAAATTTTCAGGAAATACAAAGGCATTATTGATGGATACTGACTCTCTATCAATAATGAATGAAGATGTTTTATTTTCTCCAATACCAAATTCGAGTAAGTGATTTCAAAGCCATGTCTTTAGAATCGTAGGATTTGATCTCAGGGATGAGACTCAATCTTGTCTAGAAATGAAGGCATACGACAGAGTATTTGTTTTGAGATAGAAGTAATTTTGCAGCTAATTATAAGTGTGTAATTTAAATCTATGGGTTTAGAATCTGGTAATGAGGAATTGTGCCAAAGGATTATGGTCATGGGTATGAGTAAAGCCACAGCCTGTAAACTATTATGATTTAGTAGAATTGACTAAAGTGTTGATATCATCCGCAAAAGGAAGGTTGTACGGCTAAATGTTATATTTGGATCCAAAAATAGGTGATTAATAGCATGAATAGGGTTATATTCTCAATAAATGATAGTGAACTAATGGCAATAAAGCTGCAAGTGAAGACTGAAATTATGGATAACAAAGTTAGAAAATAAGTGACAGATCTTGGAATAATGGTGGAATTCATGATACAAACAAGATGGAATCAAAACATGGATCCTACATGCTAATAAGAAAATGTTAAAATTCAATTATAAACATAAACATAAAATAAAATAAAAAATGAGTAGCAAGAGAATTTAAATTCATAAACATAAATATAATAACCCCAGAGAAACTTTTCTTCCAACACTGAAAATTCCCTAACTTAGCAATGAAATATTGTTAAAAAAACTGGGAAATATTAAAATCTGCATAGACATGTCTCTGATCATGAAATCTCTAGATCAGATCAACATAACATAAAAATTTACAAACAAAATTTAACCCCTCAAAACCAACACAAAACACAGGAACAAAATCCCTACCCATTTTTCAAAAATAATAATAAAGAAAATCAATACATACACATGATTAAATCCTATGACTTTTGTAGCCTGCCCTAATGGCTCTGGAAAGATTAATAGCCACACAGCAAATCCAAGTCAAAAAGCGGAAAAAACATATCGGACAACATTCCAAAGCTTTAGCAGTCATGAAATATATTGTTCAAAACCATGAACATTTTTCATCTACATCGGATCTTTTAATAATGAAAGTTCTAGATCAGAAAAGCATAACATTTAAATTTTGACACGAAATTAAACCCTCAGATCCAATAAATGTCAAAACTCCTGAAATAAATACTAACCAGCTTGTGAAAGGTTATGCAGAACATGTGTAAATTTCAAAGCACTGTCATTAGTTGTAAATTTAGGTGTAGGCACACTGCTCAGACTCTCAGCAACAACAGGCTTTGAAACCTCGACCTTCTTACTACGATCTCCCTTCACAACCTTAGGGCTCATTTCCCTAGTAAGAGATGCCAGAGAATCATTGCACATATAAATATAGAACAATTAATGTTACATTAATGTCAAATGAAGAAATCAACAGCACTGACAACAAAATATCAAACTCGATGGGCTGTAGTTGTTGTTCATGCCTTTCTTCCTTGGACAGTTGAGCACCTTTCTTCCTTGGACAGTTGAGCAGCAAATCCCAACTGAGATCCTTTAATAGGAGTTGAAGGTGCATACTTCTTCTTCTGTAGTGAATGGAGCTCGTCCAAAGTATGTGCCTTCACAAGAGTAGTACTATTGTCGTGGAATATGCCATTCTGCTTCTTCTGAGTCTGGATTCTCGTCGATTGAGATCTCCTTAGAGAAAGTAAAATCTCCATTATCTACCATATTGATATACATAAAAAAATAAGATTAAAAACAGAGCAATCCTGGACTCTCAGATATTTTAAAAACAAAAAAACACAAACTTTACATGCAAAAGTATAGAACACCAGCTAAAATGTCTGGTTGCAATATCAAGCCTTAGACAAGCAAGCCTTCTGATAACCAAGAACCTCCACAGAGGTACGGATTCAAGCATTCAAATCTCCCACTTAATGGTTCCTAGCAAGAGGATCCTCTCAGAAATAGTGAGTACCACCATCGTGACTAGAAATGGAGGGGCCCAAAGCTGGGCCAAATGCTCTCGCCAACTCATTGTTTTTGGAAGCTTCTCATCCTGCAAATCCATCCTCAAATAGAGCTCCTCTATTTTTTCCCTTCAGCTCATACATCAAACGCTCTGATTCTAAAACCATTCCCTGTGCTGAGGGTGAAACGCTTCCATATGCCCGAGCCCTCATGGTACCTCTCTATATTCATGCCCTTTCCCTCATATTAGGAACTGTAAGAGAGTTGATAATGCACTTAGGGAAGATGCATAACATATCAAATCGCACAAACTGAGGACTGCTCAGAAAATGCATACTTGCAAAACACAAAAGCAAAATTACTTGTGGAACACATAAGTTGATGTTTACAGGCATGTGATGTGCATTAGAACCAGTGGACATAGTGAACAACCAATGGACAGCAAAATGGGAAGACACGATAAACCAAAAAAATGTGTATATAAATGTGGCGGCATTTTATTGCACAGATAAACGGGAGGCGTGGAAGTCAATGGTTGGACGAAGGGATGACAAAATAAAAGTTGTTTCAAACAAAACCTCAAAGAAAAACGCATAACGACGTAATAAATACTCATTAGTAGATACTAGATAGCATACAGATCATCACTTAACGAGACATGGATGTGAAAGTCCCTGACAAGTTGTACTGTGATGTGACCACCCTGTTCTACTATGATTTGATCGCTCAGTCTAGTCACTGTTGATTACATACACCATTTCTTTTTTTTATTGTCAGCATTGGTTGTACACATACTTTGTCCCAGACTTTGGGCCAACCTTATTTACCAGACTTTAATGAGTCTGCCATTGTCAGAGATGCATGGCGAGTATGATAAAACATTATGTACATGATGCTGCACATTCATCCCTAGCTAATCGAGTCATTTTGCAGGAATCCTCCGATTCTGACATCCTTGCAGCGATGTGGCAATCAATTAAAAGTTTTCAGTGATTTCGACTTTTGAAAGAATCCTTAAGTTGGCCGCAATAATTATTTATTGGCCCGATTTATTGAACCTCAGAGTATATGGAGATATAGCAGGTTTGTTGAAGGTTGGATGTCGAGCAGTTTAAGATCCAACAAAGTTTGGTGAAGCCACATTAAATGCTTTGCAGCTTAATAGATAGCTCTGGTCAAAATTGGCAATCAATTAAAAGTTTTCAGTAATTTCAACTTTTGAAAGAATACTTAAGTTACCCAACTTGCTGAAGCCGAATTAAATGCTTTGCACCTCAAATAGCTCTTGCCTAAATTGACAGCAAACATCAGTATAGATGCGATCAGAGTTGGAATTTGATGGGCATTTTCCCGTTTTTGGTCATTTTTCCCGTTAAATACTGGTTAAAATATTTCAAGACCATTTTATTGAATGGCTGGAATATTTCATAAACTGGCAATTTGACGGTTGAAGTTTAAACCAAAACGTCATTACGATCTTAATAGGCTGTTGCTGGTTTAATTTTCCACCAAAACGTCATTAAACCCTTAAACAGGTGCAGGTGGCAGGGCTGAAGCCTGGAATGGTGACACGGGTGCACCATCCACGTGATTCATGAATAATCATTTTTTATGGGCATCGGACGGTTTTGGACCATCGGTTAATGGCACTGGGTGGAACTTGGAAATTTCTACTGGACCGAATTTTGCTTGTCACTTCAGTGTCTCTGAACTCAGATCTCACAAAATCCCGGGGTCAAGTAAGTCAATTTTTGTTTTCTCTTTTAAAATGTAGTGCCAGATATTGTGTAATTTTACATGGTCATACCTTCATACTGTATAATGTGTAATGACGATATGTAGAATTTTTGATTTCAAGGGCTATGTTATCAGGGTTGGTTCTCGGTTTTCTGGCGAGAAAGTTATCTGTAATAATCGAAGCTGTGGTCTTGCGAGGTTTTTGACTACCCAAGGGAAAATGCAGTAATGGGTTGAAGTGATATATTGTGTTTTAGTTGATTTAATAGCTCTGCAGTCATGGATGGAGACCATTTATTATCAGTAAAATTCTCCCCTACAATAGTTATTGAAACTGTGTTGTTCTCGACGTTTATGAGTAATCAAGGTGAATGCAACAATGGGTATGAGCTATATTGCGAGAATTTTTAGCAGAAGGATGTGTAATTGCTATTAGGTTTGATATATATATTCATGTGCAAGTGTTTCCACTGTGGCTGCTGCTGATGCTAGGGTTTTATGGGGTCATGGAGTGCCCTATGTGAAATGCAGTAATGGGTTATGGTGATTTTCCAACAGTTGGAAGATTAGGTTCTTGGTTTAAGTATGGGCAGTGTCAAGACAGCAAGTGTAATGCATTCAGAGTTGGTTTCATGAAGGAAATCGTTGAAATCTAAGTTCCCTAGGAGGTTGAGGCCCCTGCTCTACATGGTATTGGGGCCTACATGGGAATTGAAATTGTGATTACTGGTCGGGGGAATGGGAGTCCTTTGGGTAGAGGGTGATGTTTGTTGATGGCTAAATGAAGAGAAAAAACTGAATGTAGAACTTTTAATGAAAGCAAAACTCAAAATACAACTGAGAGAAACTTAATCTTGTGGTCAATGTTGGTTATGATGGAAGCGAACATAAGCATCATGCTTTAAATAATGTTGATGATGTCTATGAGGCAGAAGATGGTGTTTTTAGAAGCAGAGATTTCTTGCATTGTTGCCGATGTTGTTGCAGATTGACAGCCTGCGATATCCTGATGCGGTGCCGATGATCATGTCTTGTCTCAGAAGGAGTTGCATATTCTGGTATGGCAGAACAATGAAGCTCTATTATATGATCAATTTTGTTTGACAGCTGATGTTATATTTTCAGTAACAGCAGAATGAGGCTGCAATCTCTCCATTCGTTGCAGAAAGTTGTTTATCCAGATTTGGGTAGGATAGCAATGTGGAAAGCTGGTGTATTGTTGTTGGCTTTCCTGTCTCTTATTGATTGCAAGAGATGTAGTTGTGGTAGGTTGACTTGTTTCTATTTTACGCCGATATGAACAAGATATTTTCATTCTCCTTTCAATAAAATTGCATAGTTTAGAACATCAAGGCATAGTTGAAATTTGAACATTGCAAGCAATGTCCAAATTTTGACAGCAAAGATCTTTTTTGATCGTAGGTTGTGTTAATTTATTATGAAGTTTTTAAAGCCTAAGAAAACATTGTAGCCCATAGTAAATGCTTATCGTTAAACAATTGCTTTAGATCATATTTGAACACAATTCTCTATTTTTCCTTACCTGCTCTTTCTAAAAGATGGTTGTTAACAGTATTTGTGTGCTTGCGATTTGCTTTAAGACCATTTTTTATTATGTCTTCTTGTGATAGTGTATACACATTAAGATTGTTGCTATTCTGAGCACTTATCTCGCTTATTCATCATAAGTTGGATATTTGCTTATGCAAGTTTATGAAGTGAAAGTTGAAGTAATGCACATAATTTAATTTTCAAATTATAGAATATAAAGTGGTCTAAGAGCAAAGGATATAGTGAGTAAGCAGGAGAGATGCCTGCCTCTCTGTAACCCTTTCAACTCTTACCTTAACTGTAAGAGGGTTTCAACAGTGGGCAGGGTTTGTCATACTGGTAGCTAGGAAAATTGAGGAGGTGGTTGTGGATGGGCTAAGAGATGAGCCATGTCTCCTTTGGCTCATTGCAAATATCTAGTTTTGGGTGGTGTTGCATTTCTGTATCAAGTATGTCAAGAGAATTTGTAGGCTTCTTTGTGGAGGTGAACGTCAATGTATGGACAAGCAGAAGATGGTTGCAGGTTACAATTGTCAAGGACGAGGGTTTGAGAAATGATAAGACATAGTTTCATTGGCAATCTTTGCTTTGACAAGTTCTTTTACAGTTCATTTTTTGAGGGTGTCTGGATGCCAACACAGTGCTGTTTTTTTAAACAAGTTTCCTCTTATCACAACTGGGGCTAACTTGAAAAGATTTAGCATTCTGAGGGATCCAGCAGCACAATTCAATCTGGTTTCTCTTCTGCTAAGCAACCGTGTGTGGGGTGTATCTATTCTGCCAAGGTCACCCAGGACTTGCACCTGGCCCTAACTGTTGTTGTGTGTGCTTGTATACATCCATGAGTGTGAGCATAAGCACCAGCATTGGTAGGACTTGAACCCTTATGGGATCTACAATAGCTACATGCTTTCATCAACCATGCATGCTGCACTTGACAATACATTGTTTTTTTATTTTGCTGATTTTGTAATAATCTTGCTAGCAAGTTAGAAACATGGTGTGATCCTATTTGAAGGCCAAATGAACCATTGAAGGCACACAGTTGGACTGAGTTTTCTACTGTTTTCCAATTGTTTAAAACTTTAACCCTCCAAGGGTTTATTCTACAGTATGTCTGAGCAACATTCAGATGGAGCTTTCATATGAATTCATTCTGGATTAGTGGCTCTAGCCTTTACTCACCCATGTTTTGTTAAGGGTTTCTTAGGATTGCCAGTTTAGCTTTTACCTTTTTGTATAGGTTCATTGTGCTCCATTGCATGCCAACTTGAGATATTGTGAAGGGAAGATTATTGTGTTTTGTTTGAGTCTTTGGTTATCCCTAAGTTGTCTATTAAGGTTTTTTTGTTTGTTTGTTTTGTTTAAATTTTTAGTTTTTAATTTTTAATTTTATGGTTCTCCTAGAGACCCCAGCATCATTGCCATTCCAGATCCCATACTAACAGTGAAACAAGGCCACCCAGGGCTCGAGTGGGTGGCATCGTCCAAATTATTTTCCAGCTCCTCTTCTAGACCTCTATCAAGAGTTTCAACTTTCCTCCATTTGGCCTCAGGTGCTAGGGGAATGAGTGCTAGCAAATCCTGATATGTGTTAATTATTTGTACTCTAGATTTACTCTGGGTCCATTTCTCTTGAATCTGTTTTCTGATATCAGTGCCCAATTTGTTTTAATTTTGAGCAATGCTTTACCATATTTTACTTTTTACATCTTGATTTGCTTAGGAGCTATTTTCCTTGCTCCCACTATGTATTGGCGCTATGGTACTCAATAGTCCCATTGACACTTTTCTTCTTAATTTTTGGATGTAATAAAATGATCTTATCTATTTGTAGCAAGTTTTAGGTTTGTAATATGTTATTTTCAGGTTGAGTTTTGGATTGTTATTTGTCTTTTACCCTGGATTTTGTCATGTGGCAATTGCCTATTTATGGCTCAATTTTTTCTAATATGCTTTGTATGATAAATAGGAGCACATTTAAAAAAAATGTGGAATATGTATTTTTTACTTGTTAAGGTCTTGTATGTCTGTAATGATTAGGTCAATAGTTTGACTAGAGGTAATGGGGTTCCTTTGCATAAATTTGAGGAACCCAAAATTAGGGATAAAATTTATCTTTGTTTGCATCACTAAAATAAACTATTTTAATGGTACAAATTTATATAATAGAAGATCAACAATTTTGGATAATTGTCTACTTTTCTATTTACGACTCAAATTAAAAATGTTTCTTAGCTCCCAAGGAATAGTGACCTTATAGTCCTCAAGCCATTTCCATAAAGATTAGCATTTCGTTCGATTCCTCCCAAGGGTAAAAGCATTGGTCCTCAGTGTTTACACAAGTGATGAAATTCTCTACATTCGCTAATGGAAGTCTTTGCCAAATGTTGATTATTAGAGTTAAAATGTCAAAACACAAGCTTGGTGATGAAGGATCAAAGGACAATAGTTCTTGAATGACAAGAAGGCAACAAACTCATGATGAGAGATAAAGAGAGGTTAAATCTTTGTTTGTTGAGGTTGCATCTAGTTGACTTGGAAGGTGACCATGCTTGTGATCTGAGGGAAATGAAGATTTAAAGCCTTCCTTGCCTTATTAGCCTTCCTTTGTAAATACTTTCATCTTGATCAAGGTACTTAGCAAGATAAAGAAACAAAACTCCTATGCGAGCTAATAGAGATGATTGGAATTCTCTTGAGATTTGAAATTTATTAAAATTTTGACAAGTTGCTATAATTCACATTGGACTTCTTATTTCCTCCTTTCTTTTTGTTGAATTTTATTTCTTAATTATGCATAACAATCACTTTTTTTGAATAAAATGCTTCCTATCTATAAATATTTATATGGTACATCACTATTTATAATATAAATAAGCTTATAATGCAAGAGTCGTTACCTAACTTAGCCACACATATGCTAATTTGGCTCATTGATTACTAAGAATGCATTAATAAATATCAAAATGACACCATTATGTCTGCACTCTTTGCAAAATAAGTAAAATAAAAATTAATTGCCAAAATAACAGGCTCACTACTCAAAGGAATGGTCCATAGAAAAAATCAGGGGGGAAACAAAGTTTGTATGCATAACTAAAAAAGCTTGTAGCTTGGTGATCACCCAGTTACTTGCTAGTGGTGGGCCTTGATTGTGGCTATTAAATCCACCATAGCCATCAATCATCGGTACATTGGTAGTGGGGTTGTTGTTTCCTTCAATTGTTTTCTCACATTACCTTGAAATTGATACAACAAGGTGGATAGTGGGATGCTTATCTCATTGGGGCCCTGACAATGTTTATGTTCCTGTTGATTTGTCCTAACCCTTAAAGGAAGAAAGGTTTTCCATTTGTGCCTTCATGTTTTCTTAGTTAAGTTGTCTTCAAGTGGGATTCGACTAGCAGTACACCAAATATTGCTCCAGTGCCTGATTTAGTTGTGCAAGTGGTCATGGTCCGTGGAAATATTCTTAGAATGGTTTTTGGTTTGTGAGCATAATTGATATAGATAAAAAACAATTAATATTGATATTAATAGTTGTGTTGCCACTCAAACCAACACCTTCAGTGTGCAAAGTCGTCACTAGGGTCAAGCTCAACTGGAACTTGGAAGAGTCACCACTGTCACCTTAGTAATTACTTCCCTCACTTTTAATGTAGAATAGGTTGATCTAATTAACTGTTTCAGATCTGAATGAAAGATGCAACAATCAAATGGATTGGAGACTTCAGAAAGTAACTTTATATAAGCAAATTAACCTCAATTTTCAGATCTGGAAAGTTTATATTAGGCTACAATGAACTTTTTACATAAATCTTTTATGGACCAACAAGCTTAGTTTGTTACAGTAGAAAATTTAACCCTGGTTTAGATGTAGAAACAAAGTAGATCTAGGGCTAAGCTTAGTATAGATCTGAGCTATAAATAACACTTATAAATCTGGAAATTCCGTTCAGATAAATCAATCTGTCCTAGGAGGGATTATCTTTGTTTTAATTTTTAAAGGCAGATTCGACATTCCCCACAGTAAATTTTCAGTGTGTAATTTCCACTGTTATCTCTTACATCCAATGAATGTGGATCTTTATTATGTGACGATTGGCAACTTGCTAATAGACAACCGAGGTGATTGACAGTGATAAATGTGACCATAATCATGGATATGCTTCCTATCGTCGTCCTGATTGCAGACCTGGCCATCGATTTCCCATGTTGAAAGATGACCAACTACTGCACACAATTCATAGTTTGTTTTTAAAGTTTTTAGAAGGTTGTGCTCAGATCTAGCAGAGTGGGATCAAGTTTTGTACCTTAGACTTGGTTAGTTGTGGAAGATGCGACCAGAGTTGGAATTTGACGGGCATTTGCCTGTTTTTGGTCATTTTTCCTGTCAAATACAGTCCCAAATTAGAGATAGTATTAAAGTATTGAGTTATTTTAATGAATTTTACAGAGCTCCTACAAACAAAAGTTCAAGATTGATTCATGATCCCAAGTGCACTTCTAGGTTTCCTTATGGGTATTTCGATGATGCATCAAAAGATATTCTTTGTGGTCAGGGCATGGTCATCAAGATGGATTCATACCATTACATTCTATTGAGGATGAGTTATGGGTATGGGAGCAATAGTTGAACCAAACTAATAGCTCTATAGGGCCTTCAAAAATTTTCTATTCTCATAAACATTCTGGAAATCCATGTGTTTGGGGATTCAAAAGTGATAGTGGACCGGGCCAATAGTATTTCTACACTACAGGTATCCTTATTAGATCGTTGGTTCGGCAGGACAATGCAACTTATGGACAAGTTCATCTCTTTTTTTTATCAAGCATGTATTTCAGGAGCTTAGTGTTTTGGTGGATGAACTTTCAAAGAAATTCGCGGATGATATTGAAGGTCCTCTTTAACCTTGATCCCTCGAATGAATTTTATGATGATGATGTTATTATCATAGCTTATCTATACCTGCCAATGCACTAAAACGTTATTACTGACAGGGACATATTTAAGTAAAACGTTATTACTAACAAGTACATATTGAAGTAAAATGTTATTACTGACAGGTACATATTTAAGTAAAACGTTTAGTGAAGGGTGATGTGAAACCCAAAAACATCAAAAAAAAATTGTTTGACAGGTAATATTCTAGTGAAATTTCAACACTGGATGCGATGCTTGTTGTTTTAAAGACTCAAGTTTCAAATTCAAATTCAAACATTTGAACCTGACATTTACCTCCAACTCTATTTCAAAAAAATTGTTTATGTTGTGGTTTCCATTCACCAAGATGCGGACTTTGATATTAGCTCTACTCAGATCTCCAATGGTTTACCAGCTATCTATTTCGATTGGTCCACAACATTTTCTCAATTTATGCGTTGTGGGGAAAACATGAGAAGAGAATTGGAACAACTTATTCGCAATTTCAACGAGAAGGAACCTTCCATATCGTGAGCCATAGAAATAATGCCTTATTCTGCCGACCAATGTCTAACCTCCGGCACAACCGACAGATTTCTCAAGGCTCCCACCGCTGCGTCTGTATTACAGGCGAACCAACCTGGCATATTTCAATCAGGGTGAGCTGTTCGCGACTTTCGGCCTCAACCAGGCAACATATGACGGTGGTCGCCTTCTCACGAATTCTTCCATTGGCTCCTCTTTTGTTGGCATAATAGTCATCAAAAGTGAATGACAGTTTATTTTACTTTGTTTACTTATCCCTGGCCAGAGATAACCATAAAAGAACACTAAAAAAATGACAAGAAAACTGGGGAAGAAGCAAAGACGGCCAGAGAAGCATAAACTAAGAAACCACACACATGAGTTCAACCTAAAACCAGACACAAGACTACCATCACTTAACTGGACCAAGCCAAGGTTACAAATAAGATGAAAACTTTGATCGCCGGTGGAAAAATTATGAAGTTCACTGAAGAGAAATGAGCCCTTCAAGAAAAGAAGCTATGAGTTTCTCCACTGTTGCAAACCAAGGAGTGAGCAATTACTATAAGGAGATGATTGAAGAGACTAAGGACTTTGAAAACTAGGTGGTAGCCATTGAAATGTTTAGGCCATTTTTGTTTTTCAATTGTTCTAATATTGAAACCGAAATGTTCAGCTTACTTAGCGTGTTTGGTTTTTTTTATTCTAAGAATCTACAGTTACTTTGCAGTTGTCTCTTACAACATTCCATATATAAAAACAAGATTTTATTGTTGCAAGAAATTGTAAGATGAACAAGAACAAGCCTTCCAAGTTCGGTTTGCAACACATGCCTCCAGCAACATCAAAATAGAAATATATAAATAGAAACCAAATTCTTCTTAGCACTCCATTAATAATTACTTCAGCTACAAACACACCATTTTTCAGAAGAGATGTTAATTGAACGACAGCTTCAGCAATCAACTGTATTGTTCTTAGGTCCATTTTTCAGAAGAGATGTTAATTGAACGACAGCTTCAGCAATCAACTGTATTGTTCTTGGGTCTTATTTATATGGCAAACAATATGATGATAGACCTTATTTTAACTTTATTTATACAGCTTACTTTCCAGGTATATTTCTTTCCAGCTATTAACTGTAATGTTTTTGTATTTTATGTCATATATATATATATATATATATATATATATATATATATATATATATATATATTTTAATAAGTATTGGAGTAGATTTATTTTTATTTTAACTCTTTAACTTTGATTTCTATCAATGTAGATTTGTATTTTTAAAAATAATTATTATTATTTAATAAAAATTTATATATCTAAAACCTTTTTTTTTACAATTTTATTATGTAAATTAACAATAATTATTATTATTTGATAAAAATTAATATATCTAAAAATTTAATTTGTTTGATTTCTCAAGTATTTCAAAGTTGAATAAATAATTTAATTTAATTCAAAATATAACTACTTTTAACATTTTAATTGATAATTTCTTTACATATTTAATTAAACACATACAAAATTATTTGCTTGATCTGTAAAATTCATATACAATTGGAGTGTAAATTCTCTTAAATACCATAACAAAATACAATTTCAAGTTATTTACAAACTCTAAAGTTAACAAAAAAATATTATCTATTAACTCTAATGCTAACAAAAAAAAAATATTATTAAAAAAAATTGAACTCAACCTTTTAATCTACAAATTCTAATATTAACTTAAAACACTCCTACAAATCCTAATACTAACAGAAAAAAATACTCTTGAAATATAAAGTTAAATACAATGCTTCATTAAACTTAATTGTCCTTTAAACTATTGTTTGGCATTCATTGGTTTTGAAGTACATGGATGGATCCTCTCTCACAAGAGATTATCTTGCATAGTAAGATAGGGGCACCCACATGCTTATTTTTTACACTACCTGTTAGGAGGGAAGTGTTGTAGAAAGTTAATCTTATACACTTAATAACATCTATAACTATAAATAAATAATCATTTATAATTAATATTTTACAAACTAATTATTGGAGAATAGCATTAGATTTGCAAACAAAATATTAACTTTGAATGTTGCTACCTAACAATTTTCTTTATTAGTGTGATATTATAGCCTAGAAAACAATTCCATACTTAGGTTGATGGAAAGGTTAATGACAATATACAAGTCAATAGTAAATTTTGTGAATGCTCATGAAAAGAGAAAATTTAATTGCATTCCAAAATCTAATGGAAATGTACAAGGCAATAGTAAATTTATGAGTTCTTATGAAAAACTATAACACCTTTCATTGCATTCCAATTAAGGGTATGACTCATTAATGTAGTGTCTCTTTGGTTGAAACATTGAAATACAAACACAACTTTCGATAATACTAGTCTTGGCATTGATCACCCTTCATTTTGATTCAAAATCCACTAGTCACCTTCTATTTCATGACAAAATCAATCTTGTAGCCTTCGACACTTTGTAGTGGCATAAAAGCTAACTAAGACCATAAATGGACCAAAAGGTTCCTTTTACAATGAGCTTGATATTGATAGTGTCCAAGTCAATTATAGGATTTTCCTAGACCTCAACAAATACATAGCCAATTAACACATAAAGGGTTATGGGAATTCTAACATGAAAGTGGGGTTAAATTAATGTTGCATCCCATTAACATCCCAAAAAACATGTAGGACATAAACACTAAGATTAATGTGCTAATAGATTAGCATGATTAGGAGTTCTACTGAGGTTTTCTCTTGGCAATTATGACTAGGATAAAGTGAAGTTGAAAAAATTAAAATGGCATTGAAAATAAAGTCATTCCACACATACCATGTAGATCTCAATAATGGATGCACACACATATATCAAGAAAACATTAACTTTACATAGAGCCACTTTAGTAATTTTAGATAGAGTGTTATGACCTTTCCAATATGGAAAATTTTTGAATGGTTCACCCATGTTTGAAATGCTTGCATCAAAGCTTAAAAAATATAGATCCAAAACCATCATTCAACTTCACCCAAGATATAAATAACTGTAACTGTAAATATGTCATTGTAAATATAAGTATTCAACAATTAAAATAAAGTAGAGATATAATAAATACCATAAAAGACCTATAGTATAGTTTTATGAAAGATATATTTTAAGTATTGAATCACATAAGTTTGTTAACCAACACAAAATAAATAACATCTAATAAGTTAATGATGTGTTTCTTCTTTTGTAAAATATTGATTTGTTTCATTTATATAATTAGAGATGGATTAAGCAAAATACATAATTCTAAAAACACTACTCCACTTAGCTATGTACAATCAAGAAAGATAAGGTGTTCCACCAATTATTAGTGCTTATTTCCTTATTATTTATTGCTAGTTTTAACCCATAATATAAGACATGTTTATGGAGTTACATTCTCTCCATTCTTTCTCTAGTTTACATGTTTTGTTTTTTGTTAATTAAATAATCTTTGTTTTGTTCTCTAACAATGTGGATATAAAATTATATATTTTAGATTTTTTTTAATAGCTAACTATGTTTACAAAATTAAATGATTGGTTATGCTTATAAACATTCACCTATTACTTTACTTGTAACTTTAATAGTTTATAAAAAGTTTGATTCAATACCCTAAACCATTGCAATTAGTCCAGAGTTCAAACCCTATGGGAAACCCACTTCCAAATCCCATCGGCTTCATCAATCGTTGAAATAAAAAACATGCATGGTAATTGAACATATGGTTTGGAAAATTTGGATTCAGATAACAAAAGTTTCGTTGGAACTGAAAAGTCTAAAAAATTTTGAAATTAGATGAAGTAAAAAATTTTAAAAAATTCAATACCTCTTTAGGTTTTTGGATCCATTCATTTAGACCTTTAACAACATGAATAAACTATGTTGTACACTTAAATTTCTATCGTTTCGGTGAAGAAATATCATTCTAAGTAATTTTGATCGTACAACCGTATTAAGTTCTTGAGCTAAAATATATATATATGGACCAGAACACAAGCAGAAAAACCATCATGGGAAAATGAAGGCTGGGACTCTGTTCACTGTTCATGTGCAATATAACTGTCACTTAGAAGTTCTCATCTTTTTTCCAAATATCTCCCCTGATTTGTTTGTGAGAACTTAAAATCTCCCTTATGTTTTGTGACTTTGGAAATGCACACCTTAATTTCATTAATTTTAATAATATGGAACTATACAACTTGAATTGCTTCATTGTGCCATGTTTTAGCATTATATAGAAAAGCAGATCATTCATTTTGGAGTAGTGTCATTAGTATTCAAATTGTCAAATGCATTTGGATAAATACAAAGATGTATACTCCAAAAAAAAAATTGCATTGTAAAATATTTGTAATAGCTTAATCTTCCAAAATTACTGCCAATCTTTTCAAAAAGAAAACATTATGAACAACCTTATCCCATTTCCTTCATTGGCCCAAGTTTTCCATCATATGGGAAAATACACCCAGTTGTCCCTGCACTTGAATCACCCTCTAATGAGATGACATTAGAGGAATTTTGGGGTCTAAAATGGGCCTCCTAAGGAAAATAATAAAATAATAGTTAAAATAATAAAATAATGGTTAAAATAATAAAATAATATTAATTAATTTTGGAGGAAGAAAGAAAAAAACTACTTTTTGTGTTCGTATTTTCGACATATCTCCCTGTGTTTTTACTCAAATTTCGATCGGGAGAGCTCGTTGGATGCGGAATTTGATTCCACATCCAACGAGTACCCACACTGCATACTTTTGACGGACCTTGCTACCCCAAAAACAAGAAATACCTGAAAAAACGTGATGATGACATCATCATCACATTTTTTCAGGTATTTCTTGTTTTTGGGGTAGAGGGGTCCGTAAAAAAATATGCAGTGTGGGTACTCGTTGGATGCGGAATCAAATTCCGCATCCAACGAGCTCTCCCGATTGAAATTTGAGTAAAAACACAATGAGATATGTCGAAAATACGAACAAAAAAAGTAGTTTTTTTTAATGACAAATATGTCAATTCAACCATTATGGTTGACTTATTTTATTGAAATTCTATTGGTTCTTGAATTCCAACTCACAAAAACTTATTTTGGCATTTTTTCTTATAAGGCCCATTTTAGACCCCAAATTTCCTCTAATGGATCTCTCCCATTAGTGTTTGTGTCCTCTAGTAGGTAAAAAATTGTTACTCTCATCCTTTGAGTGGATTGACAAAAGAACCCTTGGTGTCTTCACAAAAAAGGTTGGCCTATGTCCTTAAGGGAAGATGAAATTTTAATAATGGATACTAAAAGGTTGTACGTGAATTCTCCAGCAAGGTGGATAATTCTAGTGAATTTCCAATCTACTGACTGGTCACAACCAAACTCACATTAAAGTAAGTTATTTGATGAGTAGGATTTGATGATGTTACTAATATGGATTGATACAAATCTAGAAAATATGGCTTATTTGTGCTTGAACTGGTAAATACAAAATAACAAGTTTTCTTTATTTTTAGCATATTTGTGGCAATTGATGCAGTACAACATGCTTCAGCTGCTCAAGAATCTCAGGCTGCATTCTAGTCATAAGGATATATCAGATATTGATATAATGAAATGGGAAAATGCAAAAGTTAAAATTACAGGCATAATTTCTCAAATGGAGAGCTTCAGGGTATGACATTCTTAATCTCTACAAGTTATTTTATTGCATTTAAAAAGGAAACTTCATACAGAAAAGGATTTCTGTTGAAAATTAAAATGAATTTCCTTGTATTTGTTTTTTTAAGTTGTCTTGAAATTTTGAAAATGATTTGTTACAGGATAACAATATCGCAAAGATTTGGTTGATGAACCCTAGGAACCAAGACTCCACCAGCATCACATGGAGACTACAATTCATCAAAATAGGGAGTAATGGGCTGCAACAAGCTCAGAAGAGTAAGGAAAGTGATTCTTCAAATGTCCAAATTAAGATCAACAAATGACACGCTCGATGAAAGATTGCCATGTTTTGTAAAATGATTTTGGTCTTTGGGAGATTTACGTGGGTTATTCACTAAACTCTCTTATGAAGGATGAATGCAATAGATATACTAAATTAGTTGAAAGGAGGGAAAATCGATTATGTATATACTTGTTGTATAGTTTGCACTACAACAAATCCTGGAATTAGCGTCACATTTAGTGTCCCTTTTTAGTGTTTTTTTTTTTAGATTGAGTGGTCAAACTAGAAGCTAAATGGGGCGCGTCATGGACAAAACTTAAATCATCTCAAAAAACATCTTTTTTTGCTTCCTAAATAGCATCCTTTATGGCATCCAAAATAGGGTCTCTTTTTTTGCTTCTAGAATAGCGTCCAACTTTGCTTCCTAAACAACGTCGAGGTTTGCTTCTAGAATAGCGTCCAAATTTTCTTCCTAAACAATGTCAAGGTTTGCTTCCTAAATAACATCATATTTTGCTTCCTAGCGAGTGTCTACTTTTGCTTCTTAAATGACACCCCCATTAGTGCCATATTTGCATCCTTCATAGCACCATGTTAGCATCCAATATTGCATCCATTTTTTCTACCACTTTAGCATCCCATTTTGCACCATGTTTTACTTCCAAATATGTGTCAATTTTTGCTTCCAAATTTGCACCAATTTTTGCTTCCTTTTTTGCATCATGTTTTGCTACCAAAATGACACCAAATATTTCTTCTATTGTTGCACCATATTTTGCTTCCTATGTAGCACCATGTTTTTCATCCAAAGTAATGTCTTATTTTGCTACCATATCAATGTCATGTTTGGCTTTATCATTAGCGCCACATGTTGCATCCTTTTTAATGCCTAGTTTTACATCTCTCATGTTTGGTCACTAATTTAGTCATTTTTAGTAATTTTATATACGAGTTTTGGTCATTTTGTTTGGTCACCTATCTCTTATTTTTTGCTTACTAATGTAATTGCTTTTAACCGATATTATAATATCATTAGGGCATGGAGGAATCGAACCACCAACCTCCTGCTTGTAAGGCAGGTGCTCTTCCATTGAGCTAGAACCCTTTAAGAATTTGGGAACCTAACTTACAGAGTCCTCTATAATGGTAAAAAGGATCAATACACAAATTTGAGTATCTAATGGTCGACAAAAAATGAAAGATTGTATTATCTTCAACATGGGATTGATTACGTTCCTTGGTTCTCTGTATATCATTTTCCTATGATTGTAAAGTTTCTATCATTATAGTACCAACATCTATAGCTTGTGAGGTAGTAGCATCACCTTTTTCCTGTGATATGGTGGTATGATGGGCCTAATCTGATCGAGTGTCATCAACTAGTTGAGCCCTCTATAACTCAGAAACAAAATTATCCTCAATTCCTAATTCTATTGTAGTGCCACTCATTCCTCTAAATTGCTGACTGTCATCAACCCAGCTACTCAAACGATTTATTGGTCGTCCACTTCAAAGTGTTCAGTAAATATAATCCAAATGGGATGTATATGAAGTACTTTCAATAGTACTCTCTGCTACAACCCTATCATTCTTTGCAATCATAGACACATTACATTATATATGTCCTTAAACTATGAATTCTAAAGTTCAAATCCAAGAAAAACAATTTGTAATCTAGCAAATGTTCAACAACTAGAAATTTTAAAAATTACATACTGATCAACAAAAAACTGATCTAAATGGGGTAGACGGTCTAACGAGAATTGGATGTTGAAATGTCTTTCCACAATCATCAGTCCTTCCTATAAGATTATAGATAGAGGTAGTACTTCCCTATCATCAATTTTCCCCAAAAACTTTTTTAATAGGCATCACATGAAATGGATCAAACAAAAAACCTTCAACTCAACCAAGCTAAGTTTGAGATAACAAGAGCTAAGTTTGAGATAAAAGTATGAGGACACAACCTTCCACTTATATTTTGATTTAAAGCAGCTATAATATCTTGTCAAATTTCTGACTCCATAGCTTCCTGAAGCATATGAGGATCCTCAACAATATGACAAACAATAGTTGATGCAACATTGTTAAACCCTGAAAATAAGCAACTAGTAGGAAAGATGAGCAAAGAAACCAATCCACCTCTTTCAAGGAAACACAATGCTATGGCATGCACCCTTTTTAGCCTTGCACATAGTTGGAGAAGAGCTTGTACAATAGTTGAGGTAAGATTCATCTGAATGAAGTTGCAGACTATGTTAATAGTTTTTTTCTACTCTTTAGTAGTTATGTACCCTTCAGGAACAACCCACATGTGTGTTGTATGATTTAGATGATTAGACTCTAAATTCTCAGTATTCTCAACATCACCATTTTTTTTCTTGGACTGTTTAAATATCATAATATCAGAATCGAATTTTTTCTTCAACTATAGAAAATTATCAACAACTAGAAGCATGGGGATCACATACTTAAAATCTGGAAAGTTGTCACTTTTTTATGGATCTAGGTAAAAACTAGACAAGATATCTAGAAAAATACTAACAAGACCATTGTCAGCAGCAATTTCACAAGTTGTATTATATTCATGTAAAATTAGATCCAAAACATGAGATGGTAGGGAAAACATGCTATTATCCTTTCCAAGATCCCAATTACAATATTTCAGTTGTTCTACAAGAAACGATATAACTTTGGCTCTTGCTTGACCATCGTTTTGAGTGCATGATGTTAGCGGCAAGTCCTTCAAAGGAAAAGCTAGAGATTCCTCAATTCCTATATTTGTGGAGGTCAATGCTCCTTAAGTAAGATGACATGTGGCAAAAGGGCATAGTGGCATTTAGTGTCTTTTTATGGTTTAGTGGACTTCTCTTTGGTTCGGTGCAGTTTTGTTTGCTGGAGTGCTGAAAATTGCTATTTTTGTTGAGTTTAAATTTTTTTATGGGATGCTATTTTCTTCAAATGAGGTCTGATGAGGTTGGAACCCATATCAAACATATTGAAACAATTAATAATAATATAAAAAAATTTAAGTATTTTCTCTTTCTACCCTTATACATTAAGAATTTTATGTTATCATTTAGGGAGCACCCCAGAAGCACCTCAAAGACCTTGAGAGAATACTCCTAAGGGCACTTCCTGAACACTCCCTCTCGGAGCATGCTTTGAGAACAAAGTGTGAGAGGCCAGGGCTCCCCTGCAATGTAGCTTCAAAGAGTCCAAACCGAAGTCATAGGAATGATGAGTCAAATTGCAATTTTCTGATTTAAATTGGATTGCGCAGTCAAAAGATCCAATTCAAACTTTCTAAGTTTGACTTGGGTTGACCAAGTTGACTCAGTCATCACAATTCAGACTCATGACTTAACCCTTAACTAGCAATTTATGGAAGTCTGCACATAGGAAAAGGTTTTAAACCCAATTTTCAGTGTTTTTTCCCATTCTTTTGCTTGATGGAGGTGGTTTCTACTTGCTGGTGTGAAGGGACAGTAACCAAATTATCCACAAAGAGACTTCCTAGGAAGGGTTAACTCAAACAAATTTTTATCTAGATTCTGGACTCACCTTACAGATGAGAATCAAGATTATCATCATATTATAGATGATACCTATTCATTGTGAAATTTTGAAGATCTATTGAAATCTTGTAATATATCAACATGGCTATTTCAAATATCAACGAAAAGTGTGTTTAATTCAAAATGTTTGTATATATTTATTTTATATTTGTTGATTTTTCCCTAATCCAATTCAAAACTTTGATTCTTTTACCATGTCAATTTATTGATGATTCCGAGTCTAGTGACTATGGTCCAAACAGAAGAAATTGAAAGAGAATAACATTCGGTTCTCTTCTTCTAGTGTCCAGATATAAAATATTGTGAACTAGTTTTACAATGAAATCCAACCTAGGGGACAAAAATATGTTATTTTTAGAATAACCCTAACCCACATGTTGAACATCTGATAGCAAACTTGAATCTCGCCATGAGAAGGATCAAAATTTTACATTGGGATTCAAGATAGATAGATCACAGGTGCAACATAATTTCAGAGGTATTAAACCTTGAAGTCAATTGATGATGACTAAAGAAATTATAAAAACGCATTATATAAGCCAAGTCAGATTTGAAAGGGCAATATTTAAAAAATAAAAAGATAATGTCTTTTTAGCAATAGAGAAAATGTAATGATATCATGCAGTGAACACCTTGAAGTAAGATACATAAATAAATAAGTACAAAAATATAATATTCTAATGTTCCCTCCACTTTGCGCTTTTCTTTTTTGAATGCTATCATAAAAGTTGTAAAAGTATAAGCATTTGGAGCCTAACAACTTCGGAATTATTGTGACCTCATCCATTTTTAACTCCAAATAAAATTAAAAGCATTGATGACCAGGAAATAAAAATACTTACACACTTATCGACTCTTAAAGTGTAAGTCTGTGAATCCAGCGTTTTAACCTTTATCTCAACTGTTGCATCTGAACATTCACCTTTATCTCTTTCAACAATTATGATTTCATTTATATTCCTATCTGCCATCCTGTGGTGCCACTTGATTCCTGGAAAAAAATGCATAATATCAAACAGTAACTCCCAAAATAAGTGGACATCCCAATTTACATTGACACTCTATGAATACCAGATTTTCTTATACACCTAGAATACTACTATTACAAATTGAAACATTCCAAAGAGAGTGAAATAACGGTCGTAAGCTCAAACCATCTTAACCACATGTGACAATTACAATTGTTGATAAAAAATACTTCCATGGTATGAACATATCGACCCTTAAATTAAATGCTTGCAAAGTGTACTGAATGCAAAGAGGTGATATTTAGACTAGATAAAAAGGAATTGGACATCCTATTATGTTAACATAGACTTGTGATACCTGCTTGGTGCAGATTATAAAGATGTCAATTTGCTGTAGTTGTTCGACTTGGAAGTTGGAACATAAGCAAACAAGCATCAGAAATCTTTTAAGATATTTTATACTCTGCTTTGTATGCATCAACTTTTCTGAATTCATGCTCGGTGAAATAGCTAAAGGGATATTTGTTGGATTTTGATTTCATCTTTTAGAATGTGATATATGTCTACGAATAATTAGCAAGAAACATGCTATTGGTTTGGAGTATTTGGATTTCCATCGAGTTAAGAATCCCCTATAAGGGATTTCTCACACACATATATGCTCATCATAGCTTGAAAAGTCGAATGCAAGAGTACTTTGTGGATACAAGGGGTTACAGGTAGATGAATAAATTGATAACAAAAAAGATGTAAGTTACAGTTCCATAAAATTTATGTTCAAACCACTTGCAAGAAACATCCCTTTGTCTTTGCCTATGTTATCTATAATTGCATTGTGTGCAGGTTATAAACATCTGAAATAATCATAATTTAAAAAAATCAGAACTCACTTTATAATTTAAGGCTTTCTTTTTCTCACGTAAAGACAAAAGAGACCCTCATGCTTTGCTACTCCAGACTAAAAAGTGAAAACCAACCACAAAATAACTGAATTTGAAATTATGAAACAGACAATACCTCTAACTTAGTTTTTCTTAACAAGGAATAGCAAAAGTTTATTGTTGAAAATAGGATGTATTAACAAATATCACATAGAAAACATTTGTAAGAAAAATCAATGCAATAGGAGCACTGCATTATCCATATCCATCAATTGGGGGACTAAACATTTACTATATTATACCATAAACAATTGGGCTCCACATTTATCATTTTTTCCCTTTTTCCAAGGCCAATAGTAACTGGACGATAATCTTGAATTCCAGACTTCTAGTAGAAAAAGGATGTTCGCGATAAATGCTTACAATAGTGGGATTAAAGTAGCAAGAGCAATGCCAGTTTTAGACATTTACTAGTTGGAACGAGTGTTTACCATTTTCACATGGACCAGTTGCGACAGTTGATATAGGTGTCATGATATAGCCCAACTTGTCTGCACCTTCCTTCTAAAAAGGGTTGTGAGATCAATTTTGGGTATTGAACTTAAGGATGATCTTATAGGTAAGTTTAAAGTGTTTGAATGATTGAATAAATGTGAAGATTGGATCCAGATTACTTGTTCAAGGACATGGTGTTATTGCTATGAACTCCCTATAAACCAACTTCTTATTCTCTCTACAACATGTACAATGGCATTGTATCACCACAAACTAGCACTGGTAGACAGATAAACCAAGGATAAAAACACAAAGACTAAAATGTCAAGATCTACCAGTTGCACAAAGTAGTAGCCAAGGAGGAGTTGTTTCCATGCAGATACATAATAAAATCTATGATTGAGAATGCTAATGTAGACAGTCGAACCTTTAAGTCGCAGAGCAGGAAAAAAATTACACGATTCATTGCTACCACTCTTCAGAAATCTATAAGTTACCACCTTGCACAATGTCAGCGATCCCCAAATGGTTACAATAATATAAAAGATGCATAATTTACATGACATCATTAAGGGTTGAACCATTCCAGACTATCTCGAGTAAGGTGTACTTGGTCCAAAATATGCAAGTAGAATTCAGAGACCTGGCGGTGCTAATAAACCACCTGTATGGGAGGCCGAGCAATAAGCACATATCATTTAAGTTCGATTTTGATCATTAATGAAGTGCAGAAGAATGGGACAGTGTTCAATTGTTGGGCAGACCCCATATCAAATAACCTTGTACGATGTATCTATGAGGCTAAATCACCCACGCAGTGTGGTGCCCCCTTCTATATGGCATCATATCTAATGGACTACATATGTGCATAATCATATTTATCCTGTTTTGAACATACATGGAAGCCATCCTTCACACTCTACATTCTTACTTTCAAGATCTATGGGTCATCCAAGACGCACGAGCATTCTAATATATGCAACTTTGTCTTAGCTCCATTATACGAAAGAAGGAAAAATGGTGGGAAGTGCCCATGCTTTAGCCAAATCCCCTTGTATGAGTTTAATGGGGATTTTATCAAACTTGGTTGCAATTTCCCTTGCCTGGTTTCATTGGTAAATGGGTTGTCTTAATCTGCATGAAACCTGTCATCCATAATCTGATGAGTTTGGAGATTTTGTAAACTTATGTAATAGCCATTCCTTTTTCTAGGGTTATCGAGAGTAAAGTGATCAACACCATTAGATTTTATTAGTTTCTTGAATTATTATCCAAACTCAATTCGAAGCTAATTTTGAATTCGCTTAGGAAAAATATCCAACCTTCTTCCGTGCTCTTACTACGTTTTCTTCAAGTTGCTCCACCGAAGTATTTCCATGTCTACTTTATGTTTGAAGAGAGAGTCACCACTATTGCTTATTTCCTTTTTTGTATAAGTGGGGGTGGAGATACAAGTCACTAGCTTTTAAATATTTGAAAAAACTTAAGAGAGTTACTTGTGATGTACATTTATGGTTATGGATTATAAGTCACTTTGGGAGGACATTTATTTTTCAAGCCACTATGAATACTTAGAACAGAAATGACTCCAAACTTCCACAATGTTTACAAGACTGTACAAACTTAGCCAAGTATATCATAAAACATGAAAAAGAGAAATGAGTTTAGGATTGGATTACGAAGTGCTAGATCTATCCATGCATATACAATCACTTTTTAGTACCAATATGAGTGGATATCAAATACATTAATGGAAATATGAAAAATAATCTACCTGGAAAAAATAAACCAATCTTAGGATATCAACCTCCTAACTCTTCTATCACTTTAAAGAATCGCTTTTTTTCAACAATTTTTTTTGTCAAACCCTATAACAAACAATTACAAGGATGATAAAAATCTAAATTAGAATAATAATCTTCAAAACTTTGAGCATACCCATTGCTAGCTCATTTAGGTCGTTTTCTCAACTCCTTGAACCTGTATTTAAAGATAGTTGGACAATTTAGAGTCAAATATAAAACTAAAAGAACCCTAAACTAACCTAGATTCTCAATTATCTTGGGTTGACTTATCCACAAATTTAGGAAAAGCCAATAAATTAAATGAAATAAAATCACATTCATCTCATTATACTTCATTGTTTGTATTTATAGGACGATAGTGTGCTATTGGGTGAATATTGTTTCTGTCATTGGGACTCCATCCTTTGTAAGTCCAATAAACCCATTGTTTGTGTTTACAGGACGATAGTGTGCTATCGAGTGAATCTTGTGAATTTTGTCAGATGAGAAAATGCCAGATCTTGTTCATTGTTATTATAATGATACCCTGAATATCTTGCTACCTACCTAAATGTTTGCCTCAGAGGAGAGAACTCATTAAACAATTTCCACATTCTGAGCATGGTGTTGATGGTGCATTTGCTTCAAAGGAGCATCTAGTTTCAAATTCTTTATCTCCAACAAAAAAAACCAAAGAAGAGATCACTGCAAGTCGAGGTACAGAAACAAGTACAAAGTCATTTCATAGTCAGAATGATGATCATGAGGAATATATCATTCAATTAATAGGAAAACAACAACCATTTGCTTATCATCCTTCTCAATCACCTGAAAGGCCTTGTGCAATGCCTGGAGAGGTTGTGGAGACAACAACTGCTCGACACTTGGGTAACACAATTGACAATGATATGCAGGAAGACTGTGCTAGTAATTTCCATAGTGACAACTCCCTTGCTAGCAGTATAGAGTGTCAAAAGATCAATGTTAATAGATTTACGATGCCTTCATCTAACATGATGTATAATAAGGATAAGTTTCAAGAAATCAATGAGGAGAAATCTCATTCTGGGAAAAGTGTGGATGAAGTTTGTGCCATCAAAAAATAAAATACTATATGGAAAAATTCTGATGAAGAACATCCAACATCAGGTCACTTTGGTGGAAACACAAAATGTGAACAACTTGAGTTGTTTGATTTTGCAGATTTAACTGTTCCAAGTGGATCTGTATCTTCTTGTATGGGTAATATGGAAGATCAAGATTACACGCAATAGTGTGTACACAGTGTTACCTTAAGGCAAGGTGTTGCTTAAAAGACCCTTGAAGAAAACTCCTCTGAGACAAAGATCAAGGCAGTGATCACAAACTGTTTTGAAGAAGCTACTAGTCAATCACTCAAGAGTGATTTTTGGAACTCCTCATCAAAACTAAAGGTTGTATCCCACTATCAAAAGGATGTTCTCTCAACTGCACATGTTATGTTAGCAAATGCTTCTAGGAAAAAGGCACAGCCCATTTTGCAGATTTCACCAGAACATGTCACAAAGTTTATCCTTTATGAGAGTCCTTTAGATATGTTTAAGTAACACAGGATTTACTCTGATCTCATTAGTGCAAATGGAGTGCCTCACAAATTAATTACGCACAGTCATGTTTATTAATCCCTTCTAGCCACTTTGTAATTTTGAGCATCGTGGGAAATGTAATAATGAGGATTGTCCATGGCAGCATGCTAAAGACTACAACCTAACTCCTTCTCAAGTTTCTGAACAACTAAATAAGTATAGTAACGATGATATTGATTGTTCTTTTGGACACCATGAGTTAAAAATCCATGGAAATAAAGAATTGCAAGTATGTAGTGGGGCAATTGGGTCTTCAAATTTTCCTTGTAGAACTATTGTAGAGCAATCTGCATTGTCACGAAGCTTGTTACATCATAGCACTAGCATCTATGGACTAAAAGTGCCAATGTATCGAATTGAGCCACATCTCTTAAAAGCAGATAGTCTTATGGTGGGTAACCTGATAGCTCGCGACACTTGAGGTTTCTGGAAATTGGGTTTCTGCTAGTCCTTCTCTATTCCATTTTTGATTCAGAGACTTCTACCTTCAGACATGCCGTGTTTACATAGTGCAGCTATTACGAAGTGGATGCTTGGCAATAACAGTCGACTTCCTAATTGTTTATATACTTCTAGTGAAATTGGAAAACTAAATAATACACAGAAACACATTTTTCGAGGACTTGGTGACGTAGAATGTTGGCTAGAGTTAGCAATCGATTCAATGAACATTGACAGCAATATTGATATATCAGATGGTAGGGAAAAAAATTTGTATGTTTTATCACGAGCAATTGAGACTAATCCAAACTCTGTAGTTGTGTGGGTGGTGTACCTTCATATCTTTTGCAAAAAGGAGAAGGTGATAGGAACATATGACATTTTCATCATGCGGTGCAGCACACTAAATGTTCATATGAACTATGGATTTTATTTATAAATAGTCGGCTTCAAATGGATCAGAGATTGGAAGCTTACAAGTCTGCAATCATAGCATTATGCCGGAATGCATGTGCTGATAAAATTGTTCCATTTGTCCTGGACATTATTTTGCAGATGCTTAATTTTATATCTATGTCAGACTGCAAGCATAAATCCATGACATGGATTGATGAACTCCTTTACTATTCATCCAAAAATTATGGCAAAGGGCAGTCAGAGTTTATCAGTATCTTCACTGTATTGCCATATTTGAGAAATCC
>LPNX010718346.1:93332-199598 GCA_001517045.1 Pseudotsuga menziesii | reverse complement strand
TCTAACTGTGTGCTGTGGAGGTGAGGGGAATTGGAAATGAAGAGCACTTCGTAAAAATTTAATGGAACTTAGAAAAGTAGATTACCGGCTACATGATTACCTGATTTCGGTTACTTGACTTTTTTATTGGCCAATTATCTGATTACCTGGCTACCCGATGGAATAAAAAGAAGTAGCTTCTCTACCTACTCTATTTATCCCTTGAATGACATCCAAGAGCAGTTTACCCATACCCATAAGCATCAGAAACAAGGGTAGCATAGGCCATTGACAGAACAGATCAAGACCCGTAGCGAGTTGAATATAAGATAGTGTGAGACATTCCACTAGTACCTGTGGAATAAGTTGTGTTATCCCCTTATATAAGCTTATGTATATTATATGGAGCAGCCATAGAACATGATGGAAAGCTTGAGGAGGGACTGCTAGAAAACCTGAGGAGTCACAAGGAGACTATAGATAGGATTGGCCTTTCTCCATATTCTCCAGATACAGAAAGGCGCTCATCTAAATTGATTGCGCTCCACTCCCATTGGTCCTGTCATGAAGTACACATAGATCATTCTGCTATTCGGTATCTCATGAATAAACTATTCTCAATGGTTTATTTATTCAATGTTTATTTATTTCAGAGTATATGGAAAGATTCCTAAAGCTATTGTTGGGCGGCTTGATTTAGCAGGAATTACCTTTTGCAGAGAGAACAAATATATTATTACAATTGAACCACAAAAGTGAAGACATGGCATTATCCAGGAGAAACAAGTCCAGTTTTTTCCTATGCAGTTGGACCTCCAAACGAATCTTCCATAAAATAGTCAAATATGAAAGCAACAATAGAAGGAAGAACTACCAGCTAAAAGGAAGACATTGTCTACTATCTTTGATGAAAATAGAGGAGAAATGATTGCAGTTGTTTGTGCACATTGTCACATTGTCTCGCTCCTGAACGAGCTGTTCATGCATGATGATAAAACCTGTTCAAAGAAATGGGAACCACCAAAATACCTAGAATTAGAACTCCCAGCACAAGCAAACAAACGAACACAACCCCTGGGCTTATCGGATCACATCATGTCAAATCAAGGTCAATCGAATGAAGGCGATGGCATTGGGGACCAATTGTTTTAACCTTACAAAAGTGGTCTGTGTGTTTCAATCCTAGGTTGGAAGCATTTACAACACAATTAATCTAGGTTTTGCAATTCTAGGATTAAGAAGAAAATATTGAAACATATTGGGCAATCGAAAAAGATGCTGATAGCCATTGCAATCGGTGAAATGGAAATGGAACCCTATGAAATATATAAACATTCACAGAAACCCTTGAATGACAATCGAGTATTAAAACAGGGCACAATAATTATATAATTTGATGTGGCAAATGCAAATAACAAAAACAATATACATCGTATACATAAAATAAGGGAAAACAAATGGGGATGAAAAATAGATGGCATACCTTAGAGAGCCATGCCGAAAATCCCTTGACCTTGATAAGCACAAGATATCTGAGCCTCCATTGTCTGTATGCAGCTGTTTTGCCTCCTTGTCTTTTAGCTGGTGCAATGTCGTAAAACCCTGATGGAAACAGCAAATGTTGTATGGCATACCCTTAACAAGAATTATGGGATGGGAATGAGATGGGATCCCCTATGAGTGGCAGTCCAGTGATTCAACGGATGAGCTGAGTAGTGATAGAAATTGGCTAATCGAGCCAAATATTACCATAATGGTATCCGCTGATTATCACTTTCATTGTTTCTTCCTTCCAACCATCAAAATGCGCGACCTGAGGGGCACGCATATAATTTATTATACCGACCTTATGCAGGGTTTCTGTTTCCTTCCTCCACTTCCCTCTTGTAAGTGCCTAGGGGTAAAAGCTCTTCCAATGCTTATCCTAGTTGATCTCGTCCATGCATGCTCGATGGATCCTGTTCATTCTTCCTTCGAGCTTAGTCATTGGGGCCTTGTCGAACCTCTTATTGGTGCGAGGTTAAACCCTTTTGAGGTTTTGCAGCAGGGGCTACGACCTATCCTTGCATCTTGGGTGCAATTTTCTTGTCTTTTTTGGTTGCTTACTGGAATATAACTAATTAATAGCAATTTTCCATGTATAAAGTTTATTGATAGAGGTAATGAAATAATTGCAATAAAATATAGGAGTTGAGTTATTCCCCATTAACCCCTTTTTAGTTATATGTACAATTCTATCAAATTGCTTCTCTCAGTTATGGAGAAATAAGATAATAACATCAACATTAATTCTAACTTAGAGGATAATTGATAAGCCTTTTTAAATAATAAATACTTAAAATGGTCATGAATGGAAGGAAGCATTGATGTGCTAGTCACATTGGAATTTGGATTCATATTGGCATTGTTATTTGGATTAGGATTAGGATTGGACTTGGGATTGGAATTGGGATTCACATTGGTTCATAACATTTTGTTAGATGGAGTTATTTGATACATATGTGCTCTACGTATGGATGAGGGTGAACTTAACTCCAAGGGGATTGAATCATATGAAATTGAAGGATAACTTGACTCACTAACCCAAATTTTATGTGTCTTAAGTGATGTAAGAATAAAATAAAACATATTCCAATTTCTCCTCAATAAGTGGTTGAGAAGGTCTACCTTAGGGAAAGAGTAAATCGCTAAACAAGGGCTCTCCAAACACTAAAATTGATGGGAGATGGGATCTGAGTTAGTGAACGTATGAATGGGATAGTTATTTCGAAGGACATTATGAGAAAGTGTAATCATATAAATACTATTTGTCTTAGGTTCCCTCCCTCCTAAAATACCAATTTGAGTACGAACCTAAAGAAATTTCACTACTATACCTCTTCATAGATGCATTCAATACGGTACCTTATCTTAATAGTGGCGTTCTCATAAATGCATTCAATAGTTACACTTTCATCACAAGAGCATTCAATAGGCGCGAGGAGGAGTAGTTTACATAGTTACAATAGAGAATCCAACTCCTAAATAAGGAAACTTCAACTGATTAATAGCACCTAATAAGGACACTTCAACTAATTAATACCATTTGACAAACTTATACATAATGCTTACTGCTTTGTTGGAGACTCCACCAATTATCAATATCATTTTGCTTGCACAATGTTCAAATTTTAACATAACATTTCAAATCCAATTCTTATTTTTAAGTAAATAAAACAAGACCTAATTACAAAAAAAATTACAAACATTGATATTATTTTCACAAACAACCATACTATAAAAAAATATGAAATATATATGTCCACTATATACATTGCATGCAATAAGTGTGGATTTTGTGAAAAGGACCTACAACAATTTGTGATAAAGACCTTTAACCAATCTTAGAATAAATATTGTCACTAACACTATATAAATTAGGCCCCCAAAGGTCTTATATGGTATGAAATAAAATTGTAAGATTTGAGTTAGGCACTCAATCACTTTAATGGTAAGTGTCATTAATCAAAATAAGTTAGTGCAAAATGGTGAAAATGAGCCAATGTTTTTTATTGATTTTAAGATTTACTAATTTCACTTTGAATTGAGAGTGTGAAGTTTTTCATTAACAAATAGAATATGTGATATGTCTTTTCTAAATTTTAGTAATATAGGAAATTTAACAAACCAGACATAATTAGTTAATTTTTTTTAGTAATTTAACTTTGATTAATAATAGACTCATTCGCATTTAAAGTGCTTTCGAGATGTACAAATCTTTTTCATATTTTGGTTTCATAATATTTCTCAAATCACCATATTATCAACAATATAATTATTAATACATAATATATTAAAAACTTTCATAAATAAAATTTTTTATTTAAACCATTTTGATTGTATTACCATGCAATATTTTAACCAACATTACATTTTATCTTTTTTATTTCAATTTTAATGATGAATAATATACTTAAAATGTGTTACCTTGAAAATATTACACATAGTAAAACATAGATTGTCATAACAAGTACAACAACTACTTTTATAATTAAATAAATTTATTATAATAATTTTGATTTTACTACTATGCCAAAATTTTAATGATGTACAAACACATGGGTATTGATATGTCACAAAAATATTTGGAGTCTCCAACAAAGCACCATGTATAAGTTTGTTAAATATTAATAAAAATTTTTATGAGTTGAATTTTTTTATTATAACTCTGTAAACCTTTGTAAAAAGATTTTTGTTCGTAATTGTTTCGATAATGGTCATATATATTTCATATTTTTTTTATAGTATGATTGTTTGTGAAAATAATATCAATGTTTGTAAATAATTTTGTAATTAGGTCTTGTTTTATTTACTTAAAAATAAGAATTGGATTTGAAACGTTATGTTAAAATTTGAACATTGTGCAAGCAAACTAATATTGATAATTGGTGGAGTCTCCAACAAAGCATTAAACACTATGTATAAGTTTGTCAAATGCTATTAATTAGTTGAAGTGTCCTTATTTAGGTGCTATTAATTAGTTGAAGTGTCCTTATTTAGTAGTTGGATTCTGTATTGTGACTCTGTAAATTACTCCTCCTCGCACCACCCTTAACATTGATACTTCGGCCTTAACATTGGACCTCCATCCTTATAGAGATGTTCTTGACCTTTCATCTGTATAACAATGTTCTTGAACTATCATCGCAATAGCAAGGAACTGTCGTCGTAATAGCGATGAAAGGTCAAGAAGGACGCTATAGCAACGAACATTAGGGCCATTTTCAATTTTTTTCAAAAAAAAAAAACTATTTTTTGACGAAAACAACATTTTTAACTTTTTTCGTGGAAAACTTTCATGGGAAAATTGAGCCATATTTAGTAGTGAATGAGAAACCCTCCTCCTTTTAAATGATGTAGTACAATGCCCCAGGAACCTACCATAGGCTACATAGTGACTTCCACAAGGTAATGTATCCTTGTCGCCTATGGAGTTTCCAAGAAAAAGGTGATCCTTGCCTCCTATGAGCTTGCGATCTAGAGGTAATTGTTTCCCTAGCCCGAGTGCCTCAACTGTAGAGCTCTAATGGGATAAGGTGTTGAATAATGAATACACACCCTTGCTAATGCCATAGTGGCTTGTGCACACTTAACTCCAATGCTTTGTTATGATTCATTTTTGAACCCATGTGACATACATAACCCACATACTTAACTTGCACACATAAATGATCCATCACATCCACATGTGTAAATTATGCATTGATGGGTATCAATGACTTAACCATGAATAGGGAAATTTTTATGCTAAAAATGGATGGTCTTATGCACTAACATTTGCATTGGCCCTAAATTTGATATCTTTGTCACGTAAATGGGATATGTTGGGCATTTCAAGTTTGGTACATAATAATGTTCTTATAGATTGGTCCAAGGTAAAAAGATCAGAGTTTTAGTCCATAACATTTTCCTATAGTTATTATGGTCTATACGTATTTCATCAAGCTAGGATCCAGGGATGGAATTTGACAGGTAAATGCCCATCATCGGTCAATTTACCCGTCAAATACAGCTAATATTTTACGGAGACCGTCAAAATATGGCTTAGAATATAGAAAACGTTTCAGATTTTGATTGTTACCGACAATTTTGACGGGTGTCCGCCATTTGAAATTCCAACCCTGCTAGGATCTATGGGATGTTTGTCTTGCATGTAGGATATTATTCTCATTTTAATATTGTTAATTACACTATGGATTGTATGCATAGTATTTGCCAAGGTTTATGGACAAAACTTAGATTGTGAGGTGATACCAATGACCTAATGGACTCATGGAATGTACATGATTCTTGAGATCCATTCCTTGTTATAGGGCCAAAAATTGGGATCTTAAAACATAAATTTTGTCTATGGGAATTATGGGTCATACATGGTGCCAAATTACTCCACAAGAGCCCTAAATAAGGAACATTTAGTATACAAGTAAGATATTTTTTTGGACGTTAATTGGGACGTTAATTGGGATGCTAATTGGGATGATAATTGTGATGCTAATTGGGACACTAATTGAGATGTTAATTGGGATGCTAATTGGGACGTTAACTGGGACGATAATTGGGATGCTAATTGGGACTCTGATTGGGATGCTAATTAGTGTCCAAAATAGTGCCAACTTTTAAAAAGGGACGCAAATAATGCCATTAAAAGTGCCATCCCGTCGAAAAGCGTCCACTTTGTCCAAAAAATGATGAAAAATACACTAAAAGTGACGGTGGATGCTAAAAAGGAAGCTAAAAGAGACACTAATCATAGGATTTTGTTGTAGTGTTGGTTGCAGCTTTTTTATAATACAAGTTGTTAAAAAATAAACTGAGTTACATAATTGGTATATATACTTTTCTTTCTCTGTTTATTATGGTAAAACAAATTTCCATTTCAAGGTGCATAATTACTATATATACTTTTCTTTCTCTGTTTAGTATAGTTAAAAAAAATCCCTTTCAAAGACAATGAACAAATAACTCCAAAACACATTCCAATTAATGGCTCAGGAAAAAAAGCAAGACAATTCCAAATTCTGCCACAATTTGAAAAGCAAAACAAGTCATTAGTTTGCTCAAAAAACGCAATAAAATGAATACAACATAGGAGAAAGTCCCCATATGGAGCTATTCACAGTTTCATAACAAGTTGAGGAACATTACGAATCAAGACTTGCTTAGGGGCTGCGGTCAAAAGGATCCAACATACGATCAAACACCCAAACAAAGTTGTGCATAAAGTTATAAATGATTGGACTTTGATCGAGTGGTGTGATAGATAAATCTTGCGTGAAAATGGGATGTATGTACTTAAAAAAAGTTTTGACAGTCTTAAGGAAAATGAAATAACGAAGAATTATTTCAATAAAAACTTTATAAAAGGTCAAAATAAAGTCATAAGATCACGGGAGGTTATCTAAGGCAAACACTTGATGCCAATGCAAGTATCAATATTAATAGTGAAGAATGAAATCAAACAAAACAACCCCATTTTCATTAGCAAAAAATTAGAGTAGATGATGTTTTTGAATTCACAGGAATTCATTCTACTTCATTTTCATTACCGAAACATACTAAGCCGAGTAACTACTTCCATGTAAGCTAATACTACAAGAAATGAAACGTCTCTAAGACTCGAAAGGAACAATAGTTGGCTCAGACAAAAAAAAATTATTGGCCATTAGAATCAGTATAGATTTTGATGGTATATTTATCAGTCATCTCTGGCAACTGGATAGGGCACCGTGCATCTGGAAAATTCATGCTTGGAAGAATCAACGACATCTTGCACAAAGAAGATGATCAATTGGATGTAGGATTGTAAGGTCTAGGAAAAATTGTCCGTGAGCTTGAAATAGAAATTTGAGATCTGCAACAAAAGCTATAGAGTTCATGGTTGCATACAATCGAAACATAGCAACTGTTCTTAGCCTTGGTTTCATTATGAGAATGAAGGGGTGAGATGGTTAATCCAACTCCCAACCAGCAGCAGACTTCATAGCGGACAGGAATCTTGTGAGAGTAGTCTAGTTCAAAGACGAGCTCACAACATAGTTGGATACGATGTAAAGTCCATTTGGATGGATGCAGAGTCGGGCAGATGGAGTAGTCACCAACCCACGTAGTGGTGAGTAATTTCTCGGGACATTCAGGGGGCGACAAGATGAGCATGTGCAGGGATGGATCGATCGGAATCAGATGTATATTCATCTGGGAACCTTTGTGATAGTCGCTAGATGTATGTGTCAAAGGACAAAATAGTTTACGACGTGGGTGGACAGATTAGTATAATGCCAGGTGAAATCATCAAAGCATTAGATATTTTCTGTATGGTCTGTCTCATAGTATCTTCGTCCTAGTGGTTCAGTGAACCGGCTCAGGTGTCCTAAAGCAAGTGATCTTGGTTGCTTCAGGAGACAGTTGAGAGGAACAGTCTCCTTTGGGTGTTTGTCCCCCTTCTGTAAATTTATCCAGGTTTAGGGAGTTTTTCTTGGTTTTTACCTTTATTTATACATGCTCACCGACCTGGAACTCTCGAGGAGTTCTTTTCAAGTCGGCATAACTCTTTTTCCTATCTTGAGTAGCCTTCAAATTTTTTTGTACATGTTTCACTATTAGTTCCATATATTTCAATAATTCAAGACCTAACATTAACTTGTCGACGAGACTGCTCCAAGAAATTGGAATGTTACATTTTTGTTCGTACAAAATTTCAAATGGACTCATTCCAGCCAAAACTTCGAAATGATTGTTATATGCAAATTCTACTAAGTGTAAGTAATCTTCCCACTAACCAAGTTTATCCACCATGTACATTCTAAACATATCTTCCAGAATCAGATTTACTCTTTCAGTTTGTCCATTTGTTTGAGGATGATATGTTGTTGAAATTTAATTGTGTGCCTATTCCTTTGAACAAGGCTTTCCAAATTTTTCCTATAAATTTTACATATCTACATGAGATTATTACCCTAGGTACGTTGTGTAACCCAAAAATCTCTTTCATAAATATATCAGCAATGTTAACATCCTTATAAGTAGATTTTACGGGAATAAAGTGAGTTCTTTTACTTAATTTGTCTACTACGGCCATGATTGAGTCATGTTGTCTGAAATTTTTAGATAAACCTGTTATGAAATCCATGTTGATTACTTCCCATTTCTATTCTAGAATGGGTAATGGTTACAGTAATCCTGTTGGATGTTGGTGTTCAGCTTTTACCTATTGACATTCAATGCTAATATGATGCTACTATTTTTTCATATTAGGAAAAAAGAAGACTTTTCTTGTCATAGTGATCATTTTTTGGTATCCAGAGTTTCTGCAATATGGTTTCTTGTGTAATTCATCCATAACAACTAATTTAATATATGTTGAATTTGGTGTATATAATCTACCTTTATGTAGTAATATCCCTCTTCTATTTAGACTAAGATCTGTTTTTATTTTATTTCTTTCAACTCCTGCAGTCTTTTCTTTTAGGGTTTGATACTCCTTATCAATTTTTTCTGCATTTAATATTTTGTTTTCTAAATCTGAATCATAGTTGTTGCTTGCATACAATAAGTTTGTGTGATGACTTAAAGCATCTACAGCTTTATTCTCTTTTGCCTTTATATGTTTTATTTCAAAATCATATTCGCTTAAAAAGGTCAACCACCTAGCGTGCCTAGCATTAAGATTATGTTGGTCAAACAAGTACTTTAGTCTTATGTTATACGACATTAATGAGAATATACTTCCAATGAGATATTGTCACCATATTTTTAGCGCATGTATGATGGCAGTGAGTTTTAAGTTGTGTGTAGCATAATTATTCTTGTGTTCTTTTAACTTCCTAGACTTGTCTACGACATAGTTTTCTTGAATTAGTGTCCCTCCTAATCCTTCTTTATATGCATCGGTGCATACGATGAATCCTTAAAAGGATCAACAATTTTTAAGATAGGAGTTGTGGTTAACATGTGTTTTAGGTTATTAAAAGTTTCAAAACATTTTTCTCTCCAATCAAATTTCTTACATTTCTTCTGCAGTGAAGTTATGGGGTAGGCTATCTTATAAAACCCTTCAATGAATTTTTGGTAGTAGCTAGTAATCCCCATGAATGATCTTATGTCAGTTACATTCTTTGGAACATGCCATTCAATGATAGCCTTAATCTTATCGGGTTCGACTGATATTCTATATTTAGACAACACGTGTCCTAGATACTGGATTTTGTCTTTAAAGAAATCGCACTTGCTAAACTTAGCAAACAGTTATTGTTCTCTTAATACTTGGATCAATTAGCATATAAATGAGTTGGTCTTTCATCATACCTTCGATATTGACCATTGAAGTACCCAACGAGTACCCACTCTGCATACTTTTGCATCATCATCACATTTTTCAGGTATTTCTTATTTTTAGGGTAGTGGGGTCAGTCAAAAGTATGTAGAGTGGGTAGTCATTGGATGCAGAATTTAATTCTACATCCAACTAGTTCTCCCAATTGAAATTTGAGTAAAAACACAAGGAGATATGTCAAAGATCCTAACAAAAAAAGTAATTTTTTATTTTCTTCCTCCAAAATTGATAAATATTATTTTATTATTTTAACTATTATTTTGTTATTTTCCTTAGGAGGCCCATTTTTTGTTGAAATTTTCTCTAATGAGTAGCTTCTTGGAATGAGCGAATATTATTAAAAAATTTCTTTCTTGTGGGGTAGTCTTTAAAATAATGTGGCTCGCCACATTCCCAGTGTTTTAGTGGTTCCCTCTATGCAATGTTTTTATTAAAAGTAGTGGGTGGTTCTCTTTCCTTTGCTGTAAGGTTTTGTGGTTTAAGTCTTTTATAGTTATTCCCTTGATATCCCTAATAGTCATTCCCGGTATTCTTGTAAAACTTAGTATTTTTCTCTCTGATCAAAGTTGTCACATCTTTTATTTTTTCAGTTAGGTATATTTTCCCTTTTGTTCTTATTCTGATCATAACAAAATTTTTACTTTCTCATTGCCTCTTCCAGTGTTCTCAGATTGTCTTACTCAATCCTTTCTTTAAACATAAGAATTTCAAGCACGGTTCTTAAGAATTTACTGCAGAGTTTTTTCATGGTCATAGTACCTAATCTTAAGTCGTAAAATTCCTTAGCTTTTTCTTCGTAATATTTTTCTAAGAGATCATTTCATTTAAAATGTTTCTTGAATGTTCTCCATGTTAAATAACATTATTTTATACCTTTTACTTTCTTTATGTCCTGCCACCAGATATCCGCTTTTCCTATTAGGTTATAGATGGCCATTTTTTCCTTTAATTCATCGGAATAGTTATAAATATGGAAATATGTCTTCATTCCAGATAACCAAGCTTCTGCTTCTTCCCATTTCTCAATCTCTCCATTAAACATAGGAGGTTTGATCTTTTTTAAACACCTGAAATTTCTTCATAAGTTTTATATTTATTTTTCTTTTGATTACTCTCACTACTTTCACTATAATCCTTATGTTTTTCTATATTGTGCTTGGTTGATTCTTCACTTGAAGATTCAATCTCATGTTTGGAAAATTCCAGTTTCCTTCCCTTACATTTGTAAGGTGTAGTTTTTTCCATGTTAAGTTCAGGTTCTATATTTTTCTCTTTTTTATTATTGTGTAGTTTAGAAAATAGAATGTTATTTAACTCTTCCTGTGCTTTTAGAATACATTCGTTATTTTCTTTAACTCATTTTAGTTCTACTCTTAATTCGTTAACAGTTTTTTGTAATTCAGATGGGTTGTCGTTTCTACTTTCATTTAGATTTACCCATACTTCACCCTCCCTTAGGTTACCCTCTTAAATTTTCATTGGATTCCTATGATGGGATTCCTCTTCCGAGGACATTCCCACACCTGCCATAATTTCCTGCAAAAAAACAAGGTTATCCTTCTCTTCATGTTCATAAGAAAATCAAACCAAAACAAGTTAAAGTTAGTTTTTTTTATCCATTTTAGTGTTGGGATCGTTCAGGCCAAGTGTTGTAACATTTATAATTTGGTCGCAGCATGAATGTTGTCGTCATGATTAATATGTGTGTAAAATAACTTATAATGATTCTTACATTGAATGGATAGGTTATACCTCATGTGGCATTTTCATATGGGTGATGACGAACCTATAACCACACCTTAAGGTGATGTTCTCACTGCTTTTTATGCTTATTGTAAATATTCATTTTGTTAGGGATTTTAAGCATAAAGTCTATGGCTTAGTCCTAGCATCTATGTCATAGTTCTAAACACATGCTCCTATATAGGGTGGAAAAGGTAACAAACATTATAGTAAAGGGTTAATGGAAGATGGACTTAGCGCAAGCTTAGGTTAAATGTTTTTAAAGAAGTGATTTGGTTTATGAATTTTTTTGGGGACTATGGTGATAAAACCATAGTCCTGATCCCAACCTTGAACTTGGCATATAATATGTTGATGTTACAATATAGTTTATGTCATGAAATTGATGGGAGTTACAAGGTTTTTCCTGCATGTATACCATTTAGTTTTGGTTTATGAGACAATAACTTTGTCCTAGTTGTGAGTTGACAATGCAACTAGGTGTTTAAAGGCAAGCTGTAAAGGTCTAACCGAGAGGGATCTCAACCCTCCATCTATCATGATATCTTGCAAAGGTTTTAAAAAGGGTTTAATATGGTTTTTACTATGTTTGAGGGTTTTCATTCTCGTAATAGCTGGTATGTAATTGTTCTTGGAAGAAAACTTGTCCATTTCATGGCTTCTTGCGCCTCTTCCTCTCGTATCTTACATAGACCATTAATAAAATTTATTTCTTGTATTCTGAGGTATATATGAAGGTTTTCATTAGTACCATGTCTTCCATGATTGTTGGCGTGATCCACCAACAAAGCCTCATCAATAGGGGTTCCCACTCTATCAACGCCCTACAGCGTAATCTCCCTGAGCACCAGCCCGAATAGGTTTTATCCTGCCCAGCAATGTCTGCGAAGCAGACGAGGTCTCACCCGAGGTGTTCAAGGGAGAGCTGTCAGAACTGAGTTTTCGACAGTGGGGAAGGAGGACATGGGGGCCCAATTGGAGAAAACCATGACTTATGCAATCACCCTATCTTATCACAACATTAATCATGAAACATCATACTGCATTCAAAAATCATAGAGCTTTAACGGATCACATTAACAGAGTAAGGAGAAACTAAATCGCATAATTGTATCAGAAGCAGAATCATAGCATCACACAGATCTACATATATCACATTGTATCATCATAACAAAAAGTAGTACTATCGCATAAAATAGATATTGAACCATATCTTATGTTGACCTTGCACAAACATACCACATTACATCATCCTTCTCCAAAATCGGAGAGTTCATCAAAAGAGATCCAGACAAAATCACAGCGATAATAGAGCAATCCCTGGTACTGAAAGCGACAATTACAATACCAAATTCATGCCTCTCTATCATTACAAAAATGGATCTATAAATAGGCTTATGCCTTCGCCTCAAGAGTCCACTATTAACTAATTTCTAACTTCTATTGACCTATTACAACAAAATTAGGTCCACATATATATAAAATATTCAAAAAGTGGTTACTTCTCCACTTGTCACGTTAAATGGCCCTTATGCAGTGTCGTGTGAGCTTGTGCAGCTGCCGCGATGTTACGCAACTCACTCACCCCAAACCCTTTCCAATAGGCCCCCAACATAGTTTTGTGGCTCACCCTCGAGCCACGTCAAGTTGACAAGGTGTATGCGACAATCTTATCCTTAAAATCGGCAAATTGCTGGGCAATTTCCTAAACTTGGAGCTGCACTTTAGCAATGGTATTCTGACAATCGCTCACCATTTGCTGGACCGAGTGCTCCTTAGTAGCCTTGCTATCGACCATTTTTCGACTCTCCTGAACAACCTGAAGTGTGGAAATATCTTTCACAACCAATTGGCCACCAATATCTTGGAATTCATCAAGTTTCTCATGGTGCTTTTGCTAGCGCTCCTCGGCACAGGCAGTGCACTGCCGGAGATATTTCAGTTCGATGGCCCGAGTGATTTGTACCATCAGTAGCATGGCCTTAAGTGCTTACTTCAAAGTTGTCAATTGACCCTCTGCTTCTTACACCTGCACAGTGAGTTGCTTTAGTTGCTCATCCTAAACAATACTCTACCAAAACTACATGGTTTCCTCCATAATAGATTTGGCCTCTTGCTCCATGTGGCCAAACTGAGTCGCAATTTCTTCTAAGGAGGCATTAGGCTCCGAAACCTGCTCCAGCGGGGTAGTGGGCTGTGCTTGAGCCTGAAGAATCATGTTGCAGTCCTGAAGTTGAATCAATGTCTGCCCCAATCGGTGGGACTTCTCAAATAGGGTGAGCTCAGTGGGTGTGCCAACCATGTCCTGAGAGGCCGCAGAGATAGCCTACTCCAATTCACTATACCGCGCACACAGCTACGCTTGCTCAACCAACTGCACACAAACCTGGTGCAGCTCCACGACATCCTTCCTCAGCTGCTTAGTGAAATCCCAAGCTTTGATATATCCTGCTGTCGTGCCACCAACTCCAATGCAACGCCATGCCGTAACTCAACCAATTCTATAATGGACAGCTTGTTCAGGTCTAGAGTCATGGTTTGGATTGGGTGGAACTACTGATAACCTTCTACATTACATGCGTCGATCACAGTCGGGGGAACTTGCATGTTCCAAACCTGGGGCTCAATGCTGATCGACGAGCTATCCTGCAATAGAGGTTGTGCTGACAGTTACTTGGAAACAAGATCAAAAATAGAGTCGAGCATAGTTCTTACCGTACCAAATTCGGCCTGGTTTGATTCGTGGATTGCCTTAGTCGTAGTTGTGGAGGAATCTGTGACAGCCTTGATAAGCCGTTGCAATTGATCTTCTAAGCTGGATTTAGTACCACTTCCAGCCTCATACTCTTGCCACCATTTGGTGCGAGTATCCTCCCGTATTCACTGCGTGGCATCTTTCTGGTCCGTGAAGGACTCATTGTCAGAGTCACGGGAACTTAATTTCGGTGGGGCAGTGTCTTCAGGTGCTTTCAGGGGTATCTCCTTATCTAACTCCTCTTGAATTACTAGGACGCGCCAATCGCCCAGCCAGTCTTGCACAATCGTGTCCAAATATTCTGTGGTGATCTTGTAAAGCAATGGCAGCCATTGCTTATTAGGATCCCTCCTCGCCTGAATATGAATGGAGTGGGGGCTAACAACAAACCGAATAATCCTATGGTACTTCGCTATAGTGTAGGGAGAGATCCTTGGAACTACTACAGCAGCTTCCTATAGGGCTTCCCAATAGATCCAAAAGTGAATCACATAATCTGTTTGACGATTGGGTTCTTCGACCCACCACAATTTTTGATATTGGGCGCGGCGGCAAACCTTGGTTGCCTCAACTATCATTGGCTGGTAGTCTTCTGGCTCCATCCAAGCAACCAAGGAAATGAGAATCAAAATCCAACTATAAGAGAAAGGGCGCCCACTCTAAGCAGCGAGCGCATCATCGAGCAACTGATTTAACAGAAATAAAGACCAATTCATCTAAACTCCTTCCGCACATTTCTGAGCACAGGCGACAGCTCCCGAATTGCATTGCACCGGTCAATTGTCATGAACAACTTTACTAGCCATAATTCTGGTGCTAATTTGCATAGCCTGCGAGTTGATACTGTTGATACGATAGGCACGACCATCCCATTGTAACCCGAAGCGCTCCTTCAGCTGCTTCACAAGCCTTTTATCCGTATCTCACCCATGAATATATTGCGATAGGTCCTCCCTAGCCTTAGCCAACCTAGCAATACTAGAAATCAAGTCGATGGTAATAGGGATCGACGTAGTCAGCCAGAGTGTACCTCCATGAAAGCATGCCAACAATTGCTTTACACAGGCATGCGCTTTGTTTAAGTAGCCAAAGTGGGGCATATTGATGACCCAACAATCCAGATTGCTCTAAGCCACTTGCCCATGGCTTCGAAATTCGCTGAATGGGTCCACCAGGCGCTGTCATGATGGACTCGTAGGGCTCGTCTAGGACATCTTTTAGCAATATCAAGTCATGATCATCGAACTTGAGCCGAATCAACGCAGGGATAATATCATGAACAGAGCATTTCATTCCTTCTGGCAATGGTGGTAACGTGGGTGGGTACTTCTGGTTCTTCGACAGCTATCGTGGCTTAGTGCTTGGATGCATGGGAGAAATGTATCCTAAAATATCATTCACCGAGACACCGTAGGGTGCCATAGACTAAACCGCTCCTGAGCTCGACGGCCCCGTCTAGGCAGTGCCTTCTCCTCGCATTCACACAGAGGTGCAAGTTTCCCACTTCTTAGGGGGTGTCGAACTAGGTCACTGAGCCTCTCATTTCCGATTTGGGATGGACGACGAACCCACTGGAATACTCATAACTTCCACTTCCATAGTCATGGGCCAAACAGGGCACTTGTATTCACTCAAAATTTCAACGGTGTCAAGGCTGTTCAACATCCCTTACCCCAGAGAACCAGAAGAGACGCTTCAACAACACAAACTCTGCTGAACACTTAGCTCAATATGCTACACCAAATTTACCTTCACGTTCGGCTCTCACAACTAAATAATGCCAACCAACGCCTCACGTGTGGTGTTTTATAATCGTTGGAAGTCCAAATCCTTCATTACCAAATCTAACTGCACCATTATTGCCAAATCAGGTATTAATGACGCTGAATTCATCGGTGATCTGATGCGGCTAATGGTCAAAACCCCATTAATGCAGGTCACTTCAACAAGCGCCGCCAGCCAACTGGTTTAACTACCTACATTTATTACCTGATTTGACCATCTCGCAGCACACTGACTGCCGTGAATGGTCGACCAGCTACTGCCAGCTACGGTATCTTCTTTACGCAGCCTCGCACTGAGGCTCACCTCTTCATGCTGAACTTAGAAATGTTTTCTTTTTAGACTTTAGGTGGTGCACATCATTGTCCCCATTCTATAGGGCTTTAGGCGACTCCCATTGATGAGATTGGAAACATAACACCGTCTAATTGCTGCAACTAGACAGTGCCTCCAAAGGTAATAGACTAAACAATATAGGGACCTAGCCAGTGCATTTGTAACTTTCCTGGGTGCTTGATAAAATTACTGTCATATAACAACACCAAATCACCTATTGCGAACTGTTTGTGCTTAATGTGGCGATCATGCCATGCCTTCTGTCGATCTTTCATAACCTGCTATTGGAATCCTACGATGAAATGATCCTCATCGAGCTGAAGCAGCTACACAACATGTTCATCTAATGCCTCTGCATCCACCATTCCTATTGTCGCAGCAACACGCAAGCTGGGAACGATGTACTCCATTGGCATGACAGCCTCTTTCCCATAAACCAACTTAAATAGTGTGTGACCTATGAGCCATTTACAGGTAGTACGATAGGCCCATAAAACTATAGGAATTTTCAAATCCTAGTCGTCGCGGTTGGTGTTACATACCTTGGACAGCGCTGTTTCCAAAATTTTGTTGAAGGCCTCAACCATGCCATTGGCCTGCGGATGGTAGGGAGTACTCCATTTATGTTGTACGTGAATCTCCTCGATTAGTGATTTTATCATTTGATTGACAATGTGACTTCCTTGGTCATTCATCAGGATGCACGGACACCCGAAGTGTGTCAGAATGTTCTAAAAAATAAACCACGTGGCTATCGCGGCGGTGCTATCAATGACTATTGTAGCCTCCACCCACCGAGTTAGGTAGTCAATTGCAGTAATAATATAATGGGCGCTAGTGTGCTTACCTGGTGGATTTATGGAACCTACAAAGTCGACAACCCATTTATCAAATGGCTGCAAAGTCACCTGCGGTACCAGCGGCATCTCATACTCCCGCAATGGTTTACCAACCCATTGTCATACATCACAACTCCTGGCATAGTCTATGGCATCGTTATGCAAAGTGGGCCACCAAAGCCCAGCACGCAATACCTTCTGCGCAGTGACACAGCCTCCGCAGTGACCTCCCACAACACCTGCATGCGCTTCCTATAGAATAGGACTTTGCTCATGCGGTAAGATGCATCGTCGCAGTCTCTCATTTGGTCCAAGTTTATAGTGTTGTCCTGCGATGAGTGAAAAATCATAAGCCTTGACGACCAACTGCTTCTTCTGGCTAATCGACATGTCAGCAGGGGTGAAGCCAGTGGACAAAAAATAAACAATAGGGCCGTAGTAATCGTATGTGACTTCAACACGGAATAATTGTGCATCATGCCCCATCCTCAATATTAGTGGGTTCTTCACCATTCTCAATACGTGACAGATGATCAGGGCCAACGTTTAACCATCTTGGCTTGACCACTATCTCAAAATCAAATTCTTGGAACAAAAGCAGCCACCTGCAGATTCTCCCCCCCAACACAGGCTTATTTACTAGGTATTGCAGAGCTGAATGATCAGTGAACATCTTAAAGTGTCCACCCAACAAATAGTGCCGAAAATTTTGCAGAGCATACACCATCACTAGGCCTTCTCTTTCAGTCGTGGTATAATTCTGTTCAGCAAATGATAACTTCCTACTGGCATATGGTATGGGATGATCCAAGTCGCCTTCGCCTGGTTGCGCAAGAAAAACCCCCAGTGTAGTAGAAGAGGCATCAACATGCACATGGAATTCCTTATTCCAGTTAGGAAAAACCAGTATGGGTGCAGAAGCCATCTTGGATTTCAAAGTGTCGAAGCTACCTTGACATTCTAGAGTCCATTCAAATGCAGCATCTTTCTTTAGAAGCTTTTCCATAGGAGCAGTAATCACATCATATCCCCTGATAAACTTGTGATAGTAGCCTGTGTGGCCCAATGTTGCTCGAGGCATTTTTTACATTTGTCGGTGGTGGTAAACTAAGGATCAGTGCAATCTTTGTTAGATCTACCAACAGACCTTCTTTACAGACAATGTGCCCAAGTAATATACCAAAGGGTGCATAGAAAATACATTTCTTAGAATTCAATGCAATCTGATGATGTCGACACCGTTCCAACATTAGTTGCAGGTTTTCCAAGTGGTCTTTATTCAAATAGTATACGGTCCAATCATCCATATAGACCTGTAGGAACTTTTGAATAAAATCCTTAAAAAATGTGATAACAACATAGCAAAATACGGCAGGGGCGTTTTTTAGCCCAAATGGCATAACCGTATACTAGAAACAACTCCATTCTGTGATGAATGTAGTCTTATGGCGATCCTCCTTTGCAATCTGGATCTGGTGGTAGCTTGAAAAACCATATGTGAAGGAATGTACTTCCTGGCCACCTACACCTTCCAAGACTTCATCCGTGAAAGGGGTCAGGAATGGATCGTGCATACATGCGTCATTCAATTTCTGTAGATCGACACAGATGCATATTTCTCTAGACTTCTTATCTTGGACGACCATCGGGCTTATCCACTCTGATTCTTTTATCGGCTCAATAATCCCAGCATCAAGCATCTGATCAAGCTCAGTTTTCACTCGATCCTTATATCACGGGTTCAGTCTGTACGGCCTCTGGCGGACTGGTTTGGCATTCGGTTTGAGCAGAATCTTATTTTCTCCTAAATCACCAAGAATCCCCTTCATCTTGGAAAACCATGTGGGGAACAGATCCTAGAACTCATGCAGGAGATTTATGATTTTGGCTATCGTTTCTTTGCACCAATAGTCTCCAACATTGGAAAATTTCGGATTTTCTGTCATCCCAATGTCAACTTTTCTAATGCGTAGTGGTTGGTTCATCGAGTTTGTCAGTATGTCAGGAGCTGCGACACCGCTATTTCCCTCAAACTCTAGGATACTAACATTGCGTAGCTCGTTGTCATCTTCAGGGTTCCCAGACAAATTGTAGCACATCATCATGGATTGGACGGAGCAATTCGCATGGGGATCAACTGAATATGTGACAAGGGTGATTTTAGTACTATGTCATGAATAAGGTGTAAAGCATTGCATACCTCAGTGTCAGTGTCCTAGAAGTTAAACATCTGCACGAAGTGAACTGAAAACTCCTCCCAAGTGGTAATGGTTATGCGCAATTCTGCTACTACATACCAGGACCGTGGCATTTCTTCGAGAGTATGAACAAAAGCGTGAACCCACTCATCTCTGGGTCGCGATGTCCATAACGTCTGACATTCCCAAATGACTGGCGAGGTCATTTTGTCCATCATATCTCCCAGCATGGTAAATCTCTACATCACCAAAATGGACCATCATCAATCTTAGGCACTGCTCCAAGTCATGGATCGTCCATTTGTGTGTCACCCACCAACATGTCAGGGTATCCTTATGTGCTATGTCAGGAGCCAATATCCTTTGCGGTTCCAATAATTTATTTTCAAATTCTTGAAAGAACTCATAGAGTCCTAGCAATCCTTCATAAATGGGCAACTCGACTATCTCAGTTGCAACATGTCGGAGAGACTATGTAATTAACCCACACTTCCGGAATGATATCTCATGCAACCAATTCTTCCAATTTTCTAGAGCATCATCAGAATCTGAGGACCTTGTGCTGCACCATCCGAGTTCGCTGTCGATAGTGGGATGGATGTAATCCTCAGAAATGTTGTACACCTGATCCCAAATTCTCCTGACTTCATCCTTCACTGGTTCAATATAGCGTCGTCCTTCCTGAGGGTCCATAGGAGCAATGACCCTAACATCCTGCTTTTCAAACGTCATAACTCAGTTTGTGAAATTGATAACTTCCATGCTGTCACTAGCCCACCCAATTCCTAGTAGCGCTGGATAGGAACCACCATCTTCTACAACTTTTATCACTTCAATGTTAGCACATGTTTTCATACCTTCAATGTCGACAACTAAATTTGAAACCTGACCAATGGGCTGAACCTTCGCCTGATTTGCTAACCACAGGTGCACTGGGGACTATCCTAGCATTGGATTCCCCATCGACTACCAAGTTTGTTTTTTCAAAATGTTGACATTAGATCCAAGGTCCAGAATGATTGAGTCAAACTCATAATCCCCAATCTAGATATTCATTCTCATTTCCTTGCCTGTATTTCTTTTTTGCAAGGAATTCACAACAGAATCCTTTACTATCTTATTCGGAAGGTGCAACAATGTCTCGATCTCGACAAGGGCATTCAAGTCCCTTGCCAGTGATAGACAACTCTCAAAAAACTTACACAGAGTGCCATGCTGTCGCGATGGTCCTACTTCTACAGATGGGTCAAAAGAAAAAGGCATGTCAATAATTGGCATCTTACCCAAATTCCTTCCAATCACCTGCTTCGCTTCAAAGAAAGTGTCTTTTTCTGTTGCAATATCAAATGCAACCTTATTCTTGCCAGCAATTCAAACAGGTTTTCGTGGTCTATCATCACCAGTTGTCATGCCATCACGAGTGACAATCTCGACATCGACATCCTTCATCCTCTATTTTGCACGAATTGCTGCAACTGTCGATCCTTGATGTAAGTTCTAGGATTGAGATCTTAGCTGGTTCGTAGCTTGATTCATTGGTATATTCTGAGCCTAGGGTGGATTCTGAGTCAGAGTCTGATTCTGTGACGGGATCTGACCTTGCAGTGGTGGCTGATTCTGCACCTAGAACAGAGGCTGATTCTAAGTATTCTGCAACTAGGAAATATGGACAGCCTGCCATTTCGCGATCAACTGAGGACAATTTTCGACATTATGATCACTAGCTGCACAGTAAGTACACTGCGCATGAGGAAATTTTCTCTAATAGTGCTTGAATATTCCACATGTATAACATTGGATGGACTCTCGATCTTGGCCACTTCCTCGACCAAAGCCTCCACCGCAGCCCCTAAAGCCTCCCCGAAATCCTCCCTGGGTTCCTCCCTGTTGGAACTGCGGTTGAGCTTGCTACTGTTGAGGAAATTGATGATGAACATATTGCATGGCCTGTGGCTTATTATACTGTGGTCGCTGCACCTGGCTATACTATGGCTGTACAACTATCTGCTGCTGTGGTGCAAACTACGACTGAGCTACGAACTGCAGCTGGGGTTGTGCAGGGACAAACTGTAATGGAGGTGGCAGCATGTATGGTACCTGTGTTGTTGGTTGCGGTACTTGTGGTGGTGCTTGCATTGTCTAGGGTTCCTCCCTTTTCACAAAGTATGAATCATGTGTCCTTTCTTGGAGAAAATCATAAGTGCGGCAGTTCATGTTGTCATGTCCAACTGACCGACATAATGTACAGTACAAGTTCTCTGCTTTGGTAACCATCTTCCGCATCTAGTCATATTTTTCATGTCGATGCCCATAGACATGGCAGATACAACACCATGGTGCACCAGTACTGCTCAACGGATTGGGGGCTCTTGATAGCAAATAATTTCAAAATGTCGTACATGTATCCTTGGTATGTCCACTTGCATGGCACCGAGTACACCAAATATATTCACGATCCTCCTTGGCCTGCTTGATGTTTTGTAGCTGCAGCGTTAGATTGGCCAGCTGCACCTGAATCTGATTCATCCCAACATCGATTTCTCTTATTGGTGATGCTTCTAGTTTCATCGCGGTCTCCAGAGCCTCGCTTTGTGTCACGATATTTTCCTACATTAATGGTTGTTGAATATGCGAGACAAGCACTGCAATGAACCATTCCTTGTGCTAAACATCGCTCATCTGAAAACTTATCCGATCCATCAATGTCTTAAATTGCTGATCAAAATCCCAAATGGTTTCATTGGGGAATTTTTTGATCTCCTTTAGTTCAGTAATGTACTGAGCTTTGGACTTCGGTTTCTTAAATTCCTCAAATAGCCCTACCCTGATCTCATCCAATGTTTTTTTAGTACGTCCCTGAGGCACTCACATGAATCTCATAAACCATTCCAATGCACGGCCCCTCATAGTGGTGGCTAGCTGACTTTTCTTGACATCATCATCGGTGGTTTGTCGAGCAATCCAGATAGCTTCACATAAGAGCCAGTATTGTTCTAGATCATTAGTGCCATTTCCATTGAATATTGGTAACTTCATCTCGTCACCCTCCATCTTGGGCCTTCTTCCTCCTACTAGTGCTCTATTACTAGACTGTTGTTGACACGTTGGGCAAGTTGATGTAGAATGTGCGTTCCTTCCTTTTGGTGGAGTAGTGCACAGAGGGGTAGGCACACTACCGCTGGGGTTTGACCCTGTTTTTTGTCTGGGGGTAGTTTGGGCTTGTATATCCTCTTCGTCACAGAAAGGTCGCTTCGTCCGATGTGGTTTTTCTTCATGGTATTTCACTTTGACTTCAGTAGGACCTTCTCCCATCCTATGCCTCTTTTCTCGAAACCTTGCTCCTCCCCTTGTACAACCACTTATTTATTCGACGACCTTTATATTCTCACCAGAACTCATGCCCATCTACCCCATATTTCCTTATGCATTCCCCCCCTTTTAGTCGCAATGCCTACATCCTCCACACACCAGAGGTCCACTACTCTTGGTCCATCTTTAGTATGTCGTTTTCACAGACTAGTTGCTTAATTGACAGTTGTAGCAATAATAAGAACCGACCATGAGGTCCACTAAAAAATTCCCTTTCTGCTTTGCTAAAATATTTATTAGCATCAACAACAAATTCAGTGATGTATCCCTCTAAGATACTATCCAACCATATCTCAACTGCTCGCGATGCCTTGTTGCTAGTTTCCTGCAGCACCTGGATCAATTCTGGGGTCCAGGATGTCGGCTCTCCTCCTTGGAAATTCATCTTCTGCTTAGCAAATTTAGTCAACCATTCCTGCAAGAGTACCGAAAATTCACAAAAGTACCACTCATGAGGACCATCATGGATATATCTAGCCAGCCATGGACTTGATGACAATTTTGGGTTCTGGTTTTCAGCTTCAACAAACTCCCACAACTTCAGATCAAACCAATCTTCGATCTTTGATTGAGTCGGATGCCAAAACATATACCCCTCCTAATTGCAACTCGATCCTGGCAACGGAACCATTTGTTGGCGTGATCCACCAACAAAGCCTCGTCAATAGGGGTTCCCACTCTGTCAACGCCCTACAGTGCGATCTCCCTGACCACCATCCTAAATTTTTTTTATCCTGCCCGACAATGTTTGTGAAGCAGATAAGGTCTCACCCGAGGCATCAAGCGAGAGCTATTAGAACCGAGTTTTCGACAGCGGGGAAGGAGGACATGGGGACTCGACTAGAGAAAACCATGACTTATGCAATCACCCTATCTTATCACAACATTAATCATGAAACATCATATCCCATTCAACAATCACAGATATTTAACAGATCGCATTAATAGAGCAAGGAGAAACTAAATCGCATAATTGTATCAGAAGCAGAATCATAGCATCACACAGATCTACATATATCACATTGTATCATCATAAAAAAAAGCAGTACTATCGCATCATAACAGAACTCAGATAGATATTGAACCATATCTTATATTGACCTTGTGCAAACATACCACATTACATCATCCTTCTCTAAAACCGGAGAGTTCATCAAAAGAGATCTAGAAAAAATCACAGCAATGATAGAGCAATCCGTGGTACTGAAAGCGACAATTACAATGCCAAATTCATGTCTCTCTATCATTACAAAAATGGATCTATAAATAGGCTTATGCCTTTGCCTCAAGAGTCCACTATTAACTAATTTCTAACCACTACTGACCTATTACAACAAAATTAGGTCCACATATATATAAAATATTCAAAAAGCGGTTACTTCTCCACTTGTCGCGCTAAACGGACCTTGCGTGATGCCACGTGAGCTTGCACGGCTACCGCGACGTTGCGCAACTCACTTGCCCCAACCCCTTGCCAACAATGATGGCCTCGGCCTTTCTGGTTCATTACGGAGAGGAAATGAATAGTTCCTTCACTTAGTTTTCCAATCCTTTAACCAGTTAGCAAACTTCTTAATTTGGTTTTACTCGGTTTTAAAATAAGTTTGTTTTAGATTACTAGTGCATGCAATATCTAACTAAAGTTTCTCCTTCATTTTTGCAGGAAGGGAGGAACAAGGGGTCCTAGAGCAGTTGACCCCTATCCTTCTATGCAATCATTTTCGGGTAAGCTTTTAAAACTGAAATTTTTTATGACTGTGCAATTCAATTCCTAAAAGAATCCCCAACTTCTTATTTTGGATGTGAAGGTGGAGTTTGGGTAGCTATGTGAGCTCCCAATGAACCCGGCTTACTTCCCATGCATCTCCAGTCATGTAAGAATGTTTTTACCCTATCACGATTTCCCTTAATTACTATAAAATGTAATTATCAATCATATCTATACTTGAATTATTTTTTAAGAATACTTAAATAGATAAGAAATAGAAATATAAACAGAAATAGGGAACCTGACACCCTTGTCAAGAAAAGAAAACTGAAGCTGTCGTTCCTCCCAAACAAATCCTAAAGAAGCCAAGTCTTACTCGCTCCAGAACCCTCGATCATGTTTGTTGAACCACAAGGACAAAATTTGATCAATTCGCTATCTCTTGCATTAACAGATCAATTCCCCATCCATCGCTAGCCTCCCGCTTACTTGATGGACATACTATTATATAGTATTTTTTTAGGACTTGGTCATTTATGAACCTCCTGCACTTTAGCACTCCACCAGGAGTCTTGGCCTTATTTTGGGGAAGATGCCTCCTGCATCACTTGATTTCTCACTCAGTAGCTTTCACCACTTGTCTTTTTCGCTTGTGGATTAGTAAACACTCTCTCAACAACTACTTCAGTTCCAATTTCTCTTTGTTTTTTTAATTATTAAATAAAAATAAATCATTACATCTATTTTGACTTTCTAGTCAAAATATTTGAAAAATAAAATATTCAAAGAATAATAATTTACATCTATTTGGTGTGTTACAAAAATGAAGAACTCCAAGGATTAAATTTCCCAAAAATCATTTGTTTATAAGATTGCATTGAGGATTCAGGCCAACTAGTAATTGTTTTTTTTTTGTTTTTAACAAAAACTTAAAATAGATTATATTAAACAGGCTGTGCATAGCCATTCAATACAAAAGAAAAAATATTATACATTCTTCTTGTTTTGAAGAAAAAACAACAAAAATTGGCCCTACAGGAGACCTTAATAAGTCGAAGAGAGTTCTAGTATTTCGAATAATTACAGACAAAGGATAAATACGAACAAACTGTTCATTAAGTAAAATGCAAAAAAACATTTCCTGAGAGGATCATTTTGGTTTTCCTTGTTGACCCACAGGCTGGGTTACTGATTCCTCCTCCTCCTTCTAGTTTGCTTCTCCTAGATTTTCTTGTACACGGCTTCCCTGGTTCATCTGGACCAATAGCTGCAGATCTTCCTGAATGCGGTCTACTTTACCCATAATTTCCTTGAGATTCATCTCATTGTCATCAATCCTTGCATCATGGTTGTTGGTCTAGTATGAGAGGTAATTTACCTCATCAACAAGTTTTTTAACCTCTTTAGCAGCCTCTCTGCTATCATAAATTCCAATAGACACGATTTCATACAAGTATTGTATGTTTATCTTCAAGTCAATAAACCCTTCTTCATTCCTTCTACGGTCCATTTCCAACTGAAGAGACTAGCCAGTATAACTATCACAACTGCTATTTCAATTGAGTCTATACAGATTGCTGAGAACATAAGCAAATAGAGATGAAAAACTGTCTATGGAAGGGCCTCCAAATTGTTTAAAGTTCTCGGATTTTCTAAAAACACAAAGTGAAAAACCTAACTAAGCTTCCCCCAAAAGAGAATACTGATAACCCAGGAACAAATTACCTTCAGAAAGGAACTGCCATTGATGGTTATCGCTCTTCAGCAAGCTGCTGAGATTTACCAAGCTTGAGTGGGAAGAACTCCTGATTGCAAGGAGAATATTATGGCGAGTGCTCAAAGAGACATCCTAAACAAAACTTTCGTTATTATCCCCACTGTGCACATAATCCACCAAAGTATCAAATGGAGCCTGAGAGAATTGCAACAGAGGAAGGTCGGTTGAAGGAATAGGCCCTCCACCGAAATCCAAAATGATGAGAGGATACTCTTCTTCACAGAGGGAATTCATAGACAAAGGAAACAATGAAAAGCCAACAAAGGGAGGGATGCATAAAAGGCTTCGTTGAGAAGCCATCGTACTCAGGAGGAGATGGGATGGAGCGTGTGAGATGTGCAAATAATCAAGCCCAAGGTGAGGGCTATTGAATGCAGTGAAGAACACGAATAAATGGAGGGAGGTTGAAGTCCACTTGTCACTGTGGCATGCCAAATGAATGCCACCGAGAACCAATTCATTTACCTTTGTGGGTTGGGGCTTGTAGGTGTTCATTAAGAGGGTGATCAATAAGTGGGTGAGGGACATTCTAAAGGTTAGGGGATAGTCTTATGGAAAGGAGCAAAGTTGTCAATTGATATGAGACCTTAGGGGAGAGAGGCTCCAACGTTAGCCAAGGCATCCGCTTGAGCATTATTTGATCTAATAATGTGAAAGAATTCAATGCTTCCCGTGGTGAGAAGCGTAATTTTGTCGAACAGTCTTCTGCAGTTGATAAAGCCAGAGGAATAGCCGGTGATCATTTTGAGAATAACATGGCGTGAGTCCCCAAATATTAACAACCTTGGAATGGCTCTTACATCTATTAAATCGAGGCCTTGAAAAATCACCATCCACTCAGCCTCATTATTCATCTTATGGCCCAACCCCCATGCGAAAGTTTTTTCCGTTTGTCCTCTGGGATCAAGGAGGATCCCCCCCACACCTGCCTCCTCGAACTAGTAATTGTTTTTATATGTACGGAACCTGCATATATTTTTGAATCAAAATCTCATGGAGCACGTTGTAGAATGCACCAATCTCCTTTAGAGCAATGTCATGTATGAGAGTAAAAGATTAAAATTGTACTATTTAGGTTTTAAGAGTTTGGTGACTGAGAATAACAAGGTTGAGGAGATATTTATTGTACTTCTTGAGTGTTGTTGGTCTCATAACATAAGATGACATGAACTTTGAGATCCACATTTAAGCATATTCATAAGCCAAAGCATATGCACAACAAGAAAATCCATCTTTTAGCATCATAAGCTAGCACCACTTATAGTTTATGGTGTTAAAGTGGTGCTATTAACACCACTTACAATTTTGTGGTGTTAAAGTGGTGATATTATCACCACTTACATTTTGTGGTGTTAAGGTGGTGGTATTAGCACCACATATATTTTGTGGTGTTAAAATGGTGTTAGTGTTTATTAAAAATTGTGTTTTTATTCACGTATATTAAGAGAAATGACATGTCAGCAAGTACCATAAAGTGGTGCTATTATTTTTTTTGTCACATGTAGGATTTATTTATGAGGATTTTCACCATAAAGGCAACCATTTCACAAATAATTATTTTGAAATTAATTTAATTCAATTATTTATAATTTTTTCATTCAAATAAATCATCAGGACTAATTTATGAGTTATTAAACCACAATCCCAATATATTCAATTTCTTATTTTTAAATTATTCATTTTTTATACTAGTTAAAAACAATAATTAGGACTGTTAACAATGAAAAACACTAAAAATAATCATTTTTTAATTAGTAACATTATAAAGTAGCAATAAAAATTATTTGAATTGAAATTTGATTATTTAATTGGTTTTTTATATTGAGCTTATTAAATTTGTTCATTGAAATTAGTATCATTATTATGTTTTAATCACTATCTTAAGCCCATCTTTGGCACCACAAGTTAACCCCCTTTATATTATATATAGTGTTAAAGTGGTGACAGTATTTGTTAATCTTATTGGAAATGGCATGCCACATCATATATTTTAATTAAAGAACTGGTGTATGATACTTTGACAAGTACAATAAGGTGGTGATAAGTCCTTTGCCACATGGACACTTACAAATAAATTTTAATTATGAGGGTTTGCACAAACAATGAAGTAGTTGTTTTCTAAATAACCCACTTCAATGATTTATTTATTTTTTAATTCAAGAAAATAAATATTTTAATATCAACCTTTTCACCCTACACACATTCACACACACATATATATTTATTTATTTTAATATTATTGATTCAATTGTTTATTTTTTTATATTATTGTCACTTCAAATAAATAAATATAAGCATTTTACAAAATTATTATTTAAAGATGATAAAAAATAATCAATTTTAATTTATTAAGCTTATAAACACAGTGATACTAGTGTTTTGGATTGAAATTTAATTGTTTGAATAATAATTTATTATTAATAGTAATAATTAATTATCAAATTGTTTGATGGGTATTAGTTCCATTAGGAATATTTGAGCATTATGTAAGGTTTTGGGCCCTAGAAATGGTTGAGGGAGGAAACTTCTACCTTAAGTCTTATAGGAATACTCTAAACATATATGGAAAATAAAAGCATCTCAAACCACCATACATGGATTTGTGAAGGTATTCCCAACCTATATGTGCAGATATCAATACTTTTATGAAATTTTGATAAAGTACACTTGGGACTAGGAATCATTTACATGGTTAAGGGTGAAAGCCAATCCTTAGGCACTAAATGATTATTTTAGGGATTCAAGACAAATAGAGATGTAGAGACCTCCAACATCAAGGCATGACTTCTAAATAGGATCCTTGGCCTTAGAAAAGGGATATGTGTGGGATTTGTAATGTTTTAAGAACTAGGTATGGGTGTTGGGGCTCTCGACATGGACAAAGGAGGAAACTCGAACTTTAGATCCTAAAGGAACTATCTAGGAATTTATGGTCATTAAGGACACTTCAAATTACTATACAAGACCTCTTGATGGTATCCTTGACGTATGAGTTGAGATACGAATTCCATTAGGAGGAATTGAGCAATAGACATGAGTCTTGACTCCTTTCATATGGTCAATGGATGAAACTTAAGCCTTAGGCACTAAAGGAACATTCTATACACCCAAGGCACATATCAATGGCTTGAATCACCACACATGACTCGTTGAGGGAAACTTTCACCTCTGACTGTAAATATTAATTACATTAGAATGATTTGAATAGTAGATATGGGTCTCAATATTATGAACATGGTATACGAATAAAATATTGGGTTTACACCCTAAGAGAAGCTTTTGTGCATATAGGGAAAGGAACAACACCTCAACCCACCACAAATGAACTCTGAAAGATACCCTTCACCTAATAATGGGATGTTGATGACATTAAGATGTTGTTCAACATTATGTATGGGTATTGGAGCTAAAAGCAAGGTGGGAGGAGAAAAACTAAAACTTAGGCCATAAAGGAATCTTCTAGTTATCTAAGGCTTAGAGAAACAACTCAAGATACAACATAAGAGCTCTTCAGTGTATCATTTTATTTTGAGTGGGGCTAAGGTATCCATTGGAATAATTTGAGTAGTAGGTATGGATTTCAAGGAATTTGACATGGTTTGGGGAGAAAATGTGGGGATATGAATCCAAATAAATATTATAGGTACTCATGGCCATCAACAATACCTCAAACCACCACCTACGACCTCTAAATATTATCCTTAACTTCATGTGGGGATACAACTTCCATTAAAACATTTTTGGATGCTAGGTATGAGCCTTTATTCCTTGAACATGATTGAGGAAGGAAAGATGGGCCTTATTATGTAAAGTAAAGTTATATGCATTTAGGTTAAAGAACAACTCCTTGATCAACCAAACATCAACCTATCGACCATATACTTTTCCCAAGTATGTGTCTTCGAGCCTTGGACATGGTTGGAAGGACATGTGTGATCCTAATCCATTAAATAAATATTAATGGAATATAATCCCAAGAAATATTTCTTCATCTAAAACACATGATCTTGCCAGGGGATAATTGAACTCAAAATGGTGACGTGGACACCATTAGAATTTTTTAGCACCAGTTATTTTTCACAAGGCCTTGAATAGGGTGGTTGGAGGAAACTTAGTCCTGAGGCCTTAAAGGGATATCTTATGCTTCCAATGCTAATAACAATTCCTTGAACAAACACCAATGGACTCTCAATGGGATCCTTCAACTACAATAGAGTATATTGGAACCATTATGGTATTGTGAGAACTATGTATAAGTATTGAGTCCTAAACCAAGATAGAGTGATGAAACATTATCCTTAGACCTAAAATGTTTCCTTTGAAACTTAAGGGACATGAATAAACCCTTAACCTACCACACATCGCCTCTATGTAGGATATTTGGCCTCTAAGTTGTAATGTGGCACCATTATAAGGTTTTTAGCACAAATGATGGGTCATGGGAACATAGATATGGATAAGAGAGGAACATAATCCTTAGTATCTAAAACAATCTTTTAGGTATCCTACTTCAAGAAAAATACCTTAAACCATCGCACTCAATCTCCTCGGAGTATCATTTTCCTCCAAGTTGGGATATGGGTAGGTAGGGCCAACAACATCACATTGAAACATCACACATGATCTCCTGAGGGTATACTTGGCCACCAACTTAAGATATGGGCACCATTATGATTTTTTAGCACTGGGTCTAGGCATTGAGGTATTAACCATGATTGGTGTAGGAAGCTCATGTGTTGGGATATATAGGAAGATCCTAGGCCTAAAGGTCTAACAATGATGTCTCCAACCACCGAAGCTAACCTCTTTAGCAGATATATGTCCTTATAGTCATAATATCGACACCGCTAAGAAGTTTTTGAGTATTATGTATGGATATTGAGTCCCTAGACATAGTTAAGGAATGGAAACTCGACCTTATGACCTAAAGGAATATTCTAGGTATCTACATCCAAGAATGACATGTTGAATAACTATAATATGCATTTTTATGGTATCTTTGGCCTCTAAGTGGGGTTTTTTGTGGCACGAAGAGAATTTGAGGATTAATTATAAGTGCAAACACCTTTGACATGGTTGGGGAGAAAAGAGTGGGACATATGTCCTAAAGGAAATTTTATGCATCTTTGGCTAAGAACAATGCCTACAACCACCACACATGACCTCCCAAGAGCATATTATTCATTTAAGTGGGAATATTACTACCATTAGAATTTTTTGAAAACATGGTATGGGTTTTGGGTTCCCTAAACATGCTTGAGGGAGAAAACTTGGTCCTCAATCCCTATAAAAACCTTTCAAGAATGCATGGCCAAGAAGAACAACTTGAACAAACACACATGGATTCTTGAGAGCATCTTTTGTGTTTGAGTATGGATGCTAATGTCATTACATGGTTTTGGATAGTAGTTAGGGATATTGAGGCACTATCTTGAGGATGTTGTTACTATTGTGTGGTGTTTAGTAGTATGTACATGTATTAATCCCTCGAGAATTATGTTACATGGAGAAGACCATGTTTTTGGCCTTAAAAATTTGTTGATACATCTAGATCCATGAACACTACCTAAAAGCACTATCGATTACTTCTAAGGGTAATAATGAAACTATGTACATAGGTCTTGTGGCCTTGGGGCCTTACATATGGTTAGTGCAGGTGACCTCAATCTTGAGCTCTAAATGATTGTTCTATACATCTAAGGCTAAGAATATTGCATCCACTAAAAAGAATGGCCCCTTGAGGGTATAAATGGCCTATGATTGACTATGTCATTTCCACTATGTGGTTTTAAATAGTATCTGCATGTCTCAGGGCCTCAGGAATGATGTTTTAGGAAAAACACCATGTCTTTGGCCCTAAAGAAGCAATTGGAGCATCTAAAGTGATGAAAAACTCTTAGATCATCATGCATGACCTTGCATGGATATCCATGTCTTGGGGCATTGGGTTCTTATACATGGATAAGGAGGAGACTTAAACCCATGGCCCTAAAGGAATGTGATATTTATCAAAGGCTAGAAATATTGTCTCAACCAACCACACATGGCCTCTTGAAGGCATCATTGGCATATGATTGAGGATATTAACACCATTATGTGGTTTTGATAAGTATGTAGGTGTATTAGGACTTCAGGAATGATGCTCTAGAGAAGAATACCATGACTTTGTCTTTAAATAAACCATTGAGGAATCTATATCCATGGACAATGCCTCAAATAATTATACATGGATTTGCAAGGGTGTCCATTGAGCTTTGTATCTAGGTCTTGGGCCGTTGAGGTCTTAGACATGTTCAGTGCAAGAAACTTGAACCTTGGGATTTAAGAAATATTTTATCCATCCAATGCTAAGAATGTTTCCTCCACCAACCACACATGGCCTCGTTGGCGTATGATTAAGGATGACAATTTTATTATGTGGGTTTGAAAAATATGTATGTGTCTTGATTCCTTGGGAATGGCATCTTAGGGGAAATACCATGCATTTGGAACTAAATAAAGAATTTAGCCATCCAAAACCATGATAAATGCCTTAAAGCATCATGTGTGACTTTACAAGGGTATCCATGGTATTATGTATCCAAGTCTTTGGGACTTGGGGGATTGGACATGATCATGGGAAGAGGCACGAAGCTTAATTCCTAAAGGAATATTTTAGCCATCCGGGGATAGGCAGGTTGTATCCACCAACAACACATGGCCTTTTGAGAGTCATTGGAATATGATTGAGGATGTCAGTCAAATTATGGTGTTTTGATGAGTATGTAAATGCATCAAGGTGTTGGGAAGAAACTTATAGGGAGGAAGAACATGCTTTTGTCCCTAAAGAAATCATTGAAGATTCCAGAGCCATGAAAAATGGCTCAAACAATCACACATGATTTCGCAAGGGTATCCATGGCATGATGTATCTAGGTATTGTGGCCTTAGGTCCTTAAACATCATCAATAAAGAGACCATTTAGGCATCCCAAGCCATTATAAATTCCACAAATCCAAATGGCTTCACAGATTATGCATGGTCCTATGCATCCAAGTCATTAGCACTTGGGGCATTGGGCATGGTCAAGGGAGTAGAGCTCAACCTTAGTCTCTAAAGAAATCTTCAATCCATCTAGGTATAAGAAGGATACCTCAACCAATAACACATGGAATCATGAAGGTATAATTTCCTTATGATTGAGGAATTTAGTGCAATTAGATGGCTTTCAGTAATATCTACATGTGTCAAGGCCTTTGGAATGATATAATATGGAAGAAGACTACGTGTTTGTTCTTAAATTAATTCTTGGGGAATTTAGATCCCTGAAAAATGGATTAAGGAATCATGCATGAATTCGTAGGGGTATCCATGGGACCATGCATCTAGGTTTTAGGCCTTGCGGCCTTCAACATTTTTATTAGAGGACATATGATATTCAAGCCCTAAAGCAATATTCTATCCATCTAAGGAAAAGGAGATGGTATCCACCAACCACACATGGCATCTTGAGTGTATCATTAGCCTATGATTAAGGATGTTAGTGAATTTAGGCTGCTTTGAGAAGTACGTAGGTGTATCAGTTCCTCAAGAATGATGTTCCAGGGTAGAAGACGATTCCTTTGGCCCTAATGAAATCATTGAGGCATTCAAATCCATCATCATTTCCTAAAAGAACCATGCATGGAATTGGAGTGGTATCTATGGCACTATATATCTAGGTCTTGTATCCTTAGGGCCTTGGACATGGTTAGTGGAGGAGATCCAAAACTGAGGCTCTAAAGGAATATTGTAAACATATAAAACCAAGTAGGTTCCCTACACCAACCAACCACACATGGTCTATTCAAGTTATCATTGGTCCCTTATGATTCAATATGTCTGTGCCATCATGTGGTTTTGGTAATTGTGAAGGTGTATTAGGACCTTTGAAATGGAATTATAGGGATGAAGACTGCGCCTTTCGCTCTAAGGAAAAAATTAAGAAGTTTAGAGCCATGCATAATCCACCAAAGAATCACACATGACTTTCCATAAGTATCCATGGTGATATGTAACTAGGTATCATGGTATTAGGGCCTTGGACATGGTAATTGAGGAGACTTGCAACTTAAGTGGTAAATGAACCTTCTAACCATGTAGGGATAAGAGGTTTCCTCCACCAACATTAGGTGGCATTTTGGGGGTATTATTGGCCTATGATTGATGTTGTTTGTGTCATTATTTGGATTTGATAAATGTGTATGTGTTCTAGTATATTGAGAATACTTTCCATGGAATAATACCATCTCTTTGACTCTAAAGAAGCAATTAAGACACCATGAACAGTGCCTTAAAGCACAATTGGAATTTAAACAGGAATATTCCCTCCACTAGGGTATTTTAATCTCTAATAATGGGACTCGAGGCCCATGATATCATTAAGAAAAGAAAGCACAATTACCTAAAGGAAGCTTCTAGTCATCTACATCTGAGAACAATGCTATTAACTACCACACATGACCTCTTAATGGATTCATTTGCATTTGAGAGGTGATATGGATTCCATTCGAACATCTTGAGCTCTAGGTATTGATATGGAGTACCTTGACATGGTCGGGGTAGGAAAATTGGGCTTTGATCCCTAATGAATATCCTAGGAATCTAAGGAAAAGGAGGACACCTCAAACTAGCAGACATGGCATATGCATGGGTATATGTATGGCGTTAGGTGGTTTTCGATAGTAGGTTTAATTCATGGATCCCTAAATATGATCAGGCGATGAATCATGTCTTAGATCATAAAAGAATTTTGAGGCATCTAATTCCTAAAGGATGCTTTGAAGCACAACACTTGACCTCCAACATAATCCTTTCCCTCCAATTAGAGATGTTAGCTTCTTTAGAAGGTTCACATCATTAGGTATGGACCTTTGGTCTTTGACATATTTAGGGATGGAAACAAAATCCATGACCACTATAATTAGATTCTGGGAATCCAATCCTAAATCACACCTTAAATAACTAACCATGATATCCAAATAGTGTCTCTAGCCTACAAGCTATGGGGATATCTTTGCCATGATGAGGTTTAATACTAGGCATAGACTTTAGGTCCCTAGACATTATTAAAAGAGGAAATGTGGGTCTTATTCCATAAAGGAATATTTTAGGTACATCAAAGGCTCTTTGTCTCTCCCTTTCCTAGTCCGCCCCCCCACTTGCTCTCTTCCCCTCTCCCTATATCTCCCCCCCTCCCTATATATTCGTCCCTCCCAATATATCCCTCCCTCACCATCTGTCTCTTTATCTTTCTCTATGTCTCCCTATATCCCCACTCTCTCTCCCTCTCTTTCTCCTTCTCTTTATTCCCCCTTACTCCCTTGTTATTGGTTGCAATTCATATCCTCTATGAAAACTCAAACATTTATTATTGTGGGGTCAAAGATTTCCAATTGCTTGGTATGTGATCTTGATGAAAATATCCTCTAAGATTGTGCCATTGATTCATTGTTTAACAACAAATGAATTTTGTACATAAATTTTTAATATATAGAGAAGATACATTAAAATAAAATAAACTTTAATAAACTATTTTAATACACATCTTTTAACCTTATTAATAGTGAATATGTAACACTTTTAATTTTTTTTTAAGTACTATATAAATAATAACATTCCTAATTTACAACTAAAAATAAAGAATAAAAAAAAAATCTCCCAAAGATTTAGTTATCTATCTTGGCGTTAAACTTAAATTTTCTATTGATCCTCATAGAATATATTTAACATATTGTGCATATTCCATTCATGATATATATATATATATATCTCTTTAATATAAACAATTGGTCTTTCTATTATAAGACTACACTGTTATTTTATGACTAATACTTGAGATCTTTTGTTTTTATGCCAACTATAATATTAATGGCTTAATCTAACCCGTTGTAGTCTTGTATGCCCGTACATGTATATATTAGTGATTCCAAGGTATTCACTTGCTACATATATAAGTTTCCAGCAAAAGTAAAGGAACTTACTATAACTATAATCCTGGTGGTAGGTAGATAATTGTGATCAAATTAATAGCTTTGCACTTCTTTCAATCCATATACTAACCAAGTTATATCACATATGTTAACCTATTAAATGAGTTCACTAGGAGATAATTACTTTACTAGAAGATTATTCCTTTTGAGTAGAAGTGCAAGGGATCTCGACTGCCGTTTTGAGGGAAACTTACAGACGGCTAGGATTCCTATCCTAGCCACCTCAAATTATTCATTTTGAAGAGAATTGCAAGGGATCTCATCTGCCGTTTTGAGGGAAACTTACAAACGCCTAGGGTTTCTATATTAGCCGCCTCATCCACCATACTTTCGTCTCTTTGCTTGTTTTCTTCCTTGGTGTTGGGTTCTTTATTGCGGGCAACAATTTTGAGAGTATATAGGGAATATTACCAATAGCCATGGATCCTACAGTAGTCAGCTCAATCGCCATACTTTTGTTCCTCTGCGCTTTTACTTCCTTGGATTTTGGGTTCTCTGTGGCGGGTTGTTTCGACGGCAGTGGCAGATTGTTCTTTGGCAGCAGTGGCGACAGTACTATCTTTGGCACCATGGGGTTCTTTCGATGGTAGCGTGGAAATATTATCTTTTGCAGCAGGGGGTTCTTTCAATGGTAGCAATGGTGGGGTTGTGGTGAAACCCTGTAGAGAAGGTCGACCGACGACGGCTATGAAGGAGGAAGGTTTGGGGTCTCAAGAATCATTCTAACATGGCCGACTCCCTCAAGTGGTGCCGTTGTCATGGCTGGGTTCAGACACAGCTCTTTTGTGTTAGCACTGGAAAGTTCCCTTTTGGCATTTCGATCCCTGCATCAAGGTTTTCACCCATTTTGCAGTATGGTGAAGCCGAGAGGAAAATAAGGTAATGGGTCACGGTTTGATTGCAAATTGCAGAGTTGTATATTCTACTTAATTGATTTTAATTATTATTGTTACCCATTGCCAAGATATCTTTCTGTTCACAATCATTATTCTTGTATTCTTAAACACTGACTTATTTGATTTTTTAGGTGTAATAATAATGCCGTCTGTGCCAAAGTGTTGACATGAGATTGAGGAGATGGGTTTCATGGTATGATCATTAAGTTACACATTTCAAATACTATTAGATATTTGTTTTTGGCTTTTGACCCTTTTCTACATGTATTTGCACGTAGAGAATCTATGACATATCCTTTGTATGAAAACATATATCCTTTTTCTGAAGGCATATTACAGGTATAAACTCTTCTTACTACATATTACACCATTTAATTGCTTGCTGTTCTACCTTTTAAGATGTTATTGTCATCTTTTCCTTTTTTTTTATTCTGTTGCAGACTTATGGAGAAAAAGTTGGTATTTTCGGAGAGTATGATGACGATGGCCCTTGTTAAGCATCCTTCTACAGTAATGTTTTCACTTTGAAGTTCAACGGATGACTGTATAGTTTGACTAATTGTTAAACCATAAACATGGGTTTTATGTTGTGAAAAAAAATGTACACATAAACTAGGCGTCGCCTTACCACACATTCTATTTAGTGGTCTCGTCTTGCTTTAACTTCTCGAGGAATTTAGTTTCCCATGACCTTTGTTATTCATAAAGTTTGAAAAGTGATTTACCCTCTCAAGCGTTTCCTTAATATATTATAAACTCTTGCTAGGGACATTGTGGTTACAATGCTTGAATACCCAAAAGTCTTCTTTTAAATGTAAACTAACCCTCAATTTTCTGGATGGCCGATGAATATTTTGTATAATATTAATATTTATATTTTGGTTTAGAGCATAACTTACATACTTTTCCATTATGAATGAATCGTATCTCATTTAAAAGGAATTATGTGCTTAATATTATTCTAAGGGTTTTAAATATTAAGCTGGGTTATTAAAATTTTCTAATTTCTATCACAGATTTCTTAACTAGCCATGGGCATTTTCAGTTGTTAAACAATATTATATTTCTATTTAATGAATTAGTAGGTTCATTATTAATAAAGGGGAATGCAACCAGTGGCATGATGGACATTATTTTTCTTTGCTGGTTTGTTCTTAAACTCTAAAAACTATGCTTAACTAACTTTTTAAGTAATGGTTCATGAATATAATTTTTTTCTTCTTGAGGTCACAAGAAAACTTTATTAAACTAACAAAATTCTTAATAACATTTGTAAATAACTTACTATATTAAGTAAATTGTTAATAACATTTATAAAGAACTTACTTCTCGTGTATTGTAATATTTTTACCATTTTCATATATATATATGAAAAATGTTATTAATATTTATAAAAAAACTAACAAAATTCTTAATAACATTTATAAATAATTTACTATATTAAGGACATTGTTAATGATATTTATAAAGAAATGTTTTTAATATTTTCATATATATATATATTCATCATTTAAAGATTTATGGTACTTTATTGTAACATTTATAAAGAATTTATTGTTCTCTTATTACAATATAAGAAGGTTCATTTAAAGATTTATGATGATTTACACCATATATATATATATATATATATATATATATATATATTAAATGACATTAATAATAATTCAGTGTTTTGTATCACAAAGTTTCAATCCATGTTGGATTGGTTTTGGTGTTTTGCACCATAAAATCTCAATCCACTTAGGACTATTTTTTATGGTTTGCACCATACATCATGGAATGCCACATATTCATTTAACATCAAAATCAACTTTTAGACAAACACCACTTTTGCACCACTATTTGAAAATTGAGGATTTCCCAAATCCTTTACAAATAGTGGTGCTAATGTGAGGCTAAAAAGCCTTTTTTATTGTAATGATGCAAACTATGCTTAACTAACTTTTTAAGTAATGGTTCATGAATATAATTTTTTTCTTCTTGACGTCACAGGAAATCTTTATTAAACTAACAAAATTCTTAATAACATTTATAAATAACTTACTATATTAAGGAAATTGTTAATAACATTTATAAAGAACTTACTGTTCTTGTATTGTAAGATTTTTACCATTTTCATATATATATGAAAATTGTTAATAATATTTATAAAAAAACTAACAAAATTCTTAATAACATGTATAAATAATTTACTATATTAAGGAAATTGTTAATGATATTTATAAAGAAATGTTTTTAATATTTTCATATATATATATATATTCATCATTTAAAGATTTATAGTACTTTATAGTAACATTACTGTTCTCTTATTACAATATAGGAAGGTTTCTCTCTCTATATATATCATTTAAAGATTTATGGTGATTTACACCATATATATAATTATATTAAATGACATTAATAATAATTCAGTATTTTGTATCACAAAGTTTCAATCCATGTTGGATTGGTTTTGGTGTTTTGCAACATAAAATCTCAATCTACCTAGGACTATTTTTGGTGGTTTGCACCATACATCATGGAATGCCACATATTCATTTAACACCAAAATCAACTTTTTGACAAACACCACGTTTGCATCATAAATCTTAGCACCATTTTCGTATCCCCACATTATCACCACTTTTGCACCACTATTTGAAAATTGAGGATTTCCCAAATCCTTTACAAATAGTGGTGCTAATGTGAGGGTAAAAAGCCTTTTTTCTTGTAGTGATGCAAACTATGCTTAACTAACTTTTTAAGTAATGGTTCATGAATATAATTTTTTTCTTCTTGAAGTCACACGAAATCTTTATTAAACTAACCAAATACTTAATAACATATATAAATAACTTACTATGTTAAGGAAATTGTTAATAACATTTATAAAGAACTTACTGTTCCTGTATTGTAAGATTTTTACCATTTTCATATATATATGAAAATTGTTAATAATATTTATTAAAAAACTAACAAAGTTCTTAATAACATTTATAAATAATTTACTATATTAAGGAAATTGTTATTGATATTTATAAAGAAATGTTTTTAATATTTTCATATATATATATATTCATCATTTAAAGATTTATAGTAACATTACTGTTCTCTTATTACAATATAGGAAGGTTTTACCATATATGTATTAAATGATATTAATAATAATTCAGTGTTTTGTATCACAAAGTTTCAATCCATGTTGGATTGGTTTTGGTGTTTTGCACCATAAAATCTCAATCCACGTAGGACTATTTTTGGTGGTTTGCACCATACATCATGGAATGCAACATATTCATTTAACACCAAAATCAACTTTTTGACAAACACCACTTTTGCACCATAAATCTTAGCACCATTTTTGTATCCCCACATTATCACCACTTTTGCACCACTATTTGAAAATTGAGGATTTCCCAAATCCTTTACAAACAGTGGTGCTAATGTGAGGCTAAAAAGCATTTTTTCTTGTAGTAATGCCACATGTAAGCATAGCGATGCTAGGGGTATTTGACCTGTTCAGTGATCTTAAAAAGTTGAACAAGCCACCGAATATATTGGATGAGATCAACTAATTCTCATCATACCAAAACCCCAAGTCTATGCTCACAAGATTGAGAAGGATTAGAGGTGTACGAGTCTCCAGAAATCCAACAATCCTGACACGTTTGTTAATGAGAAGAGATATAAAACCTCTTCAAGAATCACATCACGATGCAGTTAAAAGCTCTCCATTTGAAATATGTCGGCTTTAATAAAAGGAACACCTGCATAGATCACATTATCCACGGGATGTTGCAGTAAAAAAGGACAAAATCGTGGAGCCAATTGCCATGAAGTCGCATTAAAACTTGCAAGAAACCTGCTATGGAAATCATGAAAAATAAAGAGGGAGAACCATTAAGCTACCCGATCTACAATCAACTAAGCAAATATTGGACATCAAATATACAAGTTTGTTGAATTACAATAAATTCAAAGCATCGAGATACCATGCTTATCTTTTGGGTGGCGGATAATTAGGGTTCGTTTTGAGTTTTAGGGAAGTTGTGGAAGTCCACCCACTAGATTGTTGTCTTCCGGTTTATGATTAGACAACAAACTTTTTCCCATACACCCAACCAATGGCCATAAAAATGTTTGTTTTAGATGTCTATCATCATATATGAAGCATCAGACATTCATAAAAATATATATATCATTTATAAGATATCAATACTATATATTTTTGTATAATTATCTGAAGACAAGAAAAAACTGTTCAAAGAATAGAAATTATACCCCTTAACTGTTCAACCTTTTAAGCCCTTCCATTCCCATGATTTCAACTATGACTTACTTCCCACGCAAAGATTAAACAGTTAAAGTCGAAATGTCTACTATTTGAACCGAGCTTTTCATTGTTTGTTATTTCATGTGCCATTATAAACAACTCATTTAAAAATCCAAAATGGTTGATGTTTCATTCAATGAGATACAATCTAAATAATAAAATATTAGTTAGATTATAACTACAATTGCAAGAAGCTTTAATCATGTACAATTAGTTATGCACACACCAACAATCCAACAATAAGACCCAGAACCATTAAGCCAATAAAACCCATAATAAATAAAATTAATATATATATTTGATTAGAAGAAATAAAAACTATAATATAACCTTTGGATAAAATTAAAAAAAGATAAAAATTCAAACATGAAGTAATTAAAAGTCGATGACGAATCGAATGCCACCTTAAAAAGGTTATGGAAGAACACATTAAATTTAAAGACATAAGATACGACCATAAATTCACGACGAGCTCCCAATCTGAAGGGTGAGGTGAATCACATTAAAGGCATTAGACATAAAAGGCTTATGATGAATAAGCCAAAAATATTTAAAGGCGAAACATTCTAATGAAGGTTATTTTTTCATAACTTTTTATGAATCATAATTCTCTTATACTAAATAATAATCACAAACAATCATATATATATATATTTATCATAAAGATTAAAAAGTTAATTCGAGATTTCTCATAAAGTGAGATAAAATATTTTGAAATATAAACTTTTTAAAAATTTAAATTCCTAAAAAGGGTTTACTCTTTTTGTTGACTTGGTAGATATGGAAAGAAGAAAGATTTAATGGTATAATGTGTAAATCTTTACTATGTTATTTATTTTTTTAATAATAACTCAACTCTAAAATGACATAATAATTTATTGTTTTAATAATAACTCAACTCTAAAATGAAATAATAAGAAGTATTCATTTTTTTATTAATTTATTTAGTTTTAATTAACTAAAATATATATCGTTTTAGAAGGAACGGGAGTAGCAATGTGTGGAAGCACGAGACTAAGGCTGTTTGGGATGGGGGCTACAATTTTTCCCAAGCGACCATGGAAAACGCAACCCCTTGACGCCATATTCCTGACGGGAGCGGGGGCGCTAGTGGAGATCCAGAAGGAAAGAGAGATGGGTTGGGCGTGGGGAGAAGACCTGGTCAGGGAGGCTGTCTCCTGAAGGCCCAGAAGATCCCGACAATTCAAATCCAATCGGAAATGATACAAGAGAAAATTGAGATGTGGAAAGAAAAGGCACTCATCGGAAAATTTGTGGGGGTTTGGCCAAGAGAAAGAGATCTGGTCCGATGGATCTAGGGAACCTAGAAACCTAAGGGCCATTATGAGCTCCAGTTGGGGGAGCTAGACTTAGAGGCACTTAAGAAGGAATGTGAAAAAGCAGGTAAGGGTTATGTCTCTTGGGAGCAGGTGGAACTTCTCTAGAAAGCCATCAATCGGTCCAAAGCTCATCAAGATTTGGGGATCAGTGTCAGCCTCAAAAGGGGAGCAAGAGGAAGTCTCCGGAGGAGGATCTGAAACAAGGCAGAAAAATGAACAAGCAGAGGATCGCAGTAATTGGAGCCAAATTAATTGAATCAGGCCAATACCCAATGATAAGGGCGGCATTCTCTGAAGTAAGTAAGGTTACCCAATGAAGATAATCTCTTGGAATATTAGGGGGTGTAACCACCCGAGGAAAATGTTATATATCTAAATAATTATAAACCATTCTTTTAAATATTAAATATAGAGTTAGTGAATTAACATCTAGAGTCTCACTAATTCATCAAGCGGTGTGTATTAACATATAAAAGGATATCTCCATTATTGTAAAAAATCATCATATATATCAATTATCATTTTCATTGTGGGTTAAAATGTGAATCATGTGGGTTTAGAAGTCTTTGTCCACTTCAAATGGTATCAGAGCTATATGGCCCTTGGCCAGTTTTTACACCTTGTGTAATTTAGTTTTTAGAGTTTCCCTAAAATATAGGATATTGTCCCAAAAACAAAAGAAAAAATAAAACATGTATAAAAAAGGAAAAAATCGGTATAGAAAAGAAAAGAGAGAAAAAAAGTTAAAAAGAAAAGACAAAAGAAAAAAAAAGTTAAAAAACAAAAGAAAGGAAAAAGAAAGTAAAATAAAGAAAAGATAAAGTAAAATAAACACATGGTTTTGCTTTCCATCTTCAACCCAGGTTTTGCTTTGATTTGAATTATTATAATATATTTATAATAGTTTAATTTTTGTTTTATTATATAAAATAATAAAATAAAGATTTGGTTATATAATAATTAATTATTATTCCTTAAACCTCGCCATCTTAAAAAAAATAAAAAATAAAAATAATAATATCTCACCATTCTTAATAAAACAAAATTCCTCCTAGCACAAGAAAAATGGCAGAAATGAATGAAATTAAAGAAAGAATGGCGAAATTAGAGCTTAACCAAGCCCAAGGTTCTAAAAATATTGAGAGTTTACACTCAAGACTCAACCAAATCGAAGGAGAACTACACAAAAACAAAATCAAATTATCAGAGACTGTCAAAAAAGAAGTCAACAAATTAGTATCTTGGGAGATGGAAGGAGTAAAAAGGGACATCACAGTATTGTTTGAATCGGGGTTAAGCACACTCGAGTAGCATTTCGAAGAAACAATCACCACATTAGTTGGAAAGGGGTCAAAGGAAGACCAACCATCCTCAAATTCAAGTCATCATAAGAGAATTCCTCCCAGAAGAGATATTCCACAAGAAGAGTCCGATCATGATCACTCTCCAAACCATGAACAATCGCTCTCTCCTCCAAAAAGAAGTGGATATCAAATGAAACCCAAGTTAGAATTGTCAAAATTCAATGGTGACACAAAACAGAGCATGGCATGGATCAACAAAGCGGAAGAATTTTTTTCCATACGCAATATCATAACCGACGAAGAAATGATAAAATATGCCTCGATGCAACTAGAAGATTGGGATTATAAATGGTACATGTGGTGGAAGGTTACAACACAGACAACTAAGTGCAGGTGGAAAATGTTCAAAAATGATTTCCTTAAGAGGTTTGAAGATTTAAAAGAAAATGACTTCTTCGCAAAACTCACCAGACTGTGGCAAAAAGGCGACGTTGATGAATACATCGACGAATGGGAAGCCCTGGTGACACGTGTGCCTAAACTCACAAACAGTCAACGTCCTCCAGACTTGTGTGTACGGACTAAAACCATATATTAGAGATGAACTAGAACTATTAAATGTATCAAGCTTGGACAAAGTGAGATGCAAGGAAAAAATCATTAAGGAAAAATTGAAAAAGACATGGAATAAGAACCATGACAAAGATTGAAGGGCCATCCAAAATACCAAGACCAACACCAAATACCGGCCACCACATCTGAGAAATGACAATAAAACCACTTTATAGGTCCAACGAATAAAAGAAGGGAAGTGTAATTATTGCGGAGAGAAGTGGGACCCAAGACACAAATGTTCGAAAAAAGATACCACCGAGAACTTATATCAATGTGAAGTAGAAGAGGAAGACAATTCAAATAGCGAGGAATCTGACATAGAAGAAACAAGTGACATCCAAAATCCTCCATCAGATTCATAAGATGAAGAAATTCCCAAGATATCAATTTCAGCCATAACAGGAATACACCAACCACAAACATTAAAACTTAAAGGGCATATAAAAAATAATAATGTTGTCGTCCTATTCGACACAGGAAGTACCCATAACTTCATTGATGTAAATGTTGCCAAGAGGCTTAACCTTTTCATATATCTAGTACCCAACATGAAGGTAATGGGATTCAGAAGATGAAGAAATTCCCAAGATATCAATTTCAGCCATAACAGGAATACACCAACCACAGACATTAAAACTTAAAGGGCATATAAAAAATAATAATGTTGTCATCCTATTCGACACAGGAAGTACCCATAACTTCATCGATGTAAATGTTGCCAAGAGGATTAACCTTTTCATATATCTAGTACCCAACATGAAGCTAATGGTAGCAGATAGAAAGAAGATTGAAAAAGTGGGAAAATGCCACAAAGTTAAGCTGCACATACAAGACTATAACCTTGAGTCAGAATTTTATGCAGTACCCTTAGGAGGAGTTGATGCAGTATTGGGAATTCAGTGGTTGCAAACACTAGGTACCTACTCATCAAACCACCAAGAACACTTTATAAGGTTTAAATGGCAAGGAGAAAGATACAAATTATATGGGTTCCAACCCCCTCGCACACAAATTGTGTCATCTCACAAAATGGAGAAGTTAATTCGAAAGGGAGCACCAGCGTATGTCATATAATGCCAGGAGATGGAATTACTAACTTCAGAAGTAGTTAAACTAGGTCATCAAGAGATCCAAGGATTAATCCAAAAGTACAAAAAAAGTATTCGAAGACCTTCCCATGGAGTTACCACCAGAAAGGAAGATCGAGCATGTCATCGAAATCAAGTCTGGATCAAGCCCTGTCAATGTTAAACCCTATAGGTACCCACAAAATCATAAGACAGAGATTGAAAGATTAATTCATGATTTATTGAAGTGTGGAGTGATTACAGAAAGTCAGAGTCCTTATGTTGCACCAGTAGTACTGGTACGAAAGAAGGGAGGGTCATTTGGGAACCCAAGGCAATCATTGCAACCCGAGAAAGAAAACTTCATTTTTGAACACTCAAGGAATATCTCATTAGGTGGAAGAATCTTCTAGATGAAGACACATCATGGGAGATAGAACAGTTTCATCAACAATACCCGTCCTTACCCTTGCTTTGAGGACAAAGCATTCTAAAAGACGACGACAATGTTATGTATCAAAATAATTATAAACCATTGTTTTAAATATTAAATATAGAGTTAGTGAATTAACATAGAGTCGCACAAATTCATCAAGCGGTCTGTATTAACCTATAAAAGGTTATCTCCATTATTGTACAAAATCATCATATATATCAATTATCATTTTCATTGTGGGTTTAGAAGTCTTTGTCTGCTTTATAAAATCAAAACCCTAGCCAGGAAGATTAAGCAAGAAAGACTAGATGTTATATTTCTGCAAGAAACTAAATGTAGTTTTGATGCCTTGATGAAAGCTGAACAAAATATTTGGAAAGGCAGCAAGGTTATGGAAACATACATAGAGGGTATGGCAGGGGGGTTGGAAGAGCTATGGCTCCCCAGTACTATTGACCTCTTTGTGTGGTGAGCCAATCATTTCTCACTGATGGAAGAATTCAAGTTTTTAGGATTATCAATCTCTGGGACATTGGCCAATGTTTATGGACCCAGTGCTTTCCCCCAGAAATAGGTCTTTAGGAACCACCTAAACTAGCTGATTGCTTCAGACCATGAAGGGAATTGGATTATAGGAGGGGATTTTAACTTGATCACCTCTCTCAGGGAAAAGAAGGGGGGTCGAAGGGTACTAGACAAGTACCAATAGGAATTCAAGGAGCTGTTGGCCCACAACCCCCTTGCGGATATGGAGATCGGGGATGGATGGTTCACCTGGAATAATAGGAGGGGCAGGGAGAACCTTGTAGCCTCCCAAAAAGATTTCTGGTATCTAAGAACATTGTTCAAGGGTATGGGGAAATTAGGCAAGTGTCCTCCTAGCTGCAGGCTCTGATCATTGGCCGATCAGTCTCAACTGGGACTAGTCAAATTCGTACATGAGAAAACCCTTTCGCTTTGAGCAATTCTGGCTGGAACATAAGGATTTTAAGGGTCTAGTGGAATAATGGTGGCAGGAGATGGACACCCTTGGGGGGACAAGAATGTACAACTTCCAGCAGAAACTGAAGGCCCTGAAAGTAAAGATACACACGTGGAACAAAAAGGACTTTGGTAATATCTTTGAGGACAAAAAGAGACTCATCCAGGACATTGACCTCATCCATCAGAAAGGCATGGAATCTGGATGGGACATGGAGATGAAAGAGAAGGAGAAATACCTCCTCAACCAACTAGATGCAAGAGAAAGGAAGGAATAAATATATTGGGAGAAAACATTCCAGGGTCAAATAGCTACAGGAAGGAGAGAAAAAATCCAAATTATTCCATAACTCTGTGGTCCACAACAGGCTAGGCTCAAAGATCCATAGAATCAAAAGGACAGATGGGTCCCAGGTGGAGACTAGGGGAGAAATTGAAGAAGAGCTCACCATATACTTCAAAGGGATAATGTCTGAGGATAATACTGACAGGGACCAGGACATTGATCGGATCACTCTGATCATCCCCAGGACCATTACCAGGGAGGGAAATGAGATGTTAAACAAGCCTATCTCCATGCAAAAGGTGAAGTAAATGGTAAGCCAGATGGCCTAGGGGAAAGCCCCCGACCCGGATGGATTCACAACTAATTTCTTCCATTTTTTCTGGGACAAGATCAAGAATGAGGTCTGGGAAATTGTTGATGAATCAAGGAGTAAACGAGGGGTTCTCAAATCCTTCAATGCAACCCTCTGATCCTTGATCCCAAAAGGGGAAGGGGCTGACTCTCCAGGTAAGTTCAGACCTATAGCCTTATGTAATGTGATTTATAAAATCATTTCCAAGGTGATTGCGAACCGCTTAAAACCCCTTCTTCTAGGCCTGATCAGTACGGAACAATCCGACTTCATCGAGGGAAGACAGATTTTGGACGGCATCATTGCAGTCCAAGAAACAATCCACTCTCTAAAATGGACAAGATGTCCTGGAATGATTATTAACTTGGATATCATCAAGGCCTATGATAAACTCAGCTGGCAATATATGGAGAAGATGTTGAAGGCATATGGGTTTAGCACATAATGGGTGGAATGGGTATGGCATTGGTGACCACACCCTTCTTCTCCATCCTACTTAATGGGTCCTCGACCAAGCTCTTCAAGCCTTCCTGAGGGATTAGGCAGGGGGATCTGCTCTCACCTTTTCTCTTTATCCTAATGGCGAAGGGTCTGAGTAAGCTCATCCAATCTCAGGAAGATGGAGGGGAAACCAAAGGTCTCTCCCTTCATGAGGGTATGGAAAAAAAAACCCACCAGCAGTTTGTGGATGACACAATGCTTATGGGGCACCCTTCAGTCCAAGAATCCTGTGCTTTCAAAAAGAGTTTGTCACTCTTTGCAAACGCATCTGGGCTGGAAGTCAATGCCGAGAAATCACAGGTATTTTTCTTAAACACTTCACCCATCACCCAGCGAAATATTGTCAGGATTTTGGGTTTCTCTAGGGGGTCCTTCCCATCCAAGTATCTTGGCATTCCTTTGGGGTTGGGAGCCATCAAGAGTGAGTCATGGCAGTATCTCCTGGATAAAATCAAGGACAGAATCTCAAGCTGGGTTCTCATGCCCCTGAACCTACCAAGCAAGCTGGTTTTGGTAAAATTGGTCCTCCAAGCTATGTCGGTCTATCTTTTCTTGGTTTTATCATCCCCAAAATCAGTCATCAAGGAGATAAGGAGCATCCAGCGAAATTTCTTGTGGGTTGGCCGAGAAGCTAAAGCCAAGTTCTCTCTGGATAGCTGGGACCCAGTGATGGGGTAGATTTCCTACTGCGGTAGAGTTCCAGCCAAGGCAGAGATCCATCCAGGCAGAGTTCCAATGAGGCAGAGTTTCAGTCAGGACAGAGTTCCAGTCGGGTCGAAGTTCAGCCCAGAAAAGAGTTCCAGCCGGGGCAGAGTTCCAGTTAGGGCAGAGTTCCATCCGAGGAAAGTTCCATCCCGGGAAGAGTTCCATATGGGGTAGAGTTCCAACAAGGGCAGGGTTCCTATGAAGAGTTCATGAGAATAAAGTTCCTGCATTATCAAACCTACTTCCTATAGAGTTATTGAGCTAGTAGATATTTAGACAAGGAAGAGTTCTTCACAGTTCTCCTAGTACGTTGGTAATGTTGGATGGGCATATCGATGGTTTGGTTAGAGTGGATACTTGACCATGGATAGAGTGCAAGCATAGTGCACTTACCTAGGAGGTTGTTACCCTATATGGCAGGTTGAATAATCATAGGGTACACAAAGTGGGGGAACTTGTCACTTGATTATGAGGTACATGTTGCCACACAAGGTAGCACTCCTAAAGCGCAACGTTTTCACCAGGGTTTAGCTGAGATAAGCTTTTAGAAGTGTTCCCACCGTCACGTAAGAAACATCTTCTCTTCTCTTTAGATATGTTTGGTAAGGGGGATTTACTGAGGCATCTAGTGACGGGCCAGAGTTTCTACTGGGGCGGAGTTCCAGCAAAGGCAGAGATCCAACCAAGTAGAGTTCTAGTGAGGCAGAGTTCCATTTGGGGCAGAGTTCCAGCCGGGTCGAAGTTCCAGCCAGGGAAGAGTTCCAGCCAAGGCAGACTTCCAACCGGGGAAGAATTCCAACAAGGGTAGGGTTCCTATGAAGAGTTCATACAGATAAAGTTCCTGCATTGTCGAACGTACTTCCTATAGAGTTATTGAGCTAACATAAATTTAGACAAGGAAGAGTTCTCCATGGTTCTCCTAGTATGTTGGTAATGTTGGATGGGCATATCGATGGTTTGGTTAGAGCGGATTCTTGACCATGGATAGAGTGCAAGCATAATGCACTTACCTAGGAGGTTGTTACCCTATGTGGCAGGTTGAATAATCATCGGGTGCAGAAAGTGGGGGAAATAGTCACTTGATTATGAGGTACATGTTGCCACACAAGCTAGCATTCCTAAAGTACAACGTTTTCACTAGGGTTTTGTTGAGAAGTGTTCCCATCGTCATGTAAGCAACATCTTCTCTTCGCTTTAGATTTGATTGGTAAGGGGGATTGCTCGAGGAATCCAAGCACTAATGACGTGGAAGACTGAGCCAGGGCGGAGTTCCAACCAGGGTAGTGTTCCAACAGGGGCAGAGTTCTAGTGAGGCATAGTTTCAGCCTAGGGAGAGTTCCAATTGGGCCAGGGTTCTTGTGAGGGAAGAGTTCCCAAAGATATGAAATTTCATGCATTGTTAAACGTACTTCCTATAGAGTTTTTTTTTTGGTAGATATTTAGATAGGGAAGAGTTCTTCATAGGTCTCTTGGTACGTTGGTAATGTTGGATGGCCATATCGATGGCTTGGTTAGAGCGGATATTTGACCATGGATAGAGTGTAGATACTTCCTCTAAAGTAACCTCGGTGCTTCTTAATCAATCCTACTTAACCCTCATTAGCTCCTTTCCACTCCTCTTTAGAATAAGAGAATTATGATTCATAAAAGGTTATGGAAAAATAACCTTCAATAGCATGTTTCACCTTTAAACATTTTTGTCTTATTCATCATAATCCTTTTATGTCACGTAGAGCGAAAGAACTCTGCCTCGACCGAAACTCTGTGTTAGTTGGAACTCTGCCCCGGCTGGAACTCTGCCTCGGTCGAAACTTTGCCCCGACTGGAACTTTTCCCTGACTGAAACTCTACCCCGGCTAGAACTATGCATCGCTAGAACTCTATCTAGTTGGATCTCTTCCTTGGCTAGAACTCTGCCCCGATAGGAACTCTACCTTGTCGCTAGTGCTTGGATGCCTTAGGAAATCCACCTTACCAAATAGATCTAAAGCGAAGAGAATAAGTTTCTTTTGTGATGGTGGGAACACTTCTAAAAGCTTATCTTAGCTAAACCCTAGTGAAAATGTTGCGCTTTAGTAGTGCTAGCATGTGTGGCAACATGTACCTCAAAACAAGTGACTGGTTCCCCCACTTTGTTCACCCAATGATTATTCAACCTGCCAGATAGGGTAGCACCCTCCTAGGTAAGTGAGCTCACAGGAACCTTGCCCTTGTTGGAACTCTTCCCTCACAAAAACTTTGCTCGAGTGGGAACTTTGCCTTGGCTGGATCTTTGCCCAGGTTTTTTGAAATGATTGATATTTAGTAGTTTTTTTTCCGTTTTTCAATAACTCTGCTTGCATGTATGTTCTATGAGGGGTGTCAATGCATTCCTATACAAGTATTGCATTAGAATTTGCTAGACTAATATGATATGTGCATGGTACATCTAACATCCATGTTGTACTATTTCTTTGTGATATACAATACTATGCATTGTAGTTTCACAAATGGATAGTCTTGCATAATATTTATTACTAAGAGTAAAAACGTTGTTATTTTTCCAGGGTTCTCTTTGCTTGGAGGCTTTAGAAACCAAATCTAGTCTTCCAATACCATGGCCATAATACATGTCAATTTTTTTATTATTTGTTTACAATGTAGGTAATGACAATGTGATGTTTTGATTTTGATTTTTTTAATATTATAATTATAAAAATGAAAGGTTAAGTTAGATAGTAATGTTGTTGAGTTTAAGGTAAATGTAAAAATGAGAGGTTAATTATGTTGTTAACTATTTGTATGTATTTTTTACATTTTAATAAAATAATAGGTAAATGATTTCTTTTACAATATTGATCTTAATTTAAAATAAAAAAATATATATTTAGTTAATTAAAACTAAATAAATTAGTAAAAATTGAATACTTCTTATTATGCCATTTTGGAATCGAATTATTATTAAAACACTAATTTACATACTAAAGATTTACAAATTATACCATGTAAATCTTTCTTCTTCCCATATCTACCTGCTAAAAAAAAATCCTTTTTAAAAATGTAAAATTAAAAAAAAATGATACCTCAAAATATTTAATCTATCTCACCTTTTTTTCAGCAGAAAAAAATACCAGATCCTGATATTCTATTGAATCAAAGATCATCATATACATTCAGTCAAAGACTATCTCCATAGCTTGGTTCAGCAAGGGGTCCTCTTGACTCATCGAGTCTCCGTCATCATATTCATGGTCAGAGAGACATAGCCTGTTGAAATGTAGGCTTTTATCATCACTCCTGTATATGACAGGTCATATTTTTATCAATTTTTTGATATGAGCAGAAGTAACATAAATCATGAGCATAAGAAGATAACTGAACATCTCTTCATGGGATTGTTTAGATCCCAGATAATGACAACATAAAAAAATGTGCTTAAAGGGCCTGCACATACTAATATAACTGAAAATTACCATAATCAGTAATTTTGCCAGACATATATTCCTGGAAATTCCCATAGCCTGAATCAAGAGTGAGTGCAAATTTTGAGAGACTATCGGCGATCTAGTTATGCTCACGATATATGTGATTCATGATCATATCCGGAAAGTTATGAAGTAATTCTCTTATATCATCACACCAATGTCTCAGATGTGGAATGTTCAGCGTGCCTTTTCCTGTAGCCCATGATATGATGACAAGGGAGTCTCCGAAAAGTGAGTGAAGAGGGATTCCCATAAATTTAGAGACTGAGAGTAGAGCCCATAGAGCCAACAGCTCTGCTTTAGTGTTTTTACTTTTTCCACAGCCCATGGAGAAATGTATGCTGTGTGAGCCACTCATATACAAAATAAAGCCTGCCCCCCCTATGTTCTTGGTGGCTGCACCATCGAAGAACCCACAAGGATACTCCATTTTTGGAGGCAATCCTACCACTCTGTTTTTAATCTTTTTGATATGCACAGAGTGTGAATGGAAAATAATATCGATATGGTGAAGGACCGGATAGACCGCTGGATTGTTTCCCTCGAACATACATTTATTCCTGTGTTTCCAAATAGGCCATAAGGTGAAGAACGACAGGTATAACTTGGGATAGTCCATAGAGTGTTCTCTAACCCAATGTTCCAGATACAGTCGAACAGGAGTTCCAGAGGCTACTTTAATAAAGGATCCGAAGTCAAAGTGTTCAGATACAGCTGCGAAGGTGTTCTTAGTAAAATGATAGTCCAAGAACAGATGTTGGACCGTTTCTTCCTCTTTTTTGCATAGCAGACAGCGGCTAGGACCCTGAAAGCCATGTTTGATAAGCTGATCCCATGTTAATACTTTATTTTTTATGAGAAGCCAAATAAAGCATCGTATTTTTTCAGGAATATTATATTTCCATAGAGCCTGAAAAACAAGAGAAGTATCCAAATCAGGCTCGTTAAAGTGGTCCACCACACACTCATATACCATTGCCGCGGTTATAGATCCTGAGAAATTCTTATAACACCATAGAAAACGATCAAGAGAGTACCCGAGACGAATCCTCCCATGTTCCAGCCCCTTAACATATTCATCCCAAAGAGTTTTCCATTCTCCACCAAGATCCAAGTCCGTAGCAAAGAGCCAATAGTCCTGGGCATCAACATAATAATATATGGCTTGTGCAAGAGATCATATCCCGTAATCTTCCAGGTAATTGCAGAGTTCCTGAAGCAATATATAACATGAGCCCATACCTGTGATCAGGTCCACGCCTACCTTAATGCTTTCACCATTTCCTACCATCCAAGTTAGTCCCTTGCCCAGCCAAGTAATAGTGCTAATAAATCCTTTCCAAATAACAGAGACACCCAAAACTGGGAAAGCTTTGCATCGGATCCATGAAAGGACATTATTCTTCTTTAAATATTTCATAGAAATTAATTTGAACCAGAGACCATTGCTGCATAGAGCAAGCAAGAATGATTTATTCTTAAGGAAATGCTGAACCATTCTAAATTTTTTATACCCCAGCCCCCTTGTGAAGTAGGCTTGGATAAAGATGTCCAATCAGCAAGGTGGAATTTTTTCCTATTCCCCGTAGAGCCCCAAAGGAAGTCAAAGATTAAACTTCTGAGTTTCCTCAAAATGGATTTCGGTAAGGGGACCAAAGAAAACCAGTACACCGGTAAGCTGGTCAGAACAGATCTAATAAGGACTAGCCTCCCACCCAGAGAAAGAAGCTTGAAGGACCAGTGATGAATCCTATTCTCAAACTTTTTAATGAGCCATAACCAATCTTTTACCAAATATCCCGAGGGTTTTATAAAATATCCAAGGTAATTTAAACCCAATGAAATGTCCTGGGTTTTGTATGGCAAAGAGCGAGAGATTATGTTTAAAGTCTCATCATCAACATTGTTGTACAGAAAGCAAGAATTCTCTGAGTTTATGAGCATTCCTGATGCTTCGCAAAAGATATCCAATAAAACTTTGAAAGCTATCCATTCTTCACATGAACCAAACCCAAAAATAATCACATCATCAACAAATAGGAGGTGAGTAAGGGATAGGTATTTCAAAATTTTGATCCCTTTTACCCCACCATGTTTGCGAGCATCGTCAATAAGAAGGCTGAGTCCTTCAATCACAAGGATAAAAAGAAGAGGAGAAAGTAGACATCCTTGTTTGATTCCACGAGAGGCCGTAAAAAAATGAGATGGGGAGCCATTTATAAGAAGTGCAAAATTGACCGAGGTTAGGCAGCCCATTATCTAGTTGGCTCCTTCCAGAGGCATACCAATTTGTAGAAGAATGAGCCTCATATATGACCAATTGACTCTGTCAAAGGCTTTTGTGAGATCAAGTTTGAGGACAAGGGCACTTTTGTTCCTGGATTTGACAGAGTGGAGAACTTCTTGGGTAATGGCCAAGGAACCCAAATTGTTGAGGAGAAATAAATTTGTTAAGAAGGGGTTTAAGACGACTCGCAGCAACCTTAGCTATCAGCTTATAGATCAAGTTACAGAGTGAGATAGGACGAAAATTAGTAAAGGTTGAAGGATTGTCTATTTTAGGAATGAGAGTGATAAAAGTCAAATTGAGAGAGGGCAGAACCTTCCCTGACAGCCTAGACTCTTCCACCAAATTCAACAGTTCAACGCCCAAAAGATCAAAAAAAGCTAGAAAAAACTCTATAGGGAAACCATCAGGCCCTGGAGATTTGTCTTTCTTGAAAGACTTAAGGGCCCTTTCAATTTCCCAAAGAGTAACCTTAGAGGTAAAGGTAGTTAGCTCCTCAGGGGAAAAATAGGATGGGTAGTGTCTGATCACACTCAATTGAGCAGAAATAGTAGAAAGGTTGTCATCACAGAAAATTCTTTGAAAATGCCTGACACCCATGTCTTTCAAATCCTAGTCATTTTCAACCACAGAGCCCTCCTCATCCTCCAGACCCCAAATCGCATTATGATTTTTCTGGGCAGTGGCTATAGAATGGAAAAATTTGGTATTGGAGTCACCCAAAGATGCCCAAATCATCCTACTTTTAAGCTTGGCAGAAAGGATCTCATGATCCCTCAACTTTTTCAGATCTTGTTGCAAAGCCTTAAGAGAGGAGAGAGTCTCCGAGGAGAAGATCCCTGTTGGGGAAGAGGAAAGAATATTATGAATCTCTCTCTCAATAATAATACTCTTGTCTTTCAAATCAAGAGACTTGTGATGAGTCCAAGCTTTGATTTTCGATTTCATAAGCCTAAGTTTCAGCGAGAAGGAATCCATCACAGAATCAGAGGGATCAAGGATGAGGAGAGGTCACTCTTTTTTTATCATATTAACAAAATCGTCAAAATCTAGCCAAGAGTGGTTGAATTTGAAAGGAAAGACACAAGGAGAGGAGGTCTCCCTCCATTCCAAGATAACTGAATAATGGTCCGAGATAGTCGAGGGAAAAGCCCAAACTCTGTGCTGAGGAAGGAGGTCAATGAGGCTAGAGGAAAGCAAGTATCTATCCAGTATTTTACTAATCCCATCTTCACCCGAGAGGCCATTTCGCCAGGTTGGTCCAGCAAAGTTAGGGGCTATGTCAACAAGCTGATGAGAAGAGAAAAGGTCAGTGAAAAAGGGGCCAAGAGGATCAGGGCAAGCCTTTTTACCCTAGAATTCAGAGCAATTTAATGTCAGATTAAGATCACCAGCTAATACCAAATTAGGTTGGCTGAGTAGACCACCTTGATCAGCCAAATCCCAGAAATATTCCCGATTGGTATAAGACCCATAACAGTTGAGAAGAGAGAGATTCAAAGAGGAGCCCCGAACATGAGCTTTAAGGAGAATCCCAGCCACAGTTCTGAAGGCTTTAATTTTGAAACAGTGAGGGTTCCAAGCCGCTAGTAAACCCCCCGAGAGCCTTGAGGAGCTCAAAGCACAGTATTCCCATCCTGGGTGCAATTTAGAGAAGGCCAAAAGAGCTGGATGCGAGCTAGTCATGGTTTCTTGAAGGATGATGAGATTAGGTGAGAGAGAGACAAAAAGATTCTGGAGGCTTTTGTGCTTTGCCAAGCCTCCAAAGCCACATACATTAAAGGATAGGATCTTCATTAAGTACCAGATGATCCAAGCTTCTTTGCTCTAAGGGCCCGAGAGGAGGAAGGTTGGTCAATACGTGCAGCTTCCTTCAGTCTTGCTGACAGAGGAGTGTAATGGAGGGGTAAAGGAGGGGAGTTCGAGGAGGAAGGAGGAGCTTTCTTCGCTTTTCTCTGAATAGTCACATTCTGGAAGTGAATAGAGTCCAGAGGGAGGACCGAGGGAGATTGAGGTGTTTTGCCAGAGAAAATATCCAAAGAAGTTTGAAGTGAGGGATCCGCAAAGGAGGGTGTGGTAATCGGACTGCGAGGTGGAGAAGGAGCAGAGGGTGGTTTGGAGCTAGGTAAGGGAGGGAAGTCAGAGTTCATTAAAATAGAAGGCATCATAGAGTAGAGTGGTGGAGAATGATGGGAGTCCATTAAAGGATGCAGAGGTTCTTGTGGCAAGGCCGACGACACAGAGGGAGGGAGTTCCTCCTCTAAAGTGGTTAAAGGAGTCTTTGTAGGTGAAGAGTCAAGAACCCAAGATTCAGAGTTATCTACTGAACCAGATGGGGGGGCCGAGGTGGTGACAGAATCAATAAACAAGAGATCTTGCTCTGATGCATCATCAAAGAAGGAGCAAGCCTGAGATAGCATACCTTTTGTAGGCTCGACTTCGGCATTGACCAGAGTAATAGGTGAGGGAGATGGAGCATGATCATGTTCAGGAGGTGATGGGTCAGGAGAAGCATCCCCTTTTTTGAGCTCCGGACAGGTCCTTCGGAGATGACCTACAGCTCTACACTTGCTGCACCGGAAGGGCACATTTAAATAGTCGAGCCTTTGTTGTATAATCCTCTCAAGACAAATGATATCAATCTCGGCTGGGAGACCTGTGGTTAAATCCATTTCCACAAGGATTTTGGCCATTCGTTTGTCGAATGAGTGAAGGAAGTCATCTTCAATGGCGACGAATCTCCCAATTGAATTCCCGATACCCTCCATTATTTCGCGATTCCACAAAGGGAGTAGCAAACCAGGAAGAAGGACCCACAAATGTCATTTCTTGACACGTTCTCTTTGTCGGTCAAAGTGTATATGCCAGCGGTCCAAAACTATTGACCCCTCCCGAATGCGCCAAAAGGAGTTAAGAATAGACAGAGCATGTGCCTCTTCCAAGAACACTATAACTATCCATCCTCTGGCTAACAAACTGATCGATGGAGTATATGAGAAGAGAGGTTTCCAATTCTCAGCGGCCCAGATCTACCAGTCGTTCTTACCCATCTGAGTATATTCCAGTCTTCCTATAAGGGCATGAGTGCATAATGCCTCTACCCTGCCCATGAAAATGTCCTTCCCAAGTACAAAACGAAATTTTCCCTCCCGAACTTTGAGAGCCTTTGCAGTCCTGCGACAGCGGTTGCGCAACCGTGAAGGGAGAAGGTCTTCATCAATCTCAACAACAGTTCCTTGAAAAGACCTCAACCGACAGGATTTGACATCAAAAGGTCACCAAAAATGCCAAAAAAAACACATATGGGGGGTGCACATACATGAAGAAGAAACACGAGATGACCATGTAGAGGTTCCAGAATGGGACGACCACCGTGGATTCGTAAAGAGTCAACCCTTCAAAAAAAACCAGGACAAAACATCATTAGAGTATATCCTGTATGACGGAAGAAACCCCCAAATGCCGACAAGGTATCAAGAAGACACCTGTAGACACTGAGTGGACTGGTGGAAAATAAAACCCTTAAAACCCGGAGGCTTTTGAGAGTTAACCCAACGACGTGACTCTAAACCCTTTGCCACCACTGCATAAAGACCATCAAATCCGGACTGACCCTCAAAGAAACCCCAACATGAAGAAACCGAAAAATCAGGAAAAAGATAGAAGGAGTCTGAACACCCAGACCCAGCTCATGCAACTTGACGATTCCTACTTTTTTCTACTGGTTGGTACTAGTCCTCCACCGTGGAGGATGGAATCCAGTTGCTAGGTCAAGGTAAAGAACAGTCAAACCCCAAGTAAGAAAAAACCCTAGAGGCACCCAAGTGTGCTCCCAAATGAACAAAAAATAGTGAAGAAGAACCCTTCGACAAGAGAAAAATAGGAGAGGACCCAGAAGAAGAAACTGAACCAACCAAACAAGCTAACAAGCTAAGAAACAAAACCCTTCACCTTAAGAAAGAAAAACGGCAGCGGCATGATAACCCTCCAAAGCCGGCAGGGACATGTATGCGTAGAGGAGGACAGGAATCATAGAAAGGCAGCGGTAGTAACCCTATCCCTGACGCCATAGCCTTGGTTCATCAAGGTTCCAGAGGAAATCCAAGTTGTAGCACTTTATGCAGTACCATCTATCTCACCTTATGACAAATCTCGAATTAACTTTTTCACCTTATGACAAATCTCGAATTAACTTTTTAATCTATTGTTTGTGATTATTATTTAGTATAAGAAAATTATGACTCATAAAAAGTTTTGAAAAAATAACCTTCAATAGCATGTATCGCCTTTAAATATTTTTGGCTTATTCATCATAAGCGTACGGATTCATGAAATCATTCTTGTAAGGTACCGACATGAGTCTTTCCTTGAGAACTTATATATATATATATATATATATTTAACCTTTTGAACTTTTATTTTCTTAGTAGATACAAAAGTTATTCTTTCATCTTGATATTAAATTTTTTTAGTTAATAAAATTTTATTAAAAAATAAAAAGTTACTTTTCAAATATAAGATTTAGAATTTTTCAGTTAATAAAAATTTATTAACAATTTAATCAATGACAATATTATTTTTTACTATATACTTAAAATATAATTAACAAAATGATTTATCAAAATTGACACAAAGTAATAAATAACACTCACTCGCATTATACAATATACACCAACCAACATTCATGAATACCTACAATTATTTAGGTTTATGACATTCTCTCAAAATATTTAAAAGTATATGATAATAGAAAATTTCTCTCTTCACAAGCCTATTTGGGAGGATAAAATTCTAGTAATTCACATACCAATTTCATATCTTTCTAAACCATGTATTTCTTCGCCAATTTCATATCTTCCTTAATTAAACCATGTATTTCTTTGCCAATTTCATATCTTCATTGCAAAACATAAGTTCATAGAATATGAAAATAAATGATCATTTAAATATGTGTAAAGTTACTCATATACTTGTGCTTCCATACGAGTTGACAGATATCTTGGGCTCAATAGAGTCAAACACCAACCCATTCTATAAATTAATTGTTAGCATACATGATATCCATCAAATATGGTGACATATAAAATTTATGTGGAGAATCATGTTTGGAGAACTTGACCTTCAAATTATTGGGTAGAATGTCTACCCAACTGAATATTAATCTTCTCTTGACAATGGCATGCATGAAAGGTACCTAACAAACCTTCAAATATTGAGAATCATTTTCTCTATTTGATAAACTAATAAATACTACAATATACATATATGCTTCCCTCAAATTTATTTATAGAACGGTAGACACCAATATCTCTCAATTTAAATTGATTCCCGATAATCCACCATTTCTAGAGCACCTTCTTGCAATATTTACTAGAACTTGCAACCCATTCCAATGTCATCTAGACTTTTGGTTAAAGAAATTTATTATATTTATAAGGTTACTGGGTTGAATCAAAGTGATACATTTACCTTTATCATTCATAACTATCCTCCCTCTAACCACACACGCTCAATGGTCCATCGAACTATCTCTACCAATGGTAAAACAACTAACCTTGTAAGCATGTTGTGTTTGAATATTTTCAAATATTGGGATAGACATATTCATCCTAATTATCACAGTGATATTTTGGTTTTAGGAGAATGGCAAAGGAGGGTACTTCTCATCCTTGAAAATCTATGATTCTTTTTACCAATTAGGGAATTTGGCTAAAACATGGTGGCTAACAATATCTAGGAAAAATGCATCTTAGGTTTAGTGGTAATTTATTATGTAAAGAAGTGTTCCTTCTTAATCTAGTCTTTTTCTTAGTCACCATGTAAACAATCTTGGTAAAGTTTAAAAGGAAACATATATCATAATTGGAAATGGAAAACAAAGAATAAATGATCAATTTTTCCCAATTACATTCATCTCCCATGTATTGAGTAAAAAACAAAGAAAAATATATGCCATTAATTATAAAATTATGTATTATCACTAAACCTAAATTTAAATGCATTTTCCTAACAAATTCGCAACCAAGAATTAGCACAGGTCGAAAACAAAATCACCTCTATTCCCTATTAGAATAATAACTCAAAAAACATTTGTGTTCAATACAACTTGGAAATTAGGGGAACAAAATACTTGGTAAACAAAGCTTTATGGACTAGACTGCAAATATGAATTTGGTTGATAATCTAATAACTTTGAAACATTGCGTGGGCACAATAATAAAAATAATAATTCATAGTCCTCATCAATCTAATATTAGTTCAATGAGCTTCTGATATATGCAATCAAAATTCTGAAAGGTAAAAAACATAATATAGATAAGACTGAAATCAAACTTACATAGTAAGAATAGTGAAGAAATTGAGAGAGGATATTGTGTCTGGAAATGATTAGGTTTGTTAAATCAAAACATATAGATCAAATAATTCCATTAAGGAAACATTAATTTCTTAAAGTTAAAAAAAGTTGCTTTCCAATAAGAAATCATGAGATAAGAATCATAAAAGAAGACGCAAAGAAGTGGAAGGGGAGAGTTTCATTGAAGGAATAGAAGCTAAGAATTAATTCTTTAAATTAGTGCATTGCAACATTAACATGCAATGTGGGTTCCCTTTATTCATGTGGAATTGCCAAGAATTGAAACCTTAAGAGCCATTTGACAATAGCTATATGTAAGTACTGTGTAGGCATAAGTAAGCACATTGGACCAATAAAGCAATTGATTTCAAATGCAGTGAAGCAAAAGTGTGTTGTAGTATAGTTTGAGTATAAAGATCGCCTTCTTGTCATACATGACATTTATGTTGCTTTAATAGATTTTCTTGAGATTCTTGGCAATGAAATGTTTCACACATTGAAGACATGAAAAATTCAACTTCAAATTTCTTATTTCTTATGAACATATATTTTATTGCCATTTTATTTCTTATGAATGTGTTTAGATAGAACAAGAGCTGCTTGGGAAAGCATCGGGAGAAAATCCCATCCTAGAGTATGCTTGGAAGTAATATTTGAGGATAGGATTAATATAGGACACATATATTTATTCCCAAGAATGTTTTATGGAGTCTCTTATCTCCTTGAACATTTAATTTGAATTATAAATGAAAGTTTAATGGTTTTATAGAAATAGTTGTTAAGGTGTATCAATTCCAAATATATTTGCTAGAAGGTCGATGCTTTTGTACCTTAATACACACATGTATATTCATTTTCCGAGAGACTATTACTCTTTGTTATAGTTTTATACTATTGTTGTTTGTAGATACTTCAAGGACTACATTTTTTTAGTGTAAGATTAATGCTAAGATGTTTTGAGTTTATATACATAATTAATAAGAAGTTATTTTATATACTTTTATTCAAAGTTGCACAATACAAAATGTAAATTTTTACTTCTTAAATACAACGTTTAGATTTTTGCTTGGATTTTCTCAAACTTTAATTCTATGTATCTCAAAACTTATCTTTGTAATTTTTTTATTTACACTATATTTATAATATAAATAACAAAAAAAATTGATTATTTGATGTTTAATTTTTTTCTTTAAATTTAATTAATAGTATATATATGTTAATATATCATTATACTTATATCAATTTCATAGTGATTAGTTGGCCACATATTAATATAATGGTTTATTAGCTGTAAAGTCGATATACTATTTTTATGCATTTTTTGTGTGTACTTTGTATTGGGTACATGTATATATACAAACAATAAAGTTGAATATGCCATAAATAATATATTGGCCAAGTAAATGTATGTAAGTGACCAACAAAAATAGATACTCAATAAAATAACCTCTTGAAATTGTTACCGTGATTATAAAATCCTTACACAATTTTTGTTGTACTTTTTAGTGGGAAATGTATATATGTGAACAATAAAGTTGGATACATCATAGTTAACATATTGGCTAGGGAAATGTATGTACGTGAACAATAAAACTTAATCTCCTATACATAATATAAACTAACAATGTCCATACAAAGAGTTGGTTGCATCTAAAACTTAATCCCCTGTACCTAATACAAATCAACACGGTCCATAAAAAGAGTTGGTTGACTTTGAAACTCTTGCTGGAACTCTAAAAACTCACTAAGTGTAGGAAAATCAGTGTTCATGAATGACAATGGAATAACAAAGGAAGTGATGAAATGGCATGTGACATGTGTGATGAGGTTTCAAAGTCATATGATGGTGTTCTAGTCCTCTCATGAAGTCATTGTTACAATTTGACACCATTATGTAAAAGTATGGCAACTTGCTGAAACTCTTGTTGAAACTCTAAAAATTTGATTAAGTATAAATTCTTCTAAATCTTCCTAAGGGGCCTCTGTAAAATACATGCCATCTTCTGTATTTGATGAATTAAATGATTCTAAGGAGATATACATCTAGATTGTTGTCTTTTGAATCTAACCATATGATTGGTTTGTCAAGACAGTCTCTGAAGATGAAGTTATTAGCCTTCCAAAAGTGCTTTCTGGCATGATTTGCAGTGTTTCAATTCTTGTAAATCTGCCTAAGTGGCATTGGTAAAATGCCCGCCATATTTGGTACGATATTGATAAAAATTATACGATACCATCAGGTTTTAGCTTGTTGACGTGTGCATCTGAACATGGTCTAAGTTCCCCTAAAACGTGCTTGAAGAAAAAGTTAAAAGTATGGCAAAATGAGGTTTTAGATTGTTTTGGAAATTTGCTGAAAATTGACTTAAGTATTGAAAAATTAGTCTATGTTTCATTAGTAAAATGCCCACCATATTTCGTAGGAAACTAATAAAAATAATATGAGACCATTAGGATGTAGTTTGATGATGTGTGCATCTAACCATGGTCTTATTTCTCCTAAAATGTGTTTGAAGACAAAGTTACAGGTCTTCCAAAATAGGGTTTCAGGTCTTTTTGCACCAATTCATGAAAATGCACGTTTCCATAAAGAAGAGATGCATTGGTGAAAAGGTTTTGATGAAGGGACACAATGATGAAAAGACACAATGGTTCAAAGACACGATGAAAGACGTATTTAAACAAGAGTTTGAAGTGAAAGAAAGATGTCTCAGCAATCCAGATCAATGTAACAACTAGAGAAGATAGACACCAATGAAGTGAAGAATAATCAGTAATAGAATTGAAGAAGAAGTTTAAAACAAGGAGGTAGGGTGGTGCTAGGGCATGCTGCAAGCCTATAAGGGGATTGTAGCCTCCTTCTAGTATTGGCTAGAAAACAGGGTGTTGTAGAATCCTTGTCTATTGGAGCAGGAAGAAACTAGGGTGTTGTAGCATCCTTTAGTTGTAGCTGAAAAACTTGGGGATTAGTGTCTCTAGCAAGTTGTCGCTTGCAAAAACAATTGTAAATATAATTTTGTAGTTATGGAAGGTGTTTGTGGTTTTCCCAATTGGGCTTCCATGATAAATGTTGTGTTATGTGTATCTTGTTGATTCTGTGTTTTAATGAATAAGTTAAAAGTGTCTTTAAATTGTTAAAATTTATCAATATTGATTCAACCCCCCTCAAAATATTGTCCAATATTCCAATAATTGGTATCAAAGTGGTATCATTCACTACAATATAAACCACTGGAAGGAATATCCTATTAAAAAACACTATGGATCATCAAGAAGGGTTAACTTCTAACATATCTCCATTATTTATAGGAAATAATTATGCATTTTGGAGTGTAAGAATGAAATGTCGTCTAATTCCTTTGGATGCAAAATTTGGAGTTCTGTTGAAAAAGGGTATAAAATACCAGACAACCTTCCTACAGATAGAGATGAACTAGATGAACATGACTCCAATGAAAAAGCTTTGAATGCAATTTTGAAAGGATTATTACATTCAATGTTTGCTAAGGTCATGCAATGAAAGAAAACCAAACATGCTTGAGAAAAATTAAAAAAATGCTTATGAAGGGTCTTCCAAAGTAAAATAATCCAAACTTCAAACATACAAAGGGAAATTCAAAAGTCTAAAGATGAAATAAGAAGAAAATATTGTAGAATATCTTCTAAGAGTAGATGAAATTGTCAATGTCATTAAAGATCTAGGACTTGGAGTAATAAAGGAGAAAGAGGCAGTTGAAAAAGCACCAAGAACCCTACCAATAAGATATAACCCAAAAGTATCTACTGTAGAATATCGACATGATCTTGAACTTTTGACAGTGGATGAGCTACATGGGATCATCACTACCTATGAGATGGGAACATGACATAATGGACCATCAAGAAAAGATTCATCATTTAATGCTACAAAATAGTCAAAGAAATCTGAAGCTTTACCCAAGAACCAATAAGAGAACTCAGATGATGAAGAAGTTCTTTTCATCAAGAAACTTGAGAAAGTTACTGGCAAGTACAAATGAAAGCGGCCACTAAAGTGCTTTAACTGTGGAAGAATTGGACATTTTTCCACAAAAGGTATTTACCCAAAACAAGAATATAGTGATTATGAAGAACCTTGAAGTCATACGAAAGATCAAAAGTGTAAAAATATATACAAGAAGAAATTTAATAAAAAGAGGAAAAAATTCTATTCCATGGAAGACATTGAAAATGAAGAGATAAGTAAAAATGAAGAAATTATATCAATGATAATCGAAACTCAAACTTTAGGTGATGAATTAGATATAGAAGGAGAGGTGGAACTAGAGGCTGAACTAATAAGTGCTCTTGCGAAAATTGAAAAATGTAGAAGAAGGAAAAATCTTTGAAAGAACAATTGCCAAAATACAAAGAAGAGAAGAGATCAAAAGAAGAGGATGTCGAGACCCTCCAAGAAGAGCTGCACAATTCAAGGCAACAAGTGATGGTTAGCATGAAATAGGCCGATAGCTTAAAACAAGAAGTTGATAACTTCAAGTGAGAAGTAAAGAGGATAAAAGATCAACAAACATTTAATGAGAGGTTTAGAGAAAGCACTAAAACACAAGACTTTGAAAGACTTGAGACAGAAATTATTCAAATTAAAAAGAAGGATGATGAAGAATCTATTAATTCAGATTTTGAGAATGACTTGAAGATTCTAGATGACATCCTAAGTGTCCAAATACCATTAAGTGACAAAGTTGGATTAGGGTATAAGAAGATGAGTTATGATGCTGCAATTATGGATCCAATTGGAAAGAAGGATAGTCATAAATATGCTCCCTCCTCTCATAATAAATATAGAACTAATATGATGCATAGAATACCAATGCGAAGCAGGTATAAGCAGATCTTTATCGCTCATTTCTACTCTTGTAATAATTTTAGACATATGGCTAGAGAATGTAACCTGATAAGTCCTACAGAAAAGAAGGCTACGGTAGATCTTCAAAAACAAAGAATGGGATGGACAAAGAAGGAAGTTTTGAAGAAGAAAGATCAAATATTTGCCAAATATAAAAGAACATTCAATGGATATTTTCATTGTGGTCACAATTTTGGTCACAAGGCTACTGATTGCAGAATCAAGAGAAAAGATCAATGTTTGAAAAGATAAAGAAATAGAATATCTGTGAGCAGGGTACCTCATGGATAGATGTGGATAAGAAAGTTAGATTACAAAGATTCAGAGGAAACAAGGATTCCAAGCATCAATTAAGTTTCCAAAGATGATAGTGTTGTAGATAAGAATGACATCCATTATGATGAAAAACAAGATGAATATGTAAAAGAATACATTGTTGGAGATGATGAAGAAGAATATAATGATGATGGTTGAGCTGAAAAAGAATGCCTTTTTAAAAATCTCTCATTAGAAGGGATCATATACTCAGGGGGGGTTTTAGTACAAGAAGGAAACTATTGTTTAATGACCAAGCCTTACTATTAGTGGTGGAACCTAAGAACTTTGTAGAAGTCAACAAATATGATGATTTGATCAAGTCCATGAATGAAGAGTTAAATCAAATTGAGAAGATTCAAACTTGGGAACTTTTCCCAAGACCTAAAAGCAAGAATATTGTAGGGACAAAATGGGTCTTAAAAAAAAAGTCCAATGAAGATGATCAAGTGATAAGAAACAAAGAAAGACTAGTGTGTAAAGAAATATGCTCAAGTGGAAAGTATTGACCTTGAAGAAAAATTTTCCCCTTTAGCAAGACATGAAGCAATCATAATGTTTTTGGAATGAAATAGAAAATTTGAAGTATATCATATGGATGTCAAGAATGCATTTTTGAATGGGAAGCTCGAAGAGGAAGTCTATATTGAAGAACCTCAATGTTTCCTCTTATCAGAAAATGAGGACTATGTTTGCAAACTGAAGAAGGCACTCCATGGTCTCAAACAAGCCCCAATGGCATGGTTTTCAAGACTAGATAGCTACTTGAAGCAACAAGGATATAAAAGAGGAGCCATTGACAATAACGTCTACATAAAGTTTGAAAATAAGAATATGATCATTGTTGTTGTCTATGCATATGATATAATATTTGGCAGTGATCTACAAATCATGAGAGTAAAATTTTCCTCAGATATGAAGAAAGAATTTGAAATGTCTTTGTTGGGTGAATTAAAATTATTTTTGGGATTACAGGTTTTTCAATCAGACAAAGGAATATTCATTTCTCAAACTAAGTAAATTAAAGACATGCTTAAGAAGTTTAACTTGGAATATTATAATCCTTCTATATGTGACATCTACAAGACCAGATGTGATGCAAGATGTAGGATTTGTTTCCAGATTACAATAAGCTCCCAAAGAAGCACACGTGACAATAGTGGAAATAGTTCTCAGATATTTGAAAGGTATTATAGAGTATGGTTTATGGTACCCAAGAGGTCAAGAATTCACTTTAAAAGCATTCACTAATGCATACTGGATAGGATGTATTGATGACCAAAAGAATACCAGTGGAGCAACATTCTACTTGGTAGACTGTTTAGCATCATGGCTAAGTAAGAAACAATACTCCACTGCACTATCTACAAGAGAAGTTGAATACATTGTTGCTGCATCATGTTGCACTCAATTCATTTGGATGAAACATACATTGGAAGACTTACTTGTAAAGTATGAGCATCCAATAGTGATAAATTGTGACAATACCAATGTCATAATCATATAAAAAAACCTTGTTATAAACTCCAAGACAAAGCACATCCCTATAAAATATCACTTTTTGAGGGATTAAGTATCACAGAAGGTGGTGAAACTGGAATACGTTGATACAAGGCAATATATAGATGATATATTCACTAAGCCACTACCCAAAGATGCATTTGGGCATCTTAGACAAAATCTCAGAGAAATATCCCTAAATAGATATAGAGAAAAAAAGGAATTATGTCAGGGGGAGACATGTTGACAGGGGGAGATGTGCATGTCGGAGAAAATTGAAGAGTTGTTTCAATCAATGGAAAAGGGCGAGAATGTTGAGTATGGTTGTCATTGATGTCAAAAGAGTTTTTAATGACAAAGGAAATGACATGACATGTGTGATGAGCTTGCAAAGTCATATGATGATGTTCTAGTTCTCTCATGAAGTCATTTTTACAATTTGACACCATTTTGTAAAAATATGGCAACTTGTTGAAACTCTGAAAATTGACTAAGTATAGGAAAATCAGAGTTCATTAATGACAAACGGACAACAAAGGAAGTGATGACATGGCATGTGGCATGTGTGATGAGGCTGCAAAGTAATATTATGGTGTTCTAGTCCTCTCATGAAGTCATTGTTACAATTTGACTCCATTCTGTAAAAGTATGGCAACTTGTTGAAACTATGAAAATATGACCAAGTATAAATTCTTCTTAATCTACCTAAGGGGCCTTTGTAAAATACATGACACATTCTGTATTTGATGAATTAAATGATTATATGGATACATACATATATATTGTTGTCTTATGAATATAACCATATGATTGGTTTGTTAAGACAGTCTTTGAAGGTGAAGTTATTAGTCTGCAAAAGTGTTTTATGGCATGATTTACACTGTTTCAGTTCTGGTAAATCTACCTAAGTGGCCTCAGTAAAATTTCCACCATATTTTGTAGGATATTGATGATAATTATATGAGACCATCATGTTTTATCTTCTTGACATGTTCATTTGACCATGGTATCATTTACCCTAAAACATGCATGAAGAAAAAGTTACAGGTTTGTCAAAATGAGGTTTCAGAATGTTTTGGGAAATTTGCTGAAAATTGACTAAGTACTGAAAAATAAGTCTAAGTTTCCTTAGTTAAATGCCCACCATATTTTGTAGGAAACTGATAAAAATAATATGAGACCATTAGGATGTATCTTGTTTATGTGTTCATATTACCATAGTCTTATTTCTCCTAAAAGGTGCTTGAAGAAAAAGTTATAGGTCTTCCAAAATAGGGTTTCAGGTTGTTTTGCACAAGTTCATGAAAATGCATGTTTCCATAATGAAGATATGCATTGGTGAAAATGTTTTAATGAATGGACAAAATGATGAAAATACACAATGGTTCAAACACATGATGAAAGAAGTATTTAAATAAGAGTTCGAAGTGGAAGAAAGATGTCTCAGCAATTGAGATCAATGTAACAACAAGAGAAGACAAAGACCAATGAAGTGAAGAATAATCAGTAACAAAATTGAAGAAAAAGATAAAATTAGGGAGGTAGGGTGGTGCTAGGGAAGGATGCAAGCTTGTAAGGGGGTCGTAGCCTCCTTCCAGTAATGGTTGGAAAAGAGGGTGTGGTAGCATCCTTGTCTGCTGGAGCAGGAAGAAACCATGATGTTGTAGCATCCTCCAGTTGTAGCTAAAAAACTTGGGGATTAGTGTCTCCAGCAAGGTGTAGCTTGCAAAAAAAATTGTAATATAATTTTGCAGCTATAGAAAGTGTTTTTGGTTTTCCCAATTGGGACTCCATGATAAATGTTGTGTTCTATGTATCTTGTTGATTATGTGTTTTAATGAATAAATTAAATGTGGTTTTAAAATGTTAAAGTTTATCAATACTGATTCACCCCCCTCTTAGTATTGTCCAATATTCCAACACATCATCTCTTTACCACCCTTTCAACACACAAGCGTGAGGGAATTCTTTCTCCTCAACACACTCTCATTTTTATGGTCAATAACATAACTATACAAACCATAAAACCCTTCTCTAAACATTAACATAGTATTTATAGCTGGCTTTATTGCTTAGTTTGCTCAGATATTCATCTAGAAGCTTCAATTACTTCCAGGCACCACCATGTGACATTAAATACTTCATGTCGATCCCCTCAATAAGTTTCTCTATTTGAACTTCTACAATAACCACTAGAACTGCTTTGCAACTGTTTCAACTACCCCAATGCATTTTCTCCTCAGGATCCTAATTAAACAGTTGGTTGTATATGCGTCATCATTGGATCGAATCATAACTTCCTCCTTTGGTCTGGTGGGAATCACCTTTGACCCTTGATTGCTGCTTCTCATCGTTTGTCCTCGACCTCACCTGGTTGGAATCCTCACAATTCTCCTTGTCTCCTATCAAATTTCTCCATACTGCTTGAGGTCATTGACTATCCTCCAGGTGTTCCTGTCATCTATCTATGACGGTTTGTCTCGGGCCTTGATGCCCTTGCATCAACCTCCCCAAGTTGAAAAGAACCTTGCTTGCGGTTTTGCATCTCCTTAAGCCTAACCTCTTAAATACATGTTGCCTCTTCTAGGTCTTTGGTTTTCCACCGAACCAAAAATGCTTTCTTCTTTTGACTGTTGGTCTTCCCGACTTCATGCTAAACAAGTATTTCTGTGACCTCTTCCATTGTCCAAACTGGTATCTGGACTTTCCAATCGGCAGTCGTCTCAATACCACGTGTTAACCCATATTCAAACTTGTATAGGTCAGAAACATTGAACGTCAGTGATATACCCAAATCTTCCAGCAGCTCCAACACATATGCATTGTCTGAAATCTTCTTCAAGATTTTACATGGACCAATCATCTTCAGCTTCAACTTGTTGTATGTTCCTCTCAGGAACCTTTCTTTCCTTAAGTGTGCATACACCAAATCACCTTTTGCAAATGAATGCAGTTTCCTTTTCCAGTCGGCTCTCAACTTGGATGTTTCATTTCTCTTCTCAGGCTATTGCTTCACCTTGTCATGTACTTCCTTCATGAGGCCAAAAAATGATTCAGTGTCTGCACTCTTCATCCTCGTTGAAAATGATTCAGTGTCTACACTCTTCATCCTTGTCAAAAACTCTGCTAAGTCAGAAACTCCATGTAGAATTCTCCTTCCACCATATGGAATGGGCTCATTCCTATCGACCAGTTTACTGAATTGTTGTACACAAATTTTTCCTGCGCGGACATATTCTCCCATTTCTTTGATCGGTCAATGGTCAAACACCTCAATGAATTTCCCAAGCTTTTGCTCATGACTTTAACTTGTCCATTGATCTGTGGATGGTATGCAGAACTAAACTCATAAGATTTTACCACCCCAAAAATGTATTCTAAATAAGAAATGAATAAAAAAGCAATTAAAAGATAATTAGTATCACTAATCATGTAATTAGTTGAACCTTTATTTTCACCAGAAATCTTTTCTGGTTGCACAACAAACAATGTGGGGTTAAATTATTAGGTTAACTTATTTTTCATGGGAAACGATGTGGAGTTATTTTAAAATTTTCAATTTGGAAAAATCCCTCTATTTTTCGTCTTCCACAAAATCTATTACCAAACCATGCCACTTTCCTCCTTGAACGAACTATCTGTTACCAAAAGCTTGATCGGACTCCATCTATTACCTAAACAAAAATGATTTGTTGTCTAAATCTTGAACAATCTCTACCAGTTACCAAACCATGCCATTTTCTTGCTTGAACAAACTTCTCAAGAGAACCCATCAACCTACCAGGCAGGATCCCCTTCTTGAGCGAACCTAGTAAGAATACACCCTATGAAAAAATGAGTCCAATTCCCTGCTTTAATGATCAAGATAAAAAACTAGGTGCAGATTTGGATTAGGGTAATGATTAATTCATGAGTGGGAGAGCCAATATAATTATTTTATAGGAAACCATTTTTTGATTTTATGTTACGATTTCTAGAGTGAATGATTTTATATGAAACTATTGTTTGATTTTGTATTATGCTAGTGAATGAAGGCTATGCATTCATGTTTGGTATGTTATATGTTCGACTCAGGGCTCTTTCCTACTACATTTACTGGTGGATTTGAGGAACTTTCCATGCATTTAGACGATGAAGGGCTATGAGTGTTGGGGTTCGAATCAATTTTACCCTTTATTATTTGATGGAGAAACCTGTTTGGACCATTTGTATTCATATATTTGAGTTATTGTGGAAACACATTGTGGGATTGAAAATAATTCCAGGATCAGTCATTTCTTGAAGCTTAATTGATGTAACTACTAAGAACCTCTCTTTTGTGGTGTTATATTTTCATAATACTTGTTAATTTTCTTTTCTAATTTATGTTGTGCAATTTTCTTTTCTCTATAAGTAGGATACAAAGTGATTTATCAGATACTATATATTCATATTAATCAATTTTACCCTTTATTTGATGTAGAAATTTCGTTGGATCATCTGTATGCAAATCTAAAACCTTGGTTGGAAGGATAAAAAAATGAAAGTTCTTACCAAATGTTAGTTATTATGTACAATATTTATATTATGCCTATATAAATATTAAGTTTTGTTTTCTTTCTTGTTTTTCAATTAAGCAATCTCATGTGTAACATGTGTAGGCCTTTTAGGCATCCTATCATGATTGCATATTTTTACTTTTTATAAATTTAATCATGTTCAATACAGAACCTAATCCATTTCCACATAAAGAACAAAAGTAATTTCCACTAGATATTGTAGAAGAAGGTTTTTGAATACTTGTTGAAGAGGAGACTAAACAAGAAAATAGACTACAAATGAAGCAACACATATCTATATATAGCGAAGTAAGTCACACCAATTATCTAGAATTGTAAATTATGATTGTTGGAGTGATGATGTATCTACTAGTAAATATGTCCATATGAAACCTAACGATGGGGAAATACCTTATCAACTCTGATGGTGTTCAACTTTGTTGTTTGTTAGGGGAAACGTTCCAAACATTGATACCGTTTCTCTTCTCAAAGGGGAAAAAGGTTCAAAATACGTCATTATCTGCAAAGTTATAGATGAGTCCCATAGAGGAACCTAGAGTTGACATGTTTGGATCCTTGTGTAAATGATCCAGTTCTTTACATTGTTGGTAACAATGACACATGGACACATAACATGGATGATGTTTTTTCCTATTGAAATGGTGTATGTAGATGAAAGTGGCAAGCTTGTGATGCACAATAATTCAATATCTCAAATAAAAATAGATTTATCTTCAAGTGGGTCAGATGAAAATCATAAAAAAGCGTTCCATTATAGTCATCAAACAAGGGGATTATATGGGATCATGTTTAGATGTGACTCCCTTATTGACTCAAAATGGTCATTTCATGAACATTGTAGAAATAAAATAATTCAAATGGATGGTATTTTGGTGCCAAACACAAATCCATTTGATTTGACCATAAAGGAAGGCTTGTATGCCCATATTTATTATGAAAATTTGCTTGGAATGTCTGAAGATGAGTCGTTGAAATTCCATATCCTATAAAAGTGTTGGATTGTTTAATAAATGTTTCCATTGGTGGAATGGTTTTTGGGTAAGATCATTTGAAAGTCATGTAGATATTATTGGTAGAGGACACCATCTTCCCGAAGCTATGAATTTGCATCCGCATGAAGTTTTTTATACAAATAAAGGATTGCTGATACCAACTGAAATATTCGATTGCTGATACCAACTGAAATATTCGATGGTGAGTATACACAGATCTTTTAATATTTATTTTTCAATTGATATGCGAAAAAATTATTTATAGTATCTAACATTATATTCTATTTTGTTGTAGGTATTGTTGATGTTTCCTTTATTGTGATTTATATTAAAAGGTTGATGACAAGGATTCGAAAGGGAATTATTATTTTTTTCGTTTTATTCCTATGAATTATGCTAACCACATCACTTTCCAACTTCTTGCAACAAAAGCGGACGATGAAGTTGTGACTGATAGATTAGTTGCTTCTTTAGAATATGGTACACAAAATGCATTGCCATCAAATATTGGAGTATTGCAACCTTATCGAATACGTCATCACAATATTCATCTTCTTTCCTACAAAGTTTTCAATCACATAAGGTCTCATAAAATTATACACACTGAATCTTATGTGGAAATTCCTTGTTCAGATGAAATTTTCATGGTTACTTTTGAACTAATTGCAATTCATTCTATACATACCAGAATCGTAAAGAAGATAATTCACTAGAGTTCATGATAGAAGGCTATGGGAATATTAAATATGTTTTTTTCTATACCTGGGAAACTTTCCCTGATAAATATAAGCCAACTTCTGGATTAAGTAATCAGACTCAACCTCTTGGTAACTGGAGAGTGGGACCAACGTTTATATTTCAATAATTTTCTCATAGCCTACAACCTCGTGTGCAAGAAAACTTTTCATGGGATTCACACCAATGGGATACTGTCAATCATTTTTATGGATTATGGATGAGGAAAAGTGTACCCCATTTAGACTTGTAAACATTATACCTTTCATTAATTATTTTTATATTGTTTGGTATAATGTAAAGGAAACTTCTATAATTGAATATATATGATTATTTATTTATTACATTCTGTTTTTCCTGCAAAAAATAAATCATACTTTTATTTCATATGAGTATAAAATTACATTTTTCATATATATGACTAGCATATATTCTAGATACATAAGACACAATTCCAAGAATTGATTTCTCTTTTCAATCTACATTCTTAGAGATATTCCAAAAATATAAATCATGGTTGTTTCAAGATAATTATATCTTATCCTTATCCTTACATCACATTATAATGTTGTTGTAAATAGTGTTTCTATGCCTTCCAACATATCTACCAAAAAGCATGGTGCTGCAAATAAGTGTTTCTAAACCATCCATCTTCTATATACTTAAATATGCATGTAAGTGATGGAATTAAACTTTGATTTGATTTCTTGTATTTCTTCTAACAAAGGAGAAAGACTAATGTGTGTGCATCTTTGTGTTCCCATATTTGTTACATTATGTTATTTATTTCAAGTTATATTTTAATGTTATGTTAAAAATGGTTTTTATTTTCTAGAAAAAATTTCTTTATGTATTAAATTTGAAAGTTTTAAATAACATACATTTTCTAGTATGTGGTTTGTTGAGAGTATGCATATGTAATGTCTTTAACTTGTCTTAAAAGCTTCTTATTAAAGTCTTCTAGGATCAACATAACATGCCATATGAGGATATGAACTTACATAAAACAGAGTAGAAATTTCTGAAAACAAAAACATTACAACACTTTTTACATTCTTAATCTTTGCAGGACAAACCTTATACATTAAAAAACATTTTTTTCTCTTTTAATAGAAAAATTGCTTTCTATTTATCAAAAAATGAGTAGGATGCATCCTAACCATTCATTCTACTATTACATCCACATTTCACATAGTTTGATCTTTGTGCATTACAGGTTTTGAGGATATTAAAAAACTACAAGATATAATCTTCTTTTATCGTTGCATCTCTGTTACTGAAATTACAATCATTCTTACTAGCATAAATCCTATAGAAGTTACCTAACAACAGTATACACTTGTAACGCATTTGCAAAATTTGAGAAAAAAAAATCTTAACCATAAAGGTTTGTTCCAAAATCATCTTGAAAACATCCTTATGATAGTCTTTGTGTTTAAAATCTTCAAAATCTTCAAAAATTAAAAAAAGTTACTTTTCAATCATGAGATTTATAATTTTTTAGTTAATAAAAATTTATTAAAAATTTAAGCAATGACACCTTATTTTTTATTATATACTTAAAAAATAATTAACAAAATTATCTATCAAAATTGACATTAGACAACTTTGTACACTGTATTATAGGCTTTCAGGAAATGACGGTATTTTAACAGGGTAAATGGCAAGATGTTGAAACTTTCTCATGGACAACATAACATTTTGTATTTTTAAATGATTTGTTTGCAATGGCACATGAAATAGCGAGCATCGCAAAGTTTGGTTGAAACAGTAGACATTTCGACTTTAAATATTTAATCTTCCCCTATTAAGTAAGTCATAATTGAAATCGTGGGAATGGCAAGGTAATTAAAAGGCTGGCTAATAGACCACTTGTAATAATTAACTCAACTCAAAGCAAAGTTATCGCTTGGCCTACAGAGAGCAGACGAGTGTTTAAGTCTTAGTCCAAAAAATATGGATTAAAATACCACTGGATATTCATTTCAAAAGTTAAAATTTCAGAATCTTACAAATCCATGGTAATAATAGATGAGATAATAGTTAAGTGTTCAACTCAAAGTTTTTTGGAAACAATAATTCATCCAAAGATCATTGATCAATTCTAGCATTGAACAGCAATGACTAGAAAGGAAAATGAAAATGGATTCCTAGAGAGATGTAACATGGAGTCTCCCGGATTAACCATGGATGGCTCTGTCAATCTCAAAGGAAGGCTTGTTCTCATGTCCCAAATTGTAAGATGAAAAGCTTGCTCCTTTCTCTTTGGTAAGATCAAATGTATGCGTTTATATTGTCTACTTCATGAATAAGCATGTTTCTATTATTGAATACAATTTTAGATTAATATGATAGATTTATGTGTTTTATTTTTTGTTGGGTGTTTGTAATGAATTGATCATTGGATGTTGGTGTTTAATTACATCCTACGAAATTTTCAAAAGGATAGATTTCGTTGGAATTTCCTCCAATTTGGTGATTTACCTAACAACTAAGATGCATGAGAGCACTATGAAGTCCTTAATTAATGTCTCTAATTGGGTTGGTACACTTGGGATCGCTCCTGTCATCGACGCGTATATTGAAAATACCCAGTAGGTACAGATTTTTACAGTGTTCTCATTTATTTATATATTGATCTGCATCTCATCTCTATCCTTCCATGATCCATTAATAGTTTATATTCAATGCACACTTTTTCTTTTCTTCAGATAATTATATAAGATATACAACATTAATATCTTGTAAATGATATTTCTTTTATGAATGTCATGTTTCACATATGATGATCAAACATCTAAATCAAATATTTTATGGCCATTAGTTGGGTATATGGGAAAACTTTGTTGTCTAATCATAAACTAGAAGCCAACAATCTAATGGGTGGTCTTCCACAAATTCCATAAAACTCAAAATGAACCCTAATTCTTTGCCACACAAAATATAGTCATGGTAGTTCGATGTCTGGAATCTCTAATAATTCAACAAACTTATAGATTCGATGTACAATCTATGCTTAGTTAATGGTATATTGGGTAGCTTGTTAGGTTCTCCCTCTTTATTCTTCATGATTTCCATGGAAGATTTCTTGCAGGTTTTAATGTGATTCGATGGAAATTGGCTGCATGAGTTTTTCAAATGACTGAATAGAATGTCAACCCAACTTAATACCAATCTTTTCTTGACAATGGCATGCCTGGAAGGTACCTAAGAAACCTTCAAATATTGAGAATCATTTTCTCTATGCAATAAACTAATAAACACTACAATATAAATATATGGTTCCCTCAAATTTATAGATGGGTAGACACCAATACCTCTAAATTTAAATTGATTCCTTGTAATCCACCATTTCTTGAGCACCTTCTTGCAATATTTACTAGAACTTGCAACCCTTTCCAATTTCATATAGACTTTTGGTTAAATAAATTTATAATATTTATAAGGGTTACTTGGTTGAATAAAAGTGATAAATTGACCTTTATCATTCATAAATATCCTCCCTCTAACCACACATGCTCAATGGTCCATCCAATTATCTTTGCTAATGGTAAAACAACTAACCTTGTAACCATGTTGTGCAAATATTGGGATATGCATCTTCATCCTTATTATAGTGATATTTTGTTTTTTTGGAGAATGGGCAAAGGAGGGCACTTCTCATCCTTGAAGATCTAGGATTTTTTTTATAATAAGGAAATTTGGATAAAACTTGGTGGCTAGCAGTATACGAGGAAATAAGCATCGTAGGTTTAATAGTAATTTATTATGTAGAGAAGTGTTCCTTCTTAATCTAATAATTTTCTAAGCCACCATGTAGACAATGTTGGTAAAGTTTAAAAGAAAACATATATCATAATTATAAATTGGAATGAAAAAAAAAGTTTAAATACTCAATTTTTGCCCCCATTACATTCATCTCCCATGTATTGAGTAAAAACAAAGAAAAATATATGCCATTAATCATAAAACTATGTATTATCACTAAACCTAGTTTTAAATGCATTTTCCTAACAAATTCACAACCAAGAATTAACACAGCTCAAAAACAAAATCACCTCCATTACATACTAGAATAACAACTCAAAAAATATTTGAGTGTTGAATACAACTTGGAAATTAGGGAAACAAAGGACTTGGCAAACAAAGTTTTATTTACTAAACCGCAAATATCAATTTGGTTTATAATAACACTAATAGCTTTAAAACATTGTGTGGGAATAATAATAATAATAATTCATAATCTTCATGAAGCTAATATTAGTTCGATGAGCTTATAATATATGCAATCAAAATTCTAACATGTTAAAAACATAATATAGATAAGACTGAAATCAAACTTACATAGTAAGAGTAGTGAAGAAATTGAGGTAGGATATTCTGTTTGGTAATGATTCTGTTTGTTAAATCAAAACATATAGATGAAATAATTCCATTAAGGAAACATTAATTCCTTAAAGTTAAAAAAATTCACTTTTCAATAAGAAATCATGAAATAACAATCACAAAAGAAGAGGCAAAGAAGTGGATCGGAGAGAGCTTCATCTTGAAGGAATAGAATCTAAGCATTAATTCTTTAAATTAGTGCATTGCAACATTAAGATGCAATGTGGTTTCCCTTGATTCATGGGGAATTGTCAAGAATTGAAAACATTAAGAGCCATTTGATAATAGCTATATGTAAGTACCGTGTAGACATATTTAAGCACATTGGAGCAACAAAACAATTGATTTCAAATGCAGGGAAGCGAAAGTGTGTTGTAGTATAGTTTGAGAATAGAGATTTCCTTCTTGTTGTACGTATACTTTCTTTCCATGCATAACCTTTGATATTACTTTTTATGTTGCTTTATAGATTTTCTTGGCATTCTTGGCAATGAAATGTTTCACACATTGAAGACATGAAAAATTCAAATTCAAATTTTTATTTCTTATGAACATATATTGTATTGCCATTTAATTTCTTGTGAATGGGTTTGGAGAGAAAAAGAGTTCCTTATGAAAGCATTGGGAGAAAAATCCATGCTAGAGTATGCTTGGAAGTAATATTTGAGGAGAGGATTAATATAGTAGACATATTTATTCCCAAGAATATTTTATGGACTCTTTTATCTCCACAAGCATTTAATTTGAATTATATATGAAAGTTTGATGGTTTTAAAGTAATAGTTGTCAAGGTTATCCATTCCAAATATATTCGCTAGAAGGTTGATGTGTTTGTACTTTGATACATACATGTACATCTATTTTCCAAGAGACTATTACTCCTTTTTACAGTTTTATACTGTTGTTGTTAGTAGATACTTAAGGACTACATTTTTTTAGTGTAGGCTTAGTGCTAAGATGTGATGTTTTAAGTTTATAGACACAATTAATAAGAAGTTATTTTATAAACTTTTATTCAAAGTTTCACAATACAAAATGTTACTTTTTACTTATTAAATACAATGTCTAGATTTTTCCTCCGATTTTCTCAAACTTTAATTGTATGTATCTCAAAACTTACATCGCTATAAATTTGCTATTTACACTCTCTATTTATAATATAAATAAAAAGTTGAATATTTGATGTTTAATTTTTTTCTTTAAATTTAATTAATAATACAGATATGTTATTATATCATTATACTTATATCAATTTCAAATTTCATAGTGATATTTGGCCACCTATTAATTCAATTATTTATTAGTTGTAAAGTTGATATACTATTTTTATGCATTTTTGTGTGGACTTTTTATTGGGTACATGTATATACGCAACAATAAAGTTGAATACACCATAAATAATATATTGGAAAAGTAAATGTATATAAGTGAACAACAAAATTGGGTACTCAATAAAATAACCTCTTGAAATTGTTACTATGATTATAAAATCCTTGATGCAATTTTTGTGTGGAATTTTTATTGAGAAATGTATATATGTGAACAACAAAGTTGGATACACCATAGTTAACATATTGTCTAGATAAATATATGTACATAAACAATAAAATTTAATCACCTATACATAATACAAACTAACAATGTCCATACAAAGAGTTAGTTTCATCTAATCCCCTATACAAATTAAGACAGTCCATAAAAAGAGTTGGTAGCATCATGGTTGAGTGGTAAGTCCACATGTGATGTAGACGTGACCTGGGTGGGTCCACAACATAGATAAGTTTTCTAAGGATTGTGGCCTTTCAATTAAATGAATCCAATACCTTTACAAAAGGAATATACAATATGAGAAGTTATCTTGATTCAGTTGGAATGAAAATCAGCCCCTTACCACCCTTTCAATACACAAGCAAGAGGGAATTGTTCATCCTCAACACACTCTCCTTGCTCTGGTTAGTAACATAACTATGCAACCATAAGCCCCTTCTCTTACCATTAAACTAAGCCCCTTCTCTAACCATTAAATTGGTATTTATAGCCGACTTTATTGCTTAGTTCACTTGGCTCTTCATCTAGAAGATTAACTTACTTCTAGTCACCTCCATGCTCCATTAGATACTTTAGGTGGTTCCTCTTAACAAGTTTCACCATTTCTCCTTCTACAACAACCGCCATAACTGCTCTACAACTATTTCAACTACCCTAATGGCTTTCCTCGTTAAGATCCTAATTAAACAGTTGATTGTATATGAATCATCATTGGCTCATTTCATAACTTTATGCTTTGGTCTGGTGGGCATCACCTCCAACCTTTCATTGTTGCTTCTCATCGTTTGTCTTCAACCTCACCTGGTTGGAATCGTCATGAATATCCTCATCTCATATGGACACCCTCCCTTACTGTCCTCCAGGAATTCCTATCATCTATATATGGTCATTTTTCTCAGGTCCCGATTCCCCTTCTTCAACCTCCCTAAGTTGAAAAGAAACTTGATTACGGTTTTGCATCTCCTTGAGCCTATTCTCTAATATCCATGTTGCCTCTTCTAGGTCTTTTTTCTTCCACTGAACCAAAAATGATTTCTTCTTTTGACTCCCAATCTTCTCAACTTTACGCTCATCAAGTATTTATGCGACCTCTTCCATCGGCCCTTGCTAATCGGCAATTGTCTTTGTACCATGCGTTGCCCCCTCTTTAAACTTGTATAGGTCGAAAACATTGAACGTCGATGATATACCAAATATTCTAGTAAGTCCAACACATATGCATTGTTCGAAATTGTTAGCCAAAACCAAGCCGACTAAACTTGAGTTTACCGCTGAGTCAATATTAAAAATTTAATTTTTACTTTTTCAAGCCGACCTCTTTTTATTTTTCCACTTGTCGTGTGAAACTTGTCTATCTCCCGACTAAACAAGTCTATCAACTTTGGTCAGCCCTTAGACTCGACTGATTTACTTCGACTTACTTGTCGGTTCTATCGACTGATTTTACCTCGACCACTTGTCACTTTGAAGTCGGCTGACTTCGACCTCTAAGTCGGCTCACCTCTTCAACCTCTCAAGTTGGCTAACCTATTTGACCTCTCAATTTTTTTGACCTATTCGACCTCTCAAGTTGGCTTACTCAACCGACCTTGTCGGTTCACTTTGGTCGAAATCTACATAGTATATTTCTTAGTCTAAGAGACTTAAGAAATTACAAATGCTTTTCACCTGTGAGTAAGATGAAGTGAAATAGACACATTAACAATTCCAAATAACTTATAAAAACATATGCCCATATATGTAGGAAGGCTTAAGTTGACCAATGTGCCGTAAAACCTGGAACTTTCACGCGGTGAGAAATTTAAGGGTTCTTTGATCTTTCACTTAATAGGTAAATGTAAACAACATTTACACAAGTAAATACGAAAATATTGTGCAGCCAAATAAACATGCATTCAACCATAAACTATTTCATATATATAACTATGCGGAAATAACAAAGGTATTACAAACTTGTCTGTTTAGACTTGTCGGCTCATGGACTGATCCTTTTACAGAGCTTCAGCTCCTCGACTGAATCACTTACACAGAAGATTGAGCTTCAACTTCACTTTGTGCTCAGAGTTTTCTCTTTCTCACCCAGAGTTCTCTCTACTGTCTAACTTGATTTACAATTTGCTTCTTCTATTTATAGGCAACCTGAAAATTGCTTCTACATGAATCGACTGACTCTCCATTAAAGACTGTAATAACTATCTACCTAACAACTTAACTTCAGAAATAAATTCGGCTGGTTTACATTATCGAATTGTGGACTCTTCCCTCTTGTCAGACTGACTGACAAGATCTTGACTGATACAGACCCTGACAGATTCGGTTGAGAGTCAAGTACGGATCTGCGAGTAATTACTTTTTCCAACACTCCCCCTTAATTATGAACAGATGGGGATTTTTAAAACAAAAATTTACAAAATGTTTCAGAGCTTAGCCATGCTTTGTTTATGACATATTTCACTATGCAGAACTTGTCCTTCCAAGATAAATACGTAGATACTGGAATGTTTTCTTTGCCAATGGTTTTGTAAAGATGTCTACAAGTTGATCTTCAGTCTTGCAAAATTCCAAACAAATTTCCTTGTTGTTCACCAACTGTCTTATGAAATGAAACCTTGTGTCGATGTGCTTGGTTTTCTTGTGAAACACATGATTCTTGGATAATGCTATGGCTGAATTGTTGTCGTAGAAGATGATTGTCGGTTCTTGATGGTTCTGTGACAAGTCTTTTAATACTCTCCTCATCTAGACAGCTTGACATGCAACACTTGTCGCTGCAATATACTCTGCTTCAGCTGAAGATAGAATTATTATGGGTTGTTTCTTTGAATCCCATGAAACAACACCTGTACCAAAATGAAATGTGTACTCAAATGTGCTCTTCCTGTCATCTATGCTACCTCCATTGTAACTATCAGTGTAACCAATGAGTTAAAAATTTTATGAGGTTGAATACATAATACCAAGGTTTTTTGTGCCACTTACATACCTCAAAATTATTTTACCTACTTGCCAATGAGAGTCTTTTGGTGACTCCATGAACCTTGAAATCAGACTTATTCCATACATAATGTTTGGTCTTGTCGCTGTCAAATACAGAAGGCTTCCAACAAGCCTTTTGAACAACATAGGATCTACAGTGGATCCTTCACCATCCTTGCTCAATTTTAAACCTATTATTACTGGTGTTGGGGATGTCTTGCAATTAGACATGTTAAACCTTTTTGAAACTTCCCTTGCATACTTTGTTTGTGATATAAAAATACCACTTTCAAACTGTTGAACTTCAATGCCTTGAAAAAAATTCATAAGCCCTAGATCAGTCATTTCAAATTCACTTTCCATGACTACTTTAAAATCTGCTATACCAAAATCACCAGTAAATATTAAATCATCTACATACAAGCAGACAATTAACATCTTACCTTACTCATCGACTTTGGTGTACAAAGTTGGTTCACTTTCACTTCTATGAAATCCATTTTCAGTGAGATAGGAATCAATTCGACTGTACCAAGCTCTAGGAGCTTTCTTCAAACCATATAGTGCCTTTTTCATCCTGTACACTTTATGCTCTTGAACTGGAACTTCATACCCTTGTGGTTGCTCCACATATACTTCCTCTTCTAGATAGCCATTTATGAATTTCAACTTGACATAAATTTGATGAACATGCCATTTGTTTTGTGCAGTAATGGCCAAAATTATTCTAACTGTATCCATCCGTGCAACAGGTGCAAACGTTTCATTGAAGTCTATGTCGGGTTGTTGTGTGAACCCTCTTGCTACCATTATTTCTTTGTGCTTCTAGACATTCCCATCAGCAATTTGGTTTTTCTTGTAAATCCATTTGACACTGATTACATCTTTGTCTTTTGGTACATCAACCAGTTCCCATGTCTGGTTCTTCTCAATGCATTCTATTTCTTCATCCATGGCTTGTGCCCATACTTCTTCTTCAATAGCTTCTTCAAATGTTAGTGGATCATATATAGGGGAAAATAATGCAAAGAAAGAGAATGAATTAGGTGTACCAGCTTCATATATCTCTCGCAGACTTCTTGTCTTCATTGGTTCTGTCGATGTCGACCTCGACGAAATGCTTTCAGATGGAGTCTGTTGTCCTCTTGGTGTGCTTGTCGGTGTAGCTTGAGCTGCTATATGTGTCGATGGTCCTTGTGCTAAACCATGTCATGGTGTCATGGGAGTCGACGGTGCTTTTACCGGTTGACTTACATGAGGTATTTGAACCACTTCCTCTTCCATATCATCATTGTCAACATTCGACACAATCTTGACATTTACATCGATGGTTCCATCGCATGATTCATTCTCGACAAATTGAACATCTCGACTGATTATCACTTTCCTTGTGACGAGATCATATAGCTTGTATGCCTTTGTGTCTTCAGAAAAGCCGACAAAAATACATTTTTGTCCCTTCTTGTCTAGCTTCCTTCTCAGCTCATCTAAAACATGAGCATTTGCAACACAACCAAAAACTTTTAAATGAGAAACACTATGACTCATACTTGTCCATGCTTCTTGGGGAACTTTTTTCTTCACACTCTTTGTCAGACAACCATTCATAATGTATACGACAGTTGCAACTGCTTCACCCCAATACTCATTTGGAAAATGCTTGGCTTCCAACATGTTGCGTGCCATCTCCAGGATGGTTCTGTTCTTTCTTTCGGTAATACCATTTTGCTGAGGTGTATACCTTGTAGTGAATTGTTTTTGTATGCCATGGGTCTTGCAAAAAAATAGAAATTCATTTGAAACATATTCACCTCCTCTGTCGGTCCTTAAGATCTTGATGCGATGTCCCCTCTGGTTCTCCACAAGCACCTTGATCTGCTGAAAATAACTAAACGCATCAGATTTATGTTTCAGAAAATATACCCATGTTTTTCTTGAGTAGTTATCAAGAAAAGTTAGAAAATATTTGCAGCCACCAATGGATGATGTCTGCATTGGACCACAAATATCAGAGTGCACAAATTCAAGTGGTGTGCGTGCTCTATATTACTTTTTGACTGGAAAAGTCTCTCTGTGCTGCTTGCCAAAAATGCAGCCTTCACAAACCCTCTCTGGTCTGTGGATCAATGGTAATCCTTTCACCATATTCTTTGTGTGCACTAGCTTCAGCCCACCAAAATTCAGATGTCCAAATCTGAAATGCCACAGCTAGGATTCATCCTGAACTTCTGTCTAAAATGCAGCTTGCAAATTAGTGCGGCCATTGTCTTTCTTGTCAAGGAGCTCGACTATTTCTTCACTTTCTGCCTTGAATGCAACTCCTATGTTTTCCTTCCATTTCATGTCAGGAACTATCCTCAATGGAAATAAGCAATTTCTTGTCATTGGCCCTTTTTCTATCAATTGGTCACTTGGACACTTGTCTTTGATCACACAATGATCATCTTCCATGTAGACTCTGTAGCCTTTTTGTATCAAATGTCCAATGATTAACAAATCATGTTTCAGACCTTCGACATGATAGACATCAGGGATATACTTACTCTCCCCCTATTTTGTTAGAATATCAACAATGCCTTTTCCTAAGACAGTAACTTGGACATTGTTTCCAAGTGTAACATCAACTTTAACTAAATTGTCTATACTGGAAAACAAATTTAAATTACCCATCATATGGTTGTTGCATCCTAAATCTAAGTACCATATGTCATGTGAAATTTCTTGAACAACATTGCATTCAAGTGGAGATGTGGATGCCATTAACATTGCACTTGTCGAAGTGCTGGTGCTGGTCAACTGATTTGGGCTTTACCTTCCTTGGTCATATTGCTTCTTCCTACATTCATATGCACAATGACTAAATTTATTACAATAATGACATTGAAATTTTTATTTATCAAACCTCTGGCCACTTGGCTGACTTGGGTTCTGATTATCTCCTCTACCACCGACATTTGCAGGACTTCTTCCTCTTCCTTTGAAGTTGTTTCTCCCCCTGCCTCTTCCACGGCTTATGGATGACTATACTATGAATACACCTTCCAATGATGTTTGTGTTCTACTGAGTCTGTGTTCATGATTGATGAGTGAAGCTTGCAGCTCATTAATGGTAAATGTTGACATATCTGTGTGTTCTTCTAAGGTCACAACCAAATTTTCAAATCTTGGAAGAAGACTTCTGAGAATTTTTTCAACAACCCTTCGGTCTTCTATGGCTTCTACATGAGATTTCAATTGGTTTATCAACCCAACAACTATGGTCTATAATGTGTCTACATTCTCTGAATCTTTCATGGACAGAGATTCAAAATCTCTTCTCAGAATCTGCAGCTTGGATGTCCTTACCTTATCCAAACCTTGATAGGCGATCTCCAATGTATCCCATGCTTGCTTAGCATTAGTTTTTGCTGCTACTCTTGGGAGTATGCTCTCATGCATAGCTTGATGTATGTAAAACAGAGCTTTTCCATCTTTCTTCCTCTGTTCCCTCAAGACATGTTTCTCAGCCTGCGTGAGATTGTTATAGGCTGTCATATCTGGTGGTTTTGCATAACCATGCTGGACTATCTCCCAAACATATTGACCTCTAAATAAAGCCTTCATAGTTAAAGATCAGTATTCATAATTCTTTCCTGTAAAAATTAGATTTTGCAATGAACCAGAAGTGGAAGCCATTTTTATTTTTTTTAATTAACTTTCGTTAGAAAATTAAATTTCCACCTTTTAAGACACGATTTCTTTCCTAAATCTTGGTCTGATATAAACGTTGCTCTGATACCAGATAACCAAAAGCAAGCTGACTAAACTTGAGTTTACCGCTCAGTCAATATTAAAAATTTATTTTTTACTTTTTCACGCCACACTCTTTTTCTTTTTCCACTTGTCAGGTGAAACTTGTCTATCTCCCAACTAAACAAGTCTATCAACTTTGGTCGGCCTTTAGACTCGACTAATTTACTTCGACTTACTTGTCGGTTCTACCGACTGATTTTAACTCGACCACTTGTCACTTCGAAGTCGGCTGACTTCGACCTCTAAGTCAGCTGACCTCTTCGACCTCTCAAGTCAGTTGACCTCTTCGACCTCTCAAGTCGGTTGACCTCTTTGACCTCTCAAGTCGGCTTACTCAACCGACCTTGTCGATTCACTTTGGTCGAAATCTACAGAGTATATTTCTTAGTCTAAGAGACTTAAGAAATTACAAATTCTTTTCACCTGTGAGTAAGATGAAGTGAAATAGACACATTAACAATTCCAAAGAACTTATTAAAACATATGCCCAAATATGTAGGAAGACTTGAGTTGACCAATGTGCTGTAAAACCTGGAATTTTCACGCGGTGAGAAATTTAAGGGTTCTTTGATCTTTCACTTAGCAGGTAAATGTAAACAACATTTACACAAGTTAATTTGAAAATATTGTGTGGCCAAATAAACATGCATTCAACCATAAACTATTTCATATATATAACTATGCGGAAATAACAAAGGTATTACAAACTTGTTCGTTTAGACTTGTCGGCTCATGGACTGATCCTTTTACAGAGCTTCGGCTCTTCAACTGAATCACTTACACAGAAGCTTGAGCTTCAACTTCACTCTGTGCTCAGAGTTTTCTCTTTCTCACCCAGATTTATCTCTACTGTCTAACTTGATTTACAATTTGCTTCTTCTATTTATAGGAAACCTGAAAATTGCTTCTACAGGAATCGATTGACTCTCCATTAAAGACTGTAATAGCTATCTACCTAACAACTTAACTTCAGAAATAAATTTGACTAGCTTACATTGTTGAATAGTGGACTCTTCCCTCTTGTCAGACTGACTGACAAGATCTTGACTGATACAGACTCTGGCAGATTCAGCTGAGAGTCAAGTACGGATCTGCAAGTAATTACTTTTTCCAACACTCCCCGTTAATTATGAGTAGATGGGGATTTTTAAAACAAAAATTTACAAAATGTTTCAGAGCTTAGGCATGCTCTGTTTATGACAGAGTTCACTGTGCATAACTTGTAATTCCAAGATAACTACATAGATACTGGAATGTTTCCTTTACCGATGGTTTTGTAAAGATGTTTGCAAGTTGATCTTCAGTCTTGCAAAATTTGAAACAAATTTCCTTGTTGTTCACCAACTCTCTTATGAAATGAAACCTTGTGTCTATGTGCTTGGTTCTCTTGTGAAACACATGATTCTTGGATAATGCTATGGCTGAATTGTTGTCGCAGAAGATGGTTGTCGGTTCTTGATGGTTCTATGACAAGTCTTTTAATACTCTCCTCATCCATACAAATTGACATGTAGCACTTGTCGCTGCAACATACTGTGCTTCGGTTGAATATAGAGTTACTATCGGCTGTTTCTTTGAAGCCCATGAAACAACACCTATACCAAAATGAAATGTGTACCTAGATGTGCTCCTCCTGTCATCTATGCTTCCTCCATTGTCATTTTCAGTGTAACCAATGAGTTTAAAATTTTATGAGGTTGAATACATAATACCAAGGTCTTTTATACCACTTACATACCTCAGAATTATTTTACCTACTTGCCAATGAGAGTATTTTGGTGACTCCATGAACCTTGAAATCATACTTACTCCATACATAATGTCTAGTTTTGTCGCTGTCAAATACATAAGGCTGCCAACAATCCTTTTGAACAATGTAGGATCTACAGTGGATCCTTCATTATCCTTGCTCAATTTTAAACTTGTTATTACTGGTGTTGGGGCTGTCTTGCAATTAGACATGTTAAACCTTTTTAACACTTCACTTGCATACTTTATCTATGATATAAAAATACCACTTTCAGACTGTTGAACTTCAATGCCCAGAAAAAACTTCATAAGCCCCAGATTAGTCATTTCAAATTCACTTTCCATGATTGCTTTAAAATATGCTATACCAAAATCACCAGTGAATATTAAATCATCTACATACAAGCATACAATTAACATCTTAACTTGCTCATCAACTTTGGTGTACAAATTCGGTTCACTTTCACTTCTTTGAAATCCATTTTCAGTGAGTTAGGAATCAATCCGACAGTACCAAGCTCTAGGAGCTTGCTTTGCACCATATAGTGCTTTTTCCAGCCTATACACTTTATGCTCTTGACTTGGAACTTCATACCCTTGTGGTTGTTCCACATATACTTCCTCTTCTAGATGGCCATTTAAGAATGCCAACTTGACATCTATTTTATGAACATGCCATTTGTTTTGTGCAGCAATGGCCAAAACTATTTTGACTGTATCCATGCGTGCAACAGGTGCAAACGTTTCATTAAATTCTATGTCAAGTTGCTGTGTGAACCCTCTTGTTACCATTCTTGCTTTGTGATTCTTCACATTCACATTAGCATCTTGCTTTGTCTTTTAAATCCATTTGACATTGAATACATCTTTATCTTTTGGTACATCAACCAATTCCCATGTCTGGTTCTTCTCAATGCATTCTATTTCTTCATCCATGGCTTGTGCCCATACTTCTTCTTCAACAAATTTTTCAAATGTTAGTGGATAATATATAGGGGAAAATAATGCAAAGAGAGAGAAAGAATTAGGTGTACTAGCTTCATATATCTCTCCCAGACTTCTTGTTTTCACTGGTTCTGTTGATGTCGACCTCGATGAAATGCTTGATGGAGTCTACTGTCCTCTTGGTGTGCTTGTCGGTGTAGCTTGAGCTGCTACTTGTGTCGATGGTCCTTGTGCTGAACCATGTCATGGTGTCATGGGAGTTGATGGTGCTACGGCTGGTTGACTTACATGTGGTATTTGAACCACTTCCTCTTCCATATCATCATTGTCGACATTCGACACAATCTTGACATTTATCATTCCATCCCATGATTCATTCTCGACAAATTGAACATCTCGACTAATTATCACTTTCCTTGTGACGGGATCATATAGCTTGTATTCTTTTGTGTCTTCAGAAAAGCCGACAAAAATACAGTTATGTCCCTTCTTGTCTAGCTTCCTTCTCAGCTCATCTGGAACATGAGCATATGCAACACAACTAAAAACTTTTAAATGAGAAACACTATGATTCATACCTGTCCATGCTTCTTGGGGAACTTTGTTCTTCACACTCTTTGTCGGACAATGGTTCATAATGTATACGGCAGTTGCGACTGCTTCACCCCAATACTCATTTGGCAAATGCTTGACTGCCAACATGCTGCGTGCCATCTCCATGATGGTTCTGTTCTTTATTTTGGCAATACCATTCTGCTGAGGTGTATACCGTGCAGTGAATTGTTTTTGTATGCCATGGGTCTTGAAAATTTTTAGAAATTCATTTGAAACATATTCACCTCCTCTGTCGGTCCTTAAGATCTTGATGCGATGTCCACTCTAGTTCTCCACGAGTGCCTTGAACTCCTGAAAATAACTAAATGCATCAGATTTATGTTTCAGAAAATATACCCATGTTTTTCTTGAGTAGTCATCAATAAAAGTCAGAAAATATTTGCAGCCACCAATGGATGATGTCTGCATTGTACCACAAATATAAGAGTGCACAATTTCAATTGGTCTGCATGCTCTATATGACTTTCCGATTGGAAAAGTCTCTCTTTGCTACTTGCAAAAAATGCAGCCTTCACAAACCCTCTCTAGTGTGTCGATCAATGGTAATCCTTTCACTATATTCTTTGTGTGCAGTAGCTTCAACCCACCAAAATTCATATGTCCAAATCTGAAATGCCACAGCCAGGATTCATCTTGAACTTCTGTCTGAAATGCAGCTTGCAAATTAGCACTGCCATTGTCTTTCTTGGTTAGGAGCTCAACTGTTTCTTCACTTTCTGCCATGAATGCAACTCCTGTGTTTTTCTTCCCTTTCATGTCGGGAACTATCCTCAATGAAAATAAGCGATTGCTTGTCATTGGCACTTTTGCTATCAGTTGGTTGCTTGGACGCTTATCTTTGATCACACAGTGATCATCTTCCATGTAGACTCTGTAGCCTTTTTGTATAAACTGTCCAATGCTTAACAAATTATGTTTCAGACCTTTGACATGATAGACATCAGGGATATACTTACTCTCTCCCTGTTTGGTTAGAATATCAACAATGCCTTTTCCTAAAACAGTAACTTGGACATTATTTCCAAGTGTAACATCAATTTTAACTGAATTGTCTAGACTGGAAAACAAATTTAAATTACCAGTCATGTGGTTGCTGCATCCTGAATCTAAGTACCATATGTCATGTGGACTTTCTTGAACAACATTGCATTCAAGTGGAGATGTTGATGCCATTAACATTGCACTTATCGAAGTGTTGGTGGACTGATTTGGGCTTTGCCTTCCTTGGTCATATTGATTCTTCCTGCATTCATATGCATAACGACCAAATTTCTTACAATAATGACATTGAATTTTTTATTTATGAAACCTCTGGCCACTTGGTTGACTTGGGTTCTGATTATCTCCTCTGCCACCGACATTTGCAGGACTTATGCCTTGTCCTCCTCTTGAAGAACTTCTTCCTCTACCTCTGAAGTTGTTTCTCCCCCTACCTCTTCCACGGCTTATGGATGACTATGCTACGATTGCACCTTCCAATGATTTTTGTGTTCTGTTGAGTCTGTGTTCATGATTGATGAGTGAAGCTTGCAGCTCATCAATGGTAAATGTTGACATGTTTGTGTGTTCTTCTAAGGTCACAACCAAATTTTCAAATCTTGGGGGAAAACTTCTGAGAATTTTTTCAACAACCCTTCGGTCTTCTATGGATTCTCCATGAGATTTCAATTGGTTTATCAACCCAACAGCTCTGGTGTAGAATGTGTCTACATTCTCTGAATATTTCATGGACAGAGATTCAAAATCTCTTCTCAGAATCTGCAGCTTGGATGTCATTACCTTATCCAAACCTTGATAGGCGGTCTCCAATGTATCCCATGCTTTCTTAGCATTAATTTTTGCTGCTACTCTTGGGAGTATGCTCTCATGCATAGCTTGATGTATTTAAAACAAATCTTTTCCATCTTTCTTCCTCTGTTCTCTCAAGACATCTTTCTTAGCCTGTGATGTTTGCTGGTTCTACATAACCATGTTGGACTATATCCCAAACATCTTGACCTCTGAATAAAGCCTTCATAGTTAAAGACCAATATTCATAATTCTTTCCTATAAAAATTGGAGTTTGCAATGAACAAGAAGTGGAAGCCATTTTTAGTTTTTTTAATTTACTTTCCTTAGAAAATTAAATTTCCACCATTTAAGGCAAGATTTCTTTCTTAAACCTTGGTCTCATATAAACCTTACTCTGATATAAACCTTGCTTTGATACCAATTAGCCAAAACCAATCCCACTAAACTTTAGTTTACCGCTGAGTCAATATTAAAATTTAATTTTTATTTTTTCACACTCTTAAGTTAGCCTACTCAACCGTCAGTTCACTTTGGTTGAAATCTACAGAGTATATTTCTTAGTCTAAGAGACTTAAGAAATTACAAATGCTTTTCACCTATGGGTAAGATGAAGTGAAATAGACACATTAACAATTCCAAAGAACTTATAAAAACATATGCCCAAATATGTAGGAAGACTTGAGTCCACCAATGTGCCGTAAAACCTGGAACTTTCATGCGGTGAGAAATTTAAGGGTTCTTTGATCTTTCACTTAACAGGTAAATGTAAACAACATTTACACAAGTAAATATTGAAATATTGTGCGGCGAAATAAACATGCATTCAACCATAAACTATTTCATATATATAACTATGCAAAAATAACAAAGGTATTACAAACTTGTCTGTTTAGACTTGTTGGTCCACTTGTCGGCCTAATCCTTTTACAGAGCTTCGGCTCTTCGACTGAATCACTTACACAGAAGCTTGAACTTCAACTTCACTCTGTGCTCAGAGTTTTCTCTTTCTCACTCGGAGTTCTCTCTACTGTCTAACTTGATTTACAATTTGCTTCTTCTATTTATAGGCAACCTGAAAATTGCTTCTACATGAATCTAATGACTCTCCATTAAAGACTGTAATAACTATCTACTTAGCAATTTAACTTCAGAAATAAATTCCACTGCTTTACATTGTTGAATTGTGGACTCTTCCCTCTTGTCAGACTGAGCGATCTCTAACAGAGTTGGTTGAGAGTTAGGTAAACTAATTACTTTTTTCAACAATATTCTTCAAAATTTTACATGGATCAATCTTCTTTAGCTTCAACTTGTTATAAAGTCTTGAATGCTACTTATATCACAACCTCCGGTAATAGACAATCTAAAGGAATCTCACCTTTCCAAAAAGTGCTCTGAGCTCATCTTGCCTATATAGATTGCGGTTTCTACAGGTTAGTGAATACGAGTAGTGATATGATTCACTATACTGATACGAATGGGATCCAAGCCATTACAAGTACACAGTATCAATTCATTTAACATATGGGATTAGTCATGAATAAGCTTATTGTCATCTTTAAACACACTCTTATACTAGTTACACGTGTAAATTGGGTTAGGTTTCTCTTCGATACCTTTTCTTCCTAAAGTGTGCATACACCAAATCACCTTCTGCAAATGAATGCAGTTGCCTTTTCCTGTTTGCTCTCGACTTAGATGCTTTGATGTATATCTTTCTATTTTGTATGGTTAGTTTATTTTCCTATATTGTCTTGTGTCTACCAATAATATTTATGACAGAATGGGCTCTTGACAGTGATATCAGAGCGGCTTGTGAACCTACATCCTGTACAAATATCCCATAGGTTTCACTACTGGAAACCTTAATTTCAGGTATATTGGTCATTCTCCATCTTATGTTTACCTACCATATCTTTATGTGCATTTTTACATCATCATCACATTTTTTCAGTCATTTCTTGTTTTTGGGGTAGCGGGGTCCGTCAAAAGTATGTAGTGTGGGTACTCGTTGGATGTGGAATCAAATTCCGCATCCAACGAGCTCTCCCGATCAAAATTTGAGTAAAAACACAGGGAGATATGTCGAAAATACGAACACAAAAAGTAGTTTTTTTCTTTCTTCCTCCAAAATCAATTAATATTATTTTATTATTTTCCTTAGGAGGCCCATTTTAGACCCCAAAATTCCTCTAATGAATATACAATGAATAAGATCTCCACAATGGATACTGGCACAATTAAAGAGGTAGCATATGTGGAGTGCCACCAATCTCGGAGGTCTTCTACACAAACTACTACGAGTACATGTCCCATCACATGAATAAAGGTGTTGAGGTCGAACATGATGGTCCATCATTTGATTACCAATCATTGATGTATACCATTAAAATATGTGAGATATCCCACCGATAATGATAATGGGAATCAAGGTATAGAGTGCAATCTAACAAGTGTGAATAGATGTGTTGAGGTTGAACAATTGAAAGAATCCATCGCTAAGGGGGCATTGATGTATTCCCAAAAATGTCGATGGAGAGAGGACTTGCCACTGATGAATGCAAGTCTCAAGGCACTTCATAGACACTAGACTCCTATTCTAGAATAAATGATCTAAATTCAATGGAATTGAATCCATTGCAAGGAAGGAATTAAGGCATCCCCCATCAACCAACACGAGGTACTCAACAACGCTAGATAATTTGGAAGAACTTGAACGAACAAGATGTGCATGAACTAGTAACTGTATAGGGAATGGTTGACATGTAAAGACAAGATAACTGAGGATTGGCTAACTCACGATAAACTTCCTCTGAGCAAGAGAACAAGGAAAATGGTGACTGAATATATGTAGCATAGACTCAACATGCAAACCGGGACATCTCTATGACATAGGAGGCATCGACAGAGGATCCATAGGGACTCGAAGCATAACTAGTCGGTGGAGAAAACTCAGAATAACGAGTATAGCTCCTAAACTCATACTAATAACCCAATCAATGGACGTGGTACACAGTGCTCTGTTTGAAGGCGACACATCTCGATAGCTTCCAAAAGTAATATCATTTCCCATCTGGTTTTTTATGTTTTTTATTTCTCTTTGGACTTGTTCACATTAGAAAGCTTGAAAAAGAATAAAAGTTCTTTTAGTATACAACTAGGAGGAGACAAGTGTTGCGGGGAAGAAAACTTGTTCCAAGTAGTGGAACATACCTATGCTCAATCCAAGGAAGCATGTGCAGGATGAGGACACTTGGGTGAAGGACGTATCCTCTCAGTAAGGGATGATCAAGCTTCAAAGGAGATGAAAAATGATATGCTTGGCTAGGATTGAGATGAGCTCATGGTACATGGCTTATAATTATGAAGCAAGGAGTAGGCATAAATCTCAATAAGGCAAGTAAAACGCATGAAATGAAATTACAACTTGATATACAACTTGGGAGCCCCTGTGGGAGATGGCCAACTTAAAGTTCAAGAGGGATATGAAGCTCTTGCTCAAGGACATGGCAGGACTATAAGGGACTCCTAGACCTAAGGGAGGACTCACATCATGGGTAACAAATGGAAAAGTAGGATCTAACTAGGGCACTCATGAATAGGAAGGCTCTACAACTTACATAATGCCACTTCTAATAGTAGTATGAAGGTTTCGTGACATTACGAAGTGGGTTCGTACCTAAATTCAAGGTGGCATGGTCATAAGGCAATACATAATGCAAATGAAAATGTGGTCCTAACCTATATGCCAATTCGAAATTATACCTATGATGGATACAAATAAGTTAAAGCCTCGTAGAGATTGTAAAAAGAATGGACCCTACATGACAATAATATTAGTCCAAAACAAATGGAAGCAATCAGTAAAGAGTCCAAAATAAAGGATATAGGGAGGATTGATCATGACAAACTATATTCAAAGGAAACAATACAGTGAATGATGGGACATAAGAACGAATGTAAGGTGGAGACCCAATGTTCATGTATCCACTACCACCCATGTGAGAATGAACACTGGTGTTAAGACTAGGCAAAGGGAGTGAAAATCCTCCACAAATGGAGTAGAGGGTGGAATATGACACTCTTGAATCTATGAATAAGGTAAGGGGATGTGGTGGCCCCCAGTCCAACACTAAGGTCCGCACTAGGACCTGGAGTGGGTGATGGGATTCTAGTAGTAATATCAGGCATGCCAAACATAAAAGGACCCAAAATCAAGTGAACATAAATATACTAAAGTAACTGCGATCCCTAAAGACAACTAGCACACAAAGAGCACACTCCTAGTAAGAAATTCTACGATAAAATGAAAGCAATCCAAGGGGAGGATAAGTGAGCTCCCGAATGTAGCATGTATGTCTTACCTAGGAGATGCTTGAAACTCCCATACTCTACAAGTGGAGGTGTGTAACTAATTATAGTGGCCCTCAACTTCAAGGCATAAAGTGACTGTGCTGTCTGACCCCTACCTGGTCATGACACTCACAGAATAACCTCTACAAGTACCCCATGCGATACGTAGGTAAGAAAACTAAGGTCACCCCAATATAACCAATGCTTAGGTGAACACTCACAGGAAGGATCTACTATATGGGCAGGGTAGCAAAGCCCAAAGCTCGAAAGCACCAAAGGTACCTCAAAAGCCCCCAGATACGAATAAGATCTTGGAAATATCTCTGTCCCTACATAGAGAGTGGCACAGGGATATCCCCACCACAAACGTGTACTTTGCCTCATGATTAACTCCTATGTAAGAGGAGCCTCCTAAAAACACTAATTATACCAAGGATTTCACTATCTCACCTAGACAGACACCTATCGTGTTTTTTAGTAGTCTTAAAGAAATTTACTGACACGACCTATTCCAAGACTCTAAAACCTAAGCTTGTTGATGTACCCTATCAAAGAAAAATGTGTAATTAATTTTAAATTAAGCATGAATTTTAGGGGCTGTGATTACTCAAAGGAAATGACCGTGCAACCAATGATGTTATGACTCAACAATGAAAGTAAATATGCACACCTAACAAACAATGCCAAGTGTAATTTTGTCTTTAAATGTGAAACGAGGTATGCCACTACATGAGATGCATATTTTTTTCTTCAAATGACAGTGCAACCATTCAATATATGAAATCCTGGCTATTAATCAAATAAGAAAGCCGAATGCAAGTATTATGCAAATGCAAAAATGCATGAACCTGCCAAAAATATTTTTTTTTTGTATTTTTGAAGTAAATGATATGTAAATGCAATAACAAGAATCTACAACTCCTAGACCCTGCAGCAACTATCAAACAACAACCAAGAAAGACACTAATATAAAATAAATCTAATGAACTAATACCAAAACAAAAAGGAAATGAGATGAGAAGAACAACTACTAGCTAAAAAACAAATAAAAAAGGTCTCTAGTAAAAAATAGACGTAATAGACAAACACCAACAATGCCCTGGAAGACTCAGCAACATTCAAACTTCATCCATCAACTCTCAATAATCCAAATCACATTCAAAATGTAGGCATACGTGACTTTTTGCATAAAACCTGTGTGTATACACAGTTGTTCAGAAAAAATCCGTGTGTATATGCAGCTATGAGGCAAAAAATCGTGTACAAGAAGAAAGAGGGGGTAAAATGATAATCCAAGAAGCAAATTACTTCAACAAGAAACTAACGGGAAAACATAATTTTGGACGCGACATAGAAACACAGAGAAACAACGAGCAATTCAAGAACATTGTGCACCCAATCCCTAAGGAAAAAACAAGGAACTTCCCTAGCGGAGTCGCCAATTCTATTACAGAGAGAAACTTCCTATGGCTTGGGGTAGACCACAACAGACTGAATGACACCAGAAATCAATCCATTCTAGTATACAATAGAAATAAATGGATCTAACACTAAGGGATATGAAGCGTACCTTATTCTGGACGGTTGATGTAGATCCCCATTGAGATTTTCCAACATGCTTGTATTTACAATTCGCTCTCAAAAACAACAAACAAGAGAAACATGATATATATCAAAGTGTTATTCCTACTCTAGCATATATAAACCATCATGCATAAGAAAATATAAATACATCCATGGATAAAATATTCACATTCATACACATGTAATGGACGAGAAATGGATATCTCTATTAATAATAAACAGAGATAGAATAGTGACAAACTCTGTCAGCACCTCATCGAAACAGAGAAACCGAGTCTTCCACCTGGGCCTCCACCACTTAAGTCCTCCATCTCAATGGCAAGCTTACAAGGCAATGGAAAGCTTCGGAAGAGTAGCAATGTGTGCTCTAAAGGGACAAAGGGATGCAAACTCAAGCATAAACAAGTGAGGAAACAATGAACTATAGTTTCCTTACTCTCCAAAATTCTCCTCCTTCAATGTATCCAAGAGGCTCAATATATATGCCTCCAATAGACAATGGAGGGTCAATTCCAAGCATTTTCCAAGCATATGGAAGGCCAAAAGTCAAGTTATTCAAGACTCAATGAGGAAAACTCCAGAAGTTTTTGTTTTTATGCACATTTCTCGATGTACATGGGTATTGGATAAAACATTGCGTTTACACGCAGGTATTGGATTAAAAGTCATGTATACAAATAAACATGTGTTTTTTAAGGACTTTCTTGAATCATGAAAGTATAACTTGAGCAAGGGGGGTCCAAGGAGTCTGCAAAGGGACATTGCAGGCCATAAAGGTGTGATCTACCAAGTGTGGTAAAAATCAACTTGCTTAATTAATGAGAAGTAAATGCGCTTATGAGAAGTAAAGCCACTTGGAATACGAAATGAAGGGCCACTTCTCATGTATATATGTACATTAATTAATGAGAAGTAAATGTGCTTTAACGCTTATCTTTATGTTTTGTGTGGTAAGTTTATTTTCCTATATTGGATTGTGTCAGCCAATAATATTTATGTTTGAATACTCTCTTAACATTCCCAACCCGTCACCATTGACATATCCATGTTATATCTAATTGTCAAATACATTATGAAATGAAAAAAAAAAACTTTTGTAGAACGTCAAATTTGGGGCTACTCTTATCCATCTTTTTAAGGGTGTTTAATAATGCATCCGGAGAACTGGATTTAATGATGTTGCTGTAGGATTATGAGCCATTAAATTGATTGTTATATTAGATCCAACATTTCATTTCTCTCCATAAAAAACATTGAATGCACTGATACAAAGTACATATTAAATGCTTCAATCCTACCCTTATCTTTATCCTTATCCACGCTCTATAAACATGTTGGATCCAGGTTGGAATTTTGTTTCATCTATGTCCTTCCAACTAATTTGTTTTTACGTTTTGAACTTTTATCTTGTTTGTCACACAACATTTTAGTGAAAAAAAGACCCTTTAACAATGAAGTTTAATTTAAAAAAATACTCTTTAATAATAATATTTTTATTAAAAAACTTAATTTTCAATTAAAAGATATGCTTTTATCAAGGAGTTTATGCTCCATTTAAAAGGTAACAATAGACTTATTTACCCATGTTTTTGTTACATAGAAATTTTTTCAAGGTTGGCATGTTCCAAGAATGGTGTAATTAAAATTGTGAAATTTTAATTTTTAACTAAAATATGTGTTTCTATTAAAGAGTTTAATTTCCAATTAAAAGATAACAATGCTACGAATATTAATTGATATGTTAAATAGAAACAATAAATTATTAAATTATTAAAGTGAAGGGACATAACCCTTCAGTATGCATGCTCAAGCCCTATAAAAGACGATCTCTCTTGTAATATTTAAATCATCTTATTAATTATATTTTATCTTCTTTTTCAATTATGGATTTCATGTCCTAAATTTCTGTCGCATTTTGTATCATAGCTACCCAGGTCCAAGGAGTTTTGGTTGCTCGCTTTCATCCATTATTCTCTTCCACCAACGCTTCCCAATTTTTGCACTCACTCCTCCATTCAGTCTTTACAACTCCTCCATCCCTCACCCCTGCGTCCTTCTCCACACCTTGGCTTTGCTCACTACTCCAATCCCCACCTCCCACACTACTACTTTCCCTCTCTTTCCTCCTTCCCACACTCCACTACCAAACCACCACATGTGCCACCATCTATGGGACTACCTATGTCCTCCCCATATGCACCCTCTCACTCCTACTCCTGCGTTCCACCGTCACACCAACTCCTGCAACCCCCTCATCCCCACCATCCGATGCCCTAATCTCCCTGCCTCCTCCCTTTTGCCACACCCTTCGCTACTCCATCTCTTGGCCTCTTCCCTTTCACCACACCCTCCACTGCTACCGCTGCTCCATACCCCCACCTCTTCCCCTCTGTGATTCCATTCCCGCTAGCCTTATCCACATACGCCCTACAAAAATAAAACAAATATTATTGTAATAATATTAATATTATTATATAATATTTTAATTTTATTATTATATAATATTTTAATTTTATTAAAATTATATTTAAATATAATATTTATTATATTTATTTTAAATTATAGTAATTGTTATTACTTTAATAATTAGTATTAATCATCATTTTTTTCCCAAGACCTAAATTGTTTTTCACTATCCCATAGACTAAAATAGAGCCCAAATATTCACCCTCCATACAAGAACAAGAACCATAGCAGAGCTACAAGACTAAATTGAAAAATTAGAGAACGATTTCAATGGTCGCATTATTAAGAGTCAACAAGATTTAAAAGAAGAAATAAAAAATTGCAATGTAAAATTGAAGAAAGAAATTGGAGAGGAAGTCACTCTAGTGTTAGATAGAAGGATAGGTGACAAATTGGATGGAATAAAGGAAAAACATGAGCAACTAGATGACAAATTGGATGGAATGAAGGAAAAACAAGAGCAACTAGATGACAAATTAAATACGCTCATGGGGATGATGGGAAAGGACAAGACAAAAAATTATCGCAAATAAAGAAGTGATTCAAAAATGTTGTGTGCATTAGCCAACAACTCAGGATCACCCTCACACAAAAAGACAAGAGGCACTCGGTATCATCATTTTGTGATGTATCCACCCGAGGCAAAAATAGAGATGTCAAAGTTCAGTGGAAATGAAGACCAATGCGTTGCATGGATAATTAAGGCAGAGGAATACTTCAATATTTATAACACCATAATGGATGAAGAAAAAGTGAATTATACATCAATGCACCTCGAAGGATATGCCTACAAGTGGTATATGTGGTGGAAAGGAGACAACTTCTCATACACTTGGAACTTGTTCAAGAACGATTTCCTTAAAAGGTTTCAAGGAATAACAGAGGATGATTTTTTCACAAATCTTACCAGGTTACAACAAAAGGGAACTGTTGAAGATTGGTTGCTACCAGAGTGTTTGGGATATCCAATAAAAAACTATTAGATACCTACTTGGGAGGCCTAAAACCCTACATACAAAAAGAATTAAAAATGCATGGAATACCAAATGTCGTGGAAACGAGACAAAAAGAAAGGGAAATCGAAGCCAAATTTTACAATTTCCAAGCAAATAATGGGAATTCATACTTACAAAGGAGCATGCACTTGACAACAGATGCTGATAAAAACAAGTACATTCCACCACCTAGAAGAGATGATAAAAAGATCCTGGAAAATCAACGAATGAAAGAAGGAAGATGTCGATGATGCAGAGACAAGTGGAACCCTAAACACAAGTGTCTCTTAGAGGAAATTCAAAAAAATTATACACTTGTGAGGTAGAGGATAATAGTGAATCAAAAGAAGAAGAAGAATCAGAGAGTGAATAAGGTGCTACCCAAAATATTGCAGCCGAAATGGATGACAAACCTAAAATATACATGGAAGCCATGACTGGTATTTTCCACAGACACTAAAGATAAAAGGGCATATCAAAAATGAGAATGTTACAGTACTAGTGGATACTGGAAGCACCCACAATTTCCTTGACATAAATGTTGCAAGGGAACTCAAGTTATTCATGCACCCGGTTCCAGAAATGAAGGTAATGGTTGTAAATGGCAAGAAAATTGAAAAAGTTGGAAAATTCCATAAGGTGAAACTGCCGATATAGGACTTTAAGTTAGAATCAGAACAAGATACACCTTATCGTTGGGAGGGGTATATATTGTTCTAGGAGTCCAATGGTTACAAACATTGGGAACCTACTCACCTGGAAATCACAAAAAACAATTCATCAAGTTCAAATGGCAGGGACAAAAGTATAAATTGTATGGTTTCCAAGCACCCGAAACACAAGTAGTCTCATCACAACACATGGAAAAACTCATTAAAAAAGGGGCATCATATTATGTGATCCAATGTAATAAAATGGGAGAACAAGATGGATAACAAGATGAGTCACAAGAAGAAGAATAAAAAAATTACTCCAAACACATGGAAAAGTAATTCAAAACCTACCCATGTAGTTACCACCAGAAAGAAGTATTGAGCACATAATTGAGGTTAAACCTAGATCAAATCTTGTCAAGGTTAAACCATATAGGTATCCACACCTCCACAAGATGGAAATAGAAATACTAGTCCAAGACCTACTAAACTATGGTGTCATCACGAAGAGCACACTACAACAAAACCCTGTGATTAGCATCCCTTTTAGCTTCCTTTTTAGTGTCGACTATCACTTTTAGTGTATTTTTCATCGTTTTTTGGACAAAGTGGATGCTTTTCCATAGGATGGCGCTTTTAATGGCATTATTTGTGTCCCTTTTTAAAATTTGGCACTATTTTGGACTTTAATTAGCATCGCAATTAATGTCCCAATTAGCATCCCAATTAGCGTCCCAATTAGCGTTCCAATTAGCATCCCTATTAGCATCCCAATTAGCATCCCTTTTTAAAAGTTGGCACTATTTTGGATGCTAATTAGCATCTCAATTAACATCCCAATTAGCGTTCCAATTAGCATCACAACTATCGTCCCAATTAGAATCCCAATTAGCGTCCAAAAAATTATGATAACTCCTTATAGGAGATAGCTCCTTTTGTGAGCAAGAAGTGTGACATTGGAAACCTAGCTACCATATATGAGAGTTTGAAACAAAGAAGGAGTACAAGATCAAGCATGGTTGAGGAATCCAATGCTATAGAAGTTGCAACTACAATAGGTCATCCTGATAAGAAGACATTTTTATGTTGGAATATTGGTGTCTTAACATACTTTTGAAGCTATAATATGAGATTTTATAAATGGGGATAGTCATGAGAGTAATATAGAGGCTAACAGTACATAAATTGTTTGGGATTCTAAGGGTTTTAAATGGCCATACCTATGGTGGTTGCAAAATAATTTTAAAAAATATAGTGGATTCATTCTTTAACATAGAGTATAGATGTTCCTGAATGCAAGTGCTTACAATCCCCCCATACAATCAACCCATGGCAAGATTCAAGTCGATAGGTGGTAGACATGCATGTGGGAAGATGGGAATTGAAAACATGGTGGTACACCAACAAGGAATGATATTTAAATGCAAGTGCATGTGAAAGGGCTCTCAATGAGACTCCTTGCATTGATGTTCCACATGGCATACATCCTACAAATTAACGTTGAGGTTTCTCCCCACATGCGAAAGCATGGGAATGATATAGAAACCTTGACAAATATTCCTACATGGTATTGTTTCTTAATTGTGTAGGCATGGGAAGAGGCTTTAAACATGATTCTTTGTATGGCTCTTGGGTTGTCTTACTAGTTGTGAATTTTTTCTCCATGGAGGAACGTAGCAAGAAATGGGCTCACTCAAAAATTTACAGAATGCAATAGAGAGGGCATAGGTACTAGCGGTGACAAATATTTGTCTTATTATGAAACCCCTATTGGAAAAAAATGCAGGGTACGACATAAGTAGTTTTAATGTGGGAAATGGTATTTTTTTGTGGTGAAGTTATGACTACAACGGTGGACGATTGGAGCTATATGGTTCATATGGCATGGGTATAGGTTCGAAACCCCTAACAACATTTGATGATCATGGGAATTTGGAAAATATTACCAAGGCTGCTCCAAAGGATGACACACATGATGGAGGAAAAAATGTGCATAAAAACAGGGTGAAAATACTCCCATATTCAAGTTCTCAGACAATCTTGGATGTGCTATACTAGGTCATAATCCTTCCTTGCTTTTGTTTTTTGAATTATTGTTCATGAGTGGATTTATTTTATATTTGCAACTTCTTATGTTTCTAATTGTAAGTTGTATTAGAGATTCAAAGTTAAAACATAATCACTTGCAACATGAGTCAAACACTTTATAAGAAATAGGTAAACTAACATTAATCTTGGACATAGAGTACAAAATTAACACCCCCAAAATACACAAGATGATACTTGGCCCAACCAAAGTATTTCTTGCATGATATCATTTCTTAGAATTTCTCATAAACCATTTGTTGGGAGAAAATTTTCTTGCCTGTGTTCAATGTTTTTCCTCTTTGTAGAGGATGTCCTTGAATGTTGGATTAAAGTCATTGATTTCCAATTGGGATTATTTTCCAAAATCGAAGCATTAATCCAAGGGTTGTTTCATGTATTTTATTTATTTATTTATTACTTCACTTTGATTCCCCACCTAGTCCGTTTGAGAAAGAGAGAAGGGTAGTTAGTTGCACTCCCTTGAAGTGCTTCACAATGGATGTTGGAGATTACTATCCTCCAAGTATCCAAGGGGTATTTGGGAAGTGTCACTTGAGGTTAAACCACCTTGACCTATTGGGAATTATTAGTGTCATGATTTATCTTAACTTTCTCAATATTTTTATTCGGGGGTGCTCTTGTAACTTCTCACTCTCAATGACATGATGATGTAGCTCCATTTCTATCCACCGTGTTGGCTCATTCATCCTTTTTACACTTTTTTTTATCAACTCCTTCGAGTGGGAATCCTTAAAAGTCCACTTGTGACAAGAAATAGCCAAGTGAATAGTACCAACACAAGGTGCACACTTGAAAGCCACTTGATCATAGTCCAACTTTTGGGACCAAATATTACCTTCCACATTCCAAAGAATTTTCTTTGGAAGACCAAAACTCAGATCCACCTTAGCACAAATCCTTGTATAGGTAGTTTTAAGGCTTAAAATGGTTTATGAGGAGATTGAAATAAATTTTCACAAACACTCCTCAATAGTATCATGTGAGTTTGTTTTCTAGAAAAGTAGAGAAAGGTTCAAAATCCTCTCCCAAACTAGGAGATACAACTTTAAGGCTTTAAACAATATTTCAGAATCCTCTACAAATTATCATAGGAACTCAATAGAACTATCAAGGGAATTTGCATTATTGAATTGTAATGGGAGGCTTCTAATCCTCACCCACATTGGGAGTGAATATAAAACCTTTATGTAGGGATCAAAGGATTCATGCCAAGGCCACAAAAACAATCTATTGATCCCCTAGATATGGGGGTTATTGTCTAGTTTCTTTTTTCTATGAAGAACTTCTGAAAATCATTAATGAATAATGCTTTGGTACATGGATGGATGAAGGAATCGATTAAAAAGACATCTTCTAGGATCTTTATATCCAATAATGATGATTGATCTACTTTGGCCAAAAATTATTGAAGCAACAAGTTAGTTCATGTGAGCTGAAATGGTATTTCTTAGGATTGACCACTTGAGGGTTGAGATTGGTGGTTGGAGCCTTGAGATAACATTCTATACTATAAACCTACAATAGTAAGGAATATTAATGGATTTGTACAACAATGTCTCTAAACATAGGATGATCCCTCTCGTTTGAAGAATAGGTGCTTCAAACACCTTGCTTCATCAAAGACTCCATGATACTAGCTAGGTTTCCATATTACAAGGGTTGAGAAACATAGATAGGTTGAGAGGAACCTAGGACAATGAGACGATATTGTAGAGCCTGTCCCTTTATGCGAGGAAAGCTATGAGGAAAATGTCCTTCCCCCAAAGCGTTACAAGAGAACCCTAAAGGTGCATGAATGAGGTCATGATGTAATAAATAGAGTTGCAACATGTGAATATAAAGGATTATGAGAATATGAGTAGAGAGTTCCATGCCTTCGAGTTTGACATTCAAGCTTCCCAAGATCCTAGGAATGAGTGGGAGGAGAAGGATTGGTGAAGGTCTCTGTGAGTAAAGTTTAACTATCATACAACATTTCAAGCAAGATGTGGGTTCAAAATATCCTAGGGTAATACCTCATAACAATATAAACAAGGAAGGAGCATGT